>WBNH01001512.1:28484-224158 GCA_013401255.1 Urocolius indicus | reverse complement strand
GCCGGAGCCGCAGCCGGAGCCGGCGGGCTACGGGTACCCGCCGCCGGACGCCAAGGACGCGCCCTTCGGCTACGGCGACTTCCAGCCCGCGCTGAAGATCAAGGAGGAGGGTCTCGGCCTCGCCGCGCCGTACCCGGGCGGCAGGGCGGCGGGCAGCGCCGACTACCCGGAGCCGCCGCTGGACTGCGTCCTCTACAAGGCGGAGCCCGCGGTGCCGGCGGGCGCGTACGGGCCGGCGCCGCCGCCCCACAGCCTGCCCTCCAGCTCCTCCGCGCCGCCCGGCCTCTACCCGCCCCTGGGCATCAACGGGCACCAGCCGCTGGGCTTCCCGGCGGCCGTGCTGAAGGAGGGCTTGCCCCAGCTCTGCCCGCCCTACCTCGGCTACGTTCGGTAAGGGGGATCGGGGGCTCCTGGCTGCGGGGTCCGGCTGCCGCCGGCAGAGCTTCGCACCTTGCCGGGGGGGCACGGGCTGCTGCTCTGGGAACGTGCCGACGCAAAGCTGGGACAAGTTTTGCTCGTCGGAGCCCCGCTGGAGTTTTCGGGGCAGTTTCTGCAGCCGCCTTCGCGTTTTCTGCGTGGTGTGTGCCCGCACGGGTTGTCCCGGGCCCGTGTGAGGCCGGCACGGTGCTCACTTTGCCGAGGGCACCTCTCGGGTGCTTTTGTTTTTTGGCACGATAACGGGAGAAGCCGAGTTTTTATCGCTGCCGTGGCTCGGTGCCATCTGTTGTCTGAGCGACTGATGGGCTCTAGAGAGGGGAAGCAGAGTGATCTCCGGACCGTCCTCTGTGGCAATCAGACAACGGTCCTGAGAACCTAAATGTTATCCCAATAAACCCGAGTTAATTTCACAGCAGCCCTGTACTGATTTGTTAGAATGAAATGACTTTGCTATGATATTTTGCATTATCTAGACGTTTATGCAAAAGTATGCGATATGCAATGCCACAGTTTCAACAGCATCCTCAACAGAAATTTGATGATCACAGTAATGACATAGGCTGGTCTGTTTCTTTTCTTGAAGACAAATTTGAAAGCACTTTTCACTTTCCCCAGTCAGCCCAGCATAGTCAGTTATTGATGAGAATGCTGCAGCTGAATGGGAAGTGACAAATTAAAGGCTTTTATAGCTGAGATGAAGCTCAGTGCATGGGGCTTTTGAAACTCAATTGGATTCTATTTGATTCTGAATCTGCACCATCCCATGTACAGGAAAAAAAGAGCATCAGTGGGTATGACTTCACTCATGAGAACTGTTGACGTGAGAAAGATGAACATTTTAACAGAAAGGTTTTAGATTGCACCTTTTTTAGATAAAAGAAATTAAAATACAATTATGCTTTTTGCCCACCGATTTCCTATTTAAAGATGTTTAAAGTCAAATGTTACAAATGTGCCTTTTGCCCTAGTAGACACAAACCCTTAATCAGCAAGGCAGTCATACTTTTTTTTTTCCTTGTCCTTCTGTAGCTCGATTACAAATTTGAAAAGGAAGTTTTTAATGTAAAACTGACGAATACAGGTAAGTAGTTAACTGTTGCAAAACTAGATCTTTAATTTCTCTTCATTCATTCTCTTTTGAAGACCAGATACAGAAACCAGCCAAAGTTCTCAATACAGTTTTGATTCGCTACCCCAGAAGATTTGTCTCATTTGCGGTGATGAGGCTTCTGGTTGCCACTACGGAGTACTTACCTGTGGAAGTTGTAAAGTCTTCTTTAAAAGGGCAATGGAAGGTACTATGTGATGCCATTGTGCCTAATTGTCTGAATTAAGTCTTTCTAGGTATTGCTAAGGACCTGCTGTTTATTTATTGTTGAACTTTAAAAATGTTATCACTGTAGTCATGCTTTTTGTTTGAATGATCATCTAAACATTACAGCAAATACCGGCTAAATTATTTCTTAATTGATTTTCCTAGTATTATTTATTTTACTTTAATTACCTGCTATTTATTATTTACTGTTTATGGGTTAGTTTCTTTAGTTTATGGGTTGCTTTCTGCATAGACAGAGTTTCATAAAAATTTTGTGTGTGGCACAATTTGGTTTACAAAGTGTAAATGGTATGTAAAAGAAAATTTTGTGGCTATGAAATAATGAAAGGCAGATATGAATTTGCTTTGGTTTCATTTTCTTATTGAAGTCATGGAACTTTTCTTGCTTGCAGGATGCAGAATTTAACTTCCTGAGAATTACGGAAGTATTTAAAGTTTCACCGAACTATATCAAGTGATAATAATATTAATAATAATTATTATTAATAATATAATAATAAATGGGTTTGACTTTTGTTTCAAGTAGCTGTTAAATTGCAAAGTCAAGATGCAGATTTAATACATCAATAGCAATAATTCTTTTTGTTTTTTCTTTTTGGATCATATTGCCCACTGAGGTTTTAAATATAAACACAAGAGCGGATTGCTTTATATAGTTCAACTGATGAAGAAGTAAAACAAATCCTTCTGCATTTCATGCTTTTTTCTTTTTTTCTCATTTATCCAATCCTGGATATTAAACTTTCTACTCCATATACTTAATAAAACCAGTATACTTATTACTTTGTATAGGAGTCCTTAAAGTAATTAAAAAAATGCATTGTGTAGTTATATATACATAGTTTATTCAACTTTATCAGGTTTGTTGATCTTCATATGAAAAGGGGAATAGCGGAGTATCAAAAGCTTAGTAAAATAATGCAGTTAGAATTTTTGCCTTAGTGTGCTGTTACTTTCCACTTTAAGCATATACTCGTGTTCTTCCTTTAACATACTAGATACTTGCAAAGTGGTAGTGGTAGATGAATGTGCTGCATTTTCTCTGATACATTTAAAGGGAGTCATGAGAAAACCATTAGAAACAAACATGTTAGACCGCAAGGAAAACACTTGGCTTTTAAGTCATGTACAGGAGTAAATGTAAGTTTCACTGACTTGTGCTAAATGGTGTCTGGATTTGGCTTCACATTTTTTGCTGTTTGTTTCAGAAAATGAGACATATACCTTTTTAAAAAGAAATCCAGGGAACTGCAGTTTTGAGAATGAGTGTGGTATAATTAATGAGTGTCATATTTAAATAGTTTTATTATTTACTTTCCACCTGTGCAGCCATTTTTTTTCATTGGAGTTTGATTCTTCCACTTTTGAATTTCACCTCTTTCCTAAACTTGTTTACAATTTTTGTGCACCAGGTGAACCTGCTCAAAAACATGTCTTATTACTGCTCAGCATAAATATTTTAATGATAAATGTTAAGAAGGCATATTTTGGTACTAAATTGGTACTAGGAACATCATAAAGTTGTTTGCACTAAGTATTTATTAATTTATTAAAAGATCTATGTTTAAAGAATCTTTCCAGATTTAGAGTGTAGACATTCAGAGAAATAAGAGGTCAACACGGTTGCACAACAACAACAACAACAAAAGGCTTGTGGTTTTAAATAGCAACCTTATACATTCAATTTTCAAATGATTCTAAAGACAAAGAGTGTGATGAGGAAGTGTGTTTGGCTTTTTTAGTACAAATATTCAAAGAATGAACAACTACCTCAGGCACCTGACTATAATAAGAAAAAGTAGAGGTTATTGAGTCTTGTGAGAAGGAATGACAGGCATGAGCAAGAGGAGCAAACACAGTTGCTTCTTGTTCTGTAGAAAGTGCAAGTCTCCAGAGAGTTCCTTAAAGTGATGAACTTCTTACTTTAGTGGGAGTGTAGGATATAATTAGTAGCATTGAAATAATACAGTTTATGGATAGAGGCTTGATTTTGTTTAGACCGAAGGTACTTTTCTGCTTATTTTTTATCAGAAGTAAAGGTGACAAATTACTCTTCTGTAAGAAGAAACAGAATATTATTTTTATTTCAAATGCAATAGAACACTGTTTAAAAATTCCTCCTGGGAACTGTAGAAATTTGAGACTTTTTTTCATATGCAAATACCCCCCCTCATTATCTTCTTAAGTGCAAAGCCATTATTTACCTTTTAAATTTTTAGAGCTNTCTTTAGTTTATGGGTTGCTTTCTGCATAGACAGAGTTTCATAAAAATTTTGTGTGTGGCACAATTTGGTTTACAAAGTGTAAATGGTATGCAAAAGAAAATTTTGTGGCTATGAAATAATGAAAGGCAGATATGAATTTGCTTTGGTTTCATTTTCTTATTGAAGTCATGGAACTTTTCTTGCTTGCAGGATGCAGAATTTAACTTCCTGAGAATTACGGAAGTATTTAAAGTTTCACCGAACTATATCAAGTGATAATAATATTAATAATAATTATTATTAATAATATAATAATAAATGGGTTTGACTTTTGTTTCAAGTAGCTGTTAAATTGCAAAGTCAAGATGCAGATTTAATACATCAATAGCAATAATTCTTTTTGTTTTTTCTTTTTGGATCATATTGCCCACTGAGGTTTTAAATATAAACACAAGAGCGGATTGCTTTATATAGTTCAACTGATGAAGAAGTAAAACAAATCCTTCTGCATTTCATGCTTTTTTCTTTTTTTCTCATTTATCCAATCCTGGATATTAAACTTTCTACTCCATATACTTAATAAAACCAGTATACTTATTACTTTGTATAGGAGTCCTTAAAGTAATTAAAAAAATGCATTGTGTAGTTATATATACATAGTTTATTCAACTTTATCAGGTTTGTTGATCTTCATATGAAAAGGGGAATAGCGGAGTATCAAAAGCTTAGTAAAATAATGCAGTTAGAATTTTTGCCTTAGTGTGCTGTTACTTTCCACTTTAAGCATATACTCGTGTTCTTCCTTTAACATACTAGATACTTGCAAAGTGGTAGTGGTAGATGAATGTGCTGCATTTTCTCTGATACATTTAAAGGGAGTCATGAGAAAACCATTAGAAACAAACATGTTAGACCGCAAGGAAAACACTTGGCTTTTAAGTCATGTACAGGAGTAAATGTAAGTTTCACTGACTTGTGCTAAATGGTGTCTGGATTTGGCTTCACATTTTTTGCTGTTTGTTTCAGAAAATGAGACATATACCTTTTTAAAAAGAAATCCAGGGAACTGCAGTTTTGAGAATGAGTGTGGTATAATTAATGAGTGTCATATTTAAATAGTTTTATTATTTACTTTCCACCTGTGCAGCCATTTTTTTTCATTGGAGTTTGATTCTTCCACTTTTGAATTTCACCTCTTTCCTAAACTTGTTTACAATTTTTGTGCACCAGGTGAACCTGCTCAAAAACATGTCTTATTACTGCTCAGCATAAATATTTTAATGATAAATGTTAAGAAGGCATATTTTGGTACTAAATTGGTACTAGGAACATCATAAAGTTGTTTGCACTAAGTATTTATTAATTTATTAAAAGATCTATGTTTAAAGAATCTTTCCAGATTTAGAGTGTAGACATTCAGAGAAATAAGAGGTCAACACGGTTGCACAACAACAACAACAACAAAAGGCTTGTGGTTTTAAATAGCAACCTTATACATTCAATTTTCAAATGATTCTAAAGACAAAGAGTGTGATGAGGAAGTGTGTTTGGCTTTTTTAGTACAAATATTCAAAGAATGAACAACTACCTCAGGCACCTGACTATAATAAGAAAAAGTAGAGGTTATTGAGTCTTGTGAGAAGGAATGACAGGCATGAGCAAGAGGAGCAAACACAGTTGCTTCTTGTTCTGTAGAAAGTGCAAGTCTCCAGAGAGTTCCTTAAAGTGATGAACTTCTTACTTTAGTGGGAGTGTAGGATATAATTAGTAGCATTGAAATAATACAGTTTATGGATAGAGGCTTGATTTTGTTTAGACCGAAGGTACTTTTCTGCTTATTTTTTATCAGAAGTAAAGGTGACAAATTACTCTTCTGTAAGAAGAAACAGAATATTATTTTTATTTCAAATGCAATAGAACACTGTTTAAAAATTCCTCCTGGGAACTGTAGAAATTTGAGACTTTTTTTCATATGCAAATACCCCCCCTCATTATCTTCTTAAGTGCAAAGCCATTATTTACCTTTTAAATTTTTAGAGCTACTATAGATGTGGGGTTTTTTTTTAATATAATAATTCATGCAAATAAAATGTTAAACTTTGTCAGTGCAGATTCATGATTAAAACTCTAATTTTTATATACTTTCCATAAAGTACTGGCCACTATGAGAAATTAAAACATGATTGGAAATAGATGGCTTTTGCTACTGCCTGAATTTTCTGTATTTTGAGATCCTTTTAGTATGTTGCAAGGTTTCCAAGTGCATAGATAACAAGGTACATAACATAATGGTATTGAATTGCATGGGAAATGTCTGTTTTCTATTTCAATTATGTCTGTCATCTCAGATGAGTTGGATGTTTCAAATCTAATAGCTTGTGTATTTTTATTTTCACAGCAATTGTCCTGTTCATACATGCACCATTTCTTTTGGTGTGTGGAAAACACTGTATTAGTTAAAAGCTTCCTTTGGGATAAAATAGATCATTACCTTATGCAGAAAGTTAAATTTTCCATCTCTAATACTTTTGAAATAAAACCAAAGTTTAAGTTCTCAGACTGAGCAATCATTTAAAACTGTATAACCGAACCTGGAAACGTTTCTGTACTAAGTATGATTTAATCAAGGGTTTGAATATAACTAGTAGATACACATACAGCTTTAAAAAGGATCAGAACTGTGTGAAGACCACTAAAATGAAACTGTAGATTTAGAATTAAATTATTTTAGAATGCTTGTTGGCAATCATCTCTTAAGTATATACAATTTAGTGAGTATTTTCTGCCTTTAGGAGAATGAAATCTCGAGGTAGATTAAACAAAATGCAAATAATCTTTTGGAGAAACTCATATAGCAGATAGGAAAAAGAAATTGTACTGGAAGTGGGAAGGAGGAAAGGGACAGATATACAGTGTTTTTTAAGGAAACATTTATGTGCATTTATAGCTTGTACATTTTCTGTTGGTCCCTTACAAAGTACTGATTTACTAATCCATTACTATGCAAATTACAAGGGTTTTAAAAATACTGTAAAGATCTCCTTTGAGTATAACGACAATAACAAAAGTTGCCGTTATTTATAGTCAGTTAAGAAACTTGAAAAGACAGAATTGCATTCAGTATGCTGATAGGGTAGTGCCATTCCTGTCAGTGAGCTCAGAGCAATAAGCGGTTTGGAGTTAACAATCAAAACAATTCAGAGTTAATATTTAAAATGCTTCCAACTATGTAGGATTGCTCTATTTGCAGAGTAATTAGCAGCTGATGATTGAGCCTGATTTAAGTGCTACCAATGTATCTCATTCATGGCTACAAAAATACCTCTAACGGTGCTGTAAGAAAATGAAGATTAAGAAATTAACTCTTTATAGTTCAAATCAAATGGTCATTAGTGATACTTATAAGGATACCTTAAGGTAAAAACCATTCAGGACAACTATGATCCAAATGCTTGTATAACACCATGGTATAATTTTTGTCCTGAACAGGAGCCCAGTGTGTAGAGTTTTGGCATTCTAGAATTGCAGTGCTGCTAACACATAGTTTCTTGGTGGCCGGCATTGTTGCCTTTTAGTTGCAAGCATTTCCTTTGAATTAGTTTTACTAAAGAAAAACTAAAATTACCTAAATCCTGAAAGAAGTTTCAAGTTCTCTGTTTACTGTATATAAAGGCCTGATTCCCTTTTTTAAAAATATATATGCCCTTTGTTTATATTATTGCCATCTGTTGAAAAGTAGTTATCCAAACCTAAAGACTTTGAGGCTGACATAAATGCATTATATTACAGCAGATGGGTCAGAAGTTAACTCTTGATTTTTTTAAATACCTGGGACCCTATTGCAAAAAACAATCACATGGTCTTGTAGAAGATTTGTCTGTTTTAAATACGTGCTTCAAGCTCACTTTAACAGCTCTGTGCAGATAATAGCTTCAGGGAACATAAGCTCAACTGTGTTTAGTAGATAACATTTAACTGACAAAGTTTGACCTTTTTCTGAGACCTGAATTTGGCAAACTGTACCTTATAGAAAGTAGAGTTTCCACAAAAGTTTTCACTGTCTGTATATGGAGAGGTACCATGGAGGAATTGAAGATGACCTATGTTTACACAGTAAGGTGGCTGACCAAACTGTCTGATAAAGTTTATCTGATTGGTGTTATGTGCAGGTAGTTTTGTGATAAGTGTGATTCACTATGTAAGCAGTGAGATACTACGCATAAGGGAAATCACTGGTCTAAACAGTTGTGCTTTTCCGTCTTTTAAGAATGTAAAATGGCACAGCATGCCAAATATGCCAAAAACTAACAGAAAATCCTCTTTGAAAACAGAGTGAAAGGCAATACTGTAGAGACCCTTTCAACTGTGGAATTGATGAGGCAGATATAAGACGTTCCTTTTTCTCTTTACTCTGCAAGGATTTCTAATTTTTAGTCCAACTTTCCAGGCTGGATGTTGGGATCAGAATTTGGCACAGCATATACTACAAACCTGACAGGACAGAAAGTTTCATGAAGTAGAAAACATACAAACATACAAAGCATACATATGGCAAATTGAGAGATGATGCTTTCCCCTTCATGTGAGAGATTTAGTATTATTGAAGGCTTTCTGTGACCAAATTATGTTAAAGTACACTAAACTACACACAAGTTAGTTCATTGAGAGTCCTAAAATTCAGGTGGGAAATGTCACTTCTGTGAGAACAAATAATTTGCATAATGAGAAGGGAAAGAATGCTATCTGTACTAATGCATAATTTTCATGCCTTCATCATATTTCTGACTTCAAAAGCATTTATTGTTCAGCCATTTGACAAACATTAATTTAATGAATTGATTTGTATGAGTCACAACGTCTGAGTGAGCTAAGATTGCATTCATTTTGGTGCTGTGGCTATTGTGCTTATTCTAGGCTTCCTACTGTGCTCATTGGGACTTGTTACTAGCTTTAGTTGTTACATGGCTTAGAACATAATCAACTGCAGAAATGTGGATTACTAAAATTTCGGGCTTGATTTAGGATTTTAGAAATGATATTGAATATTATGTTAAATGCCATTTCAGATGGAAGAGAAGCTATTTCAGGTAGTGTAAAACTGCATGCTTCAAAGAGCATCAGCAACTGACTGCTCAGTGTTGCTGATTTTCCTCTGTTCTAACTTCACTTGTGCTCAACGTGAATAACCTCAGCTTCTTGTCTTAAGTTCATTTCACAGTGAAAGGAGAGAAACAGGAACATCCAGGAAGTGATTCACTGACTTATTTTAAATCTCTGTTTGGGATGCACATAACAGTACTTCAACAGTAACTGTTTCTCAGCACTGAGAAATATACCTCTGAGTATAAAGGAGTGTCAGGTGAGGATATATGCTGTCTGTATGTGGGGATTTGAATCCCACCCATATACAGAAATATATAACAGAAATATAATAAGTATCTAAAATGCTTCTTTCATATGACTTCTTTTTGAGTATTATCTATAGAAAGTATTCTATACATTATAATTTTTAATATATGTAACTAACGCTTTTAAAGCATTAAAATACGTATAAATTAGACAACATAAGTATATAACATGTTTTTGCAGACAAACTGTTGTCTGCTAAAAACAAATTAAGGTTTGTCAGTGTCTCCATTTTCTGTGCACTGTTCCACAGTACTCATGATATACTAGTAAGAGGATTTTTTTTTAGAAATTACCAAATGGAAAGACTTAACAAATGATATATTCCAGTCTGCCCTTGCATGTAGTGATACATGGCTACTCTTCAGAAGTTTCCTGCATTTGAGTAGATATACCTACTCAGCTCCTGCATTTTCACAAGGGACTATTGCCTAGTATCAATTAATATCTGAGCACATTACAACAGCCTGGAATCTTTTGACGTTAAAATGTGGAGTTACATGCAAACATTGAGATCCAGGAGAATATTGCTCTGTCTTTGTCCTATTGTTATGAAACTGTCTTCCCTTATCGTCAAAGACTGTATTTTCTGTGAGCTTTGTTTCACCAGGCTGTAGGCATTTACAATATGGACATCCATATTTGACCTAATCACTTTAAATATCCTTTGGAGAACAATGAGCTATTAAAGAACCAAAATTTAGCAAGTAAAGATAAATTGCATCGTAAAGTGCCTGTTTTTCTCTAATACTCAAGAAGGGAATGTATGCTACTTGTTTTGATGATTGTCTGCGCTTTAGAATATAATCAATGAAATGAATCCACTTTTTAGGTGTTTTTCAGGAGTTTATTGTCTGATGGGAGTTTTGATCAAAGGCAGCAAATCTGATTTCTTGCACATATCCTTTTCCTGCTATTATCATTTCTGTTTTTCTTTCTTTATTACTCTTGGAGTGAGTGACGATGTCCCATGGGTTCAGTTGTTGGACAAGGCAAAGAATAAGAGGAAAATATGAATACATATTGTCATAGTGCTGTGATACTTTCACTAACGTCAATGACTGAAATATAATGTTTGTTATGGTGGTAGAAGAATATAGCACTCACGTATCAGAAGAAGAAAAGATGATATTTAATGATGCATACCTCTGAAATAGTTAAAATATTTTTAAAATAACTTTTGTGTTCAAATCCTGATTTCTATATTTATAAGGCACAGACCCTTTACTGTCAAAAAACCTGACAGTTCCAACATTTTACATGTTCATACAACTGATGTAGTTAATTACTTTAAAATTATGACCAAGGAGCAATTCTGACACAGTGCTGTAAAAGCAATTGGAAATACTGACTTGTAGAAGCCAACATCTCCTTCGGAAAGGTATTAGCTGTGGAAAATGTTTACTGTTGTCAGTTCCCATATTTATAATTAAAGAATTTGTCACTTTCAAGATGTTGCAGTGGTAAAACAACTGAAAATTAATATGAAACACTAATCCTGATTTTGCAGTTCGTGATCATTTCTGTCAAATGGTACTTAGTTTTGCTTCATTTTGTTTTCTGGGGCTTTTTTTTTTTGTTATTGTTCGGAATGATGGACCAGAAAGGGAAATTAAACAGGTTAAAAACCAAGACTGTGACTTTTAGCTCTATCCAGACATGACTTTGTTCTGTTTTGTAGTTAAAAAACTCATGTGCTCAGGTTGCTGTCTGGAGAAGTGATTTTGGAAGGAAAAAGACAGTGCTGTTGCAGAATTCACAGCAAAAGGCAGGAAAATTTGAGATCAGGATACAAGAGGAGGAAAGAGTCAGTCAAGGACATTGAAAGTGATCTGTTGAAGAGGAGAGCGATATGAGATATATGGTGGTTTTGAAGTGGTGCTTCCCTTCTAGAGAAATCAATTTTGTTTGGTTCATTTAGCAAGAAAACCTGACAGAGGACTGTAAGATTATATACTTAAAAGCGAGTGGAAAAAACCCAAAAATTTGTTGTAAGTAGAATTAGTGAAAAATTACTTGTAAATCTGATCACCAAAGCAAAATACAATATTAAAAATACTACGTTTAACTTCAGAATTGAGATTTTTATGGTTTTACATTCTTTTTGAACAAAGTATTTTTACCCAACCCTCTTTTTCATCACATGTAGTTAAGGCAAAGGGCGGAAGACTAGTTTCCCAAAGATGAAGGAATTACTGGTACCTGTTAAAATCACAAATCCCATCACCGAGTACATAGACGAGGTAAGGCAGGGTATGAGATCTGTATTCATCTTCTCCAGTGCCTGACCCTTCAAGCACACCTTTCTCTCCTTCATCCCTGACCACCAGGCCATCTTGAGATGCAGTCATTCCGTATTGCTTTCACTTTGAACTGTATTATGAAGAAGGGAATTGCATGTTACTTCAGCTAGAAGACGATTCTTAGCACAGGAATTAAATTGTTATTAAATTATTAAGAAACATTATTTCAAGTATGTGGCATCTTGGAGACTGCAATGGCCTGTGATGGCATACAGGGACATGAAGGCTGCATTTTCAGTGTTACAAACTGTATAGTATAGGTTTCTAGTGCTCCAAGACCGAAGCTCATAAACCCACATAGTGAGGGGTAAACACAACTCACATTTGCTGTTTTGCCCATTGAAGCAGTCTGATTAGAGAAGTGTTAGATTTAGATCAGAACAAAGGTCAGAGCAAGTATGGAGTATTCCCAGTGTATTGTCTTAGCTTCCAGAAGTCAAAGTTTTGCTTAAAAATCTACACCTGCAGATTATATTTAGTATAGATGTTTCAGGTGAACCTGTTCTCCCATTTCAAGAACCTCTGACAAGGAGTTCCACATTTAGTTATGTTAAAAGAGTCATTCCTTTGGAGTTTTAAATCTATTGGTTTAAATAGCACTTTTGGAAAAGAGGTAAAGCATATTGATGGTAAATTATTGAGCAAAACCTGGAGGCCAGTGCTCAAGAAAACCGACACTGGGAGACATTTGGCAGTAGAATAATTTACAGAGAGATGCAAGACATATTTGCAGTTTTTAGAAAGAAAACTAGAACTAGACTAGGTAAAAGACTGAAATGTTTTGCAAAGAACAGTGCTTCATTGGAGGGGGATAGGATGATTTTATATGAAAGCATTGCCAGTTAAGAGTGATACAGAAAGGCAGACCCACATATGGGAGAGAGAAAAAAAAAAACATGAAGAAGTACTTTTATTTGCCAACAGGAGGAAATGAGAGTTTGCAAACAAGTGCTTTGCTTCTGTGCAGGGTGGCAGCAGTTCAGCACAGATGCACTTACCCAAATAACTGATTGCTTGTGTCTAATACTCCTGGTGCAGATAAAGCCATATGTTTGACATATTTTGCACATCTGCAAAATCTTTGCAACTCATTAGCTTAGTCAAGTGATTTTAACTGACTTAGAGGATGTCAGGGAGGTAAGTTGGTAGTGTAGCTTTGAAAGACACTGTATGTGCTATTTCCATCAGTACCTGGGTTAAATTTTCTCAACACTGGACTAGAATCTGTGCAGCTTTACTGATAGCAAAACCTGTGATCCTGTTTGTGTACATGAAGTATTGGCATTTTGACTGCTTTCTCTTCTAAACCTGCCAATACAGCAACAGTTATTACACTGCTCAAAATTGTGTTTACCTGTTTGCATTAGGACTTCCACCTTTGCCAACACAATCGGACTTTGATGGAAGTTAAGAGAAATGCCATCCTGCAGGAATCTTGACATATAAGTAACAGATGAAACTGTCTTTTATTTGCTTTATATTCACAATCGAGTTTTAAGTCACAAGCTGATGCATTGATATATTGAGAGAGAGCTACAGTGTGGACTTAAAAATAAAGAGGTGAAAAGTAAACATGTATAAGAAACTGAATATTGTGTGAAGACTTCTGAGAAAGTGGCAGTTGCCAGAGTTTCCAGATTAATATTTTTGTAAGCAACACAAATATCAATCTTGCCGACTTGTGCTCTAGTGATTAGACTATCTTGCATTTTTTTCTCCAGTATTTTTCCTGGTTTTAATGACAGTAGTTATAAAAGATACTGAATGACAAGCTACCAATTGAACAGAAATTTTGTCTTGAATATTATCTTTGTCTTTGGGTACTTCATTACCACATGCGTTTAATGTAATTGCAATATTAATGTATTGCAGCCAATCGCTTAAAACAGAGATGAAGACTGAAATACAGCAAATGTATTTCCAAATAAATGTTTTAGTATCCCATGAGAACATTACATACAGCTTCATCTAACTAAATATTGTCTCGTCAGTTTCAAATTCACCAAATATCTGGAATGTTTTCCATTTCTTATACAATCTGTCCTTCAGATGGTTGCTGCCACTTAAATATTATTGTCAAGCAAATAGCAGTTTTTCAGAATCCAGCTCTGCACAGTGATAGGAATGGTTTCAGAGGAGAACAGTTACTCAGATTTATCTGTAGATATGAGATCTAATCAGATGACTGAGATAATAAAAAAAATCCCTGACAGATGAGCCTATGAAAAATACTCTATGAGTGAACCTTATATGTTTTCCAAATAAATTGCAGCTGAATCAGAATGCATGGAATAAACTTTGTGATGAGAGGTGTTGGGGAGAGATTGGATAGAGGTGAGTGGAGTAGAAAACTCAGATGAAGGTCTAATTCAGACCCAGGATATGACTGTAGCTATTTTATATATATTTTATATATTATGTCTGGAAAACAAGGAAGTGGTTGACAGTAAGAATCAAGAAATGCCTGAGACTTTATCACCATAAAGTGATTTTATCATGGGAGGGTTGGATTGGCAGGATTTTGCCTTTTTCTCACTTCTTTTTTATTTTTGTGCTAGTATTATGGAGACTTTATGGAAGAAACGAACTAGGTGAAGATATAATAAAGATTAGGCCATTGGTGATTATTAGATTTGTAAATACAATTTATGAAATAAATAGGAATGAAATAATTTTTGAAGACCAAAGCACATTCTTACTGTGCCTAAATTCCTTTAACTGACTTCTTTTCTTTCAGGGCACGCACTGGACAGAGAGATTATTTAATCCTGTCTAACTCTACAACATAAGAACATTGAAGGATAGTTTTCATAATTGTGATTCATTTACAATCTGTTTTGCAAAATGTGAAAAATTTTGTTCAGTCTTTGGTTTATAATAAACAGTTTGTAAATTGTTATGTAATGAACTGATTCATTCATTTTCAGTTGAAGTTGTATCTACTGGTAACCCCAAAGATATGAAGAGGCTTTTAAGACCTCTGGCTAAATTTAAATGTGTAACTGTAAATGTGAAATTTTACAATTGGATTTGTAATGCTTAATTGTAGATGCAAAATATACAAACAATATTATATAAATAATGCAGGCTAAATATAATAATGTGCGTCAGTATAAATCAAGCTATTAACTTCTGCTTTTCCAGATAGTTTCCTGTTTTGTCAGGAACATCATTACTGCTGCTTCTCAAACTCCTCAGCCTCCTTTAGCAGTTAGAGCATGTGCTTGCTGTAGAGTACGCAAATCACATACTCCTATCAGAGTGAATTCTAAATACAGACATCATTACAGAATGTATAAACAGTGTTCTCTGAGTGTTTGAAGGGTAGTATTTCACAATTGGCTTTGGTAGATCAGCATTTTCCTGTGTCAGTATAGAAGAAATAGTACAACTTGGATACTGATAACATTGTGACCTGACTTCACTGCCATACTGGAAATACGTAGTCCACTTTTTGGTCTTGCAATGAACATGGGTTATATGGACTACCTCAACTGCTTCATTCTTTTTTCTGTCAGAAACTGCACATGAATCCAAGCCAAATTTACCTAAGTCTTTTAAAATCAAGAACAGTAAGTTAAAGAAAAATAAGTTTGAAAGGATTTTATCTATCCTCATACTTGTTTTACTTCAGAGATATTGATACTACAGTAACCTAAGCAGTTCATGCTGTCTGCTAATAATTTTGAAATTTTGGAGATGGGAAGTTTCACTCTTATAGAGGCCAAATTTATTACAATTTAATAGTAACACACGATTGGCTGAAAGTTGGCATAAAGGGAAGGAGTCTTTTCATGGTTCAAGTACACCTCTTTGAATCCTGGTACTTTTGAAACGTTTATACACAGAAATAATTTTGACATGTTAGAAAACATGGTATTTATCCTGTTTTTCTCTTGCCAACAGGGCAACACAACTATTTATGTGCTGGAAGAAACGACTGCATAGTCGATAAAATTCGTAGGAAGAACTGTCCAGCGTGTCGCTTGAGGAAGTGTTGTCAAGCTGGTATGGTCCTGGGAGGTGAGCTGCTGTTCAAATCTGATTCAGAAAAATAGTCAGGAATGAGTTTAAACAACATTACTTTGATGCTATAAAGAACCACATTAAAGTCTAATTTTAAGAAGA
This sequence comes from Urocolius indicus, assembly GCA_013401255.1. Taxonomy (NCBI): domain Eukaryota; kingdom Metazoa; phylum Chordata; class Aves; order Coliiformes; family Coliidae; genus Urocolius; species Urocolius indicus. The sequence goes on along the minus strand of WBNH01001512.1, from coordinate 208,343 downwards.
ATTACCTGATGTTTTGAAATTCCTTCTAATTATTTTTTAATGAGTCAGGAAGTCCTGAAAAGAACCCCCTTTCTGTAGGATTCTCTTTCTCAGTCCTACTGTGTACCCTTGTACTTGTTTTTCTGTGAGGGGAGGAACTGCGCATTTATTTTTTTATTTGATATTTAGCAATAATTTTGGAACAGACAGTTTGACTTGGTGTAAAAATAAAGAAACAAATTGCAATTTACACTAAAATCAGGAATCAGTAATATCCCCTCATCTTCGTTGTGCTCTCCCTCATTGCTTTGAGTACCTGTCAATAAAATTATGTCCTGTTCTACCTAATAGGATCAGGCAGTAATGACACCAAGACTACAGACTTTACTTGCTAGATGTTGAGAATTTCCATCTTTATATTGATTTTTCCTGTAACAGATTTGCCTTTTTTAGTGTAATATGACACAAAATTGGGCACTGTGCCTTTGAAAACTTACAAGGGAAGAATGGTGCACAATCAGGTAGTCACGTGGCATTTTACAGTATTAACATGCAGCCATGATGTGTATTTTTCCTGTATTTTTTCATATTTATCATGAGAACTTTAACTATATAAAGTTTTAGATCAACACAAAGCATGAAAATATAGGGCTATGGTTATTAAAACATGGCTATATAAAAATGATAAAAGTAGTATGTTCTTAGAGTGAATTTTAAAAAAAGGAAGGACAAAGGTCTGATTTGTTTCTAATATGATGTATTTTAGTGCCACAGACATCTCTCTCTGTGTTTTATGTGGGTTTTTTTTCCCTGAAGGAAGAACTGACATTGTATACCCTGCACAATTTCATTATCTTGCTAATCTATGTTCATTCATAAGTTAAAGTGTGTATGTAGTTTTCAGACTGGTATTTTGCAGCTGCTTGCTTTTAGCTCCTGTCATATTGTATGGAATGGGAGCATTCTGCTTAATGACCACTGTGTCATTCTTACACTTCATGCTTTCATTGGTGATGTGAATCAGTAGTTCCCAAACAGTGAGCAGCTGTTGCTAGCTGTCGATACTTCCCTATTCTGTAAGCCACAGTGTGGCAGCTTCAGGGAGAGGCCAGGCTGCAGTATAGCCCGTATTCTCTGCTATACACTTGAACCTCCCTAGACGTTCAGTGCTGCCTCTCCTTTGAGTCATCTTCTCCAAACTGCATCCCTCTCATCTCACAGCACTGTAGACAGAGTAATAAGAGCCTTCAATCTAACTGGTGTTACTGTCTTTCCCTCCTTCATGTACATTAGTCAGTCAGTGCCACCTCCCAGGGTAAAAAAATGGAGCTGCCAAGGATGTTGCTGGCACTGAACTGGGAGAAGAGAGACAAAAGGAAAAAAACCCGTCATTTGCATCTTTCTCAGTGAGAAGTCATGTTTTAAAGCTGGGGTAGCAATGCAGTAGAGAAATAGTATTACTACAAAGGCAGAACCTGAAGCATTGTTTGCCCATGTTTGGAAGAGGAGAAAGTCAAAGAAGCAGGGATTCATGTGGGCTATGGAAAATACGTGATAAGAATGGACTCAGGAAAGGAAGAGACCTTATGTTTAGAACAATTTATAAACACTGTCTTGTAATATAAGTTGTTCTTAAAAGAACAGACAGGAGGGTTGGACTAGATGACCTTTAAAGGTCCCATCCAACCCAAACCATTTTATGATTCTAACTGGTGTACATTAATACATGGGAAAATTCATCCCTGGTTGTGAGTTTTGCACAGCCAAGAGTTTGGTGATGATCTTGCCTGATATTTCATGATTATGGCCCGGGCAACACCAATAACTAAGCCCCAAGTGCTTTAACATCACAGGCAGCACTATTTCAATGAGTGGAAGAGTACATGATGACTCCCTGGCATTGTGTAGCCTTTTTGCTTCAGCATTGTTTGCATACTAATTCTACATAGGAAGAGTAACCAGAGACTGGACTTTGTTGCGCATTTTGCATGTACTATGATTGCTAGTTTTCCTAGTGTTTTTAATGCTTACATTTTTCTCTGGATGTAGGTACCTAAAATGGAAAAAGCTGGATGCTTTTGCTAGCAGTATTGATGTGATAGTATGTCCTCAGTAGTTTGTCCTTGTATGAGGATGTTACATCCTCTTACTTGAAACCAAATTCAGGTGCCATGACACTTCATTCTTTGCCATCATGTGTGAAGACAGTACAAACTTACTCCTTCTCTTTGGATCACCTTTTTCTCAGCCATTACTAATCGAGTCTGAATAGTTTCTTTGAATTTAGTGCTAGGTTGTTTTATCTAATCAGTTGTGTTGCTTAGCCTTTTTCTAAGCACACCTAATGAAAGCTGTCTTCTATTTTTTGAGGAGGCTATGCCAATCTAGTTCCAGTAGTTCTCAGAGAGGCGTATTATCTCATCAAGTCTCTGCCCTGATATCCCCATCTACCTCACCTTACAGAAAGAAGTGATCTGTCAGCAAATCAGAAGGATAAGGGAAGAGTGGGGCAATGTAAGAGAGGAAATACCAAATGGACCCAGGCATCTCTAGTTTTTTCTCACTTGTATCAATTTGAATGTAGTATTTCAAGTGCTCTTAGTAATGTCAACAGTTCTGGGAGAATTAGGAAGCTATCTCTTCTGTGCAAGTTGAAATGGAATGCTTAATACTGAAAGGACAAGACAAAGGTAGACCAAAAAATGACGAAAACCCAAATGAGATTATGTGATTTCTAAAATAAGGATTTAAAATTCAGAACAGTGAAAAACTCAAGATAGTCTGTTTAACCATAATGCTCTTTCTACTGTTACTGTCCTGTTTCTTCTGCTCTTCTGCTGTTTCTTATACTTCCTTTTTTGTATCACATGAACAATGTTTCCTACCCGTGACTTGCTGTGCTGACCAACACAGTATGATTCGTATACAAGATACTACCGGGCTTAGAGAATATTCTTCAGGACAGAAGTGTCCACAAACAAGTTTCTAGTCTATGGAAGAAATTACATACTGAGATACGGTATTTGGATATTTTAAATGAATCAGAATTGTCAGTACTTCAAATATTTGCTTTGTATTTATGGCTTATTAAACTTTAGGATTTTTTAGAGAGTAATATTATATTACACTGAAAACGGCTCCATTTCCCAATCCTAATTTCAGAGCAGTAAAACAAAACTGAATTGCTCTAAAATAAATTGCAGTCAGTTGTAAGTAAATTACAAAATAGCAACAAATAGTTTTAGAAACCATTTTCACTACATGCACTATTCTTCTTTCTTAATATGTAGAAGGAACGTATCAAGGAATGTATGTATTTCCTAATTCCTTAATTACCATTCTTTGTGAGAGTGTTGATTGTCTTTGAGTTTTATAATCTTGTGTCTGGACATGTTAATCTATCCCCTTTGTGATCTTCTACCTAATAAGATAACATATAGCTGAGGTAGGTTCTGGAAGAGACAAAAAACCAGCTCTTTTATTTCCTGTCAGTGAGGCTGTAGTTTTCCCCAGCTATCACAGATTTCTTGCTCAGCTGTGTTGTTAAATTACCACTTTCTTCATTGCTTCAGTCAGCTTTCATCACACATTGCAGTGATTATGTATGCAGACAAATTTTAATTAATTTTCCAGGTAATATTTTCTGAGTTAGTATCAAAGGGTTTATTGAAAACAAGCTGTATTCCTTCAGCTTTGCAGCTTTGTTAGTTTATTTTCTACACACTCTCCTTAAGTGTACACAGCTTGTTCTCCTGCACAAAATTGAAGAGCATAGTGACCTTAAAGTCAGAGCTATAGTCTTGTGTCAAGAATAATTAATTATGGACATTTTTCAACTGATTACAGGATATGGAGAAGGATAGTGAGATGTTAGACTTTTACTAGAAACCCAGCCATTTTAATATGAAATATCTACTATCAGCAACGTGAGATTAACAATATGGTTCCATATACCTTCTTACAGAATATTAAAAGAAATAATTATGTATCAAGGAGAAAATCATAGTGTATTTGATGATGAGATTAAGTGGTGATTTTTCTTTTAATTTCTTTATGTTTTCTGGGTTTTCTTATGTTTTCTTTATGTTTTATGTAGTACCCAAACCCTCTGCACATGCTCTTTGTAGCAATCATGGATAAGGGAACCATGTGTACTAAGAAACTGCTTGAGTGGTTGACCATCTTTAATTAATGAAAACAATGCAAAGAAAAGATGTGCTGTCTAAAGATGTACAGACAGGTTTCAGTATTGAAATGAATAGTTGCCAGAGGGGATTAGTATTCTTTATACATTGTAGGACTAAAGTAGAGACATTTGATATCTTAAAGCAGGAACTTCCGTGGATATTCAAAAACTATTGTGAAAGCTTTCTCGTTTTCCTTATGTCTTTAAGAATTTGCATAAATGTGACATAGTCTCCTAGTGGTAGATGGGAAAAGTTATTGTGTGTTGTTAGTATTCACTTCTCCAGTAGGTAGGTAACAAGTGGAGTTGCTTTATTGTCAGCTGTTAAGCAACATAATTAGAAATAAACATATAAGCAATTCTGCAAACCATTGTGACATTAATTCTGATACCTTTAATCACTTGGAAACATGAGTACTTATTAACTACTAACATTTCCATGTGATAAGCACTCTGTTTGGTTTCTTTCTTTACTTGTTCTCTGAACTGTAAAAGTATCTGAAGCCATTATTTCAGAAAATACCTGAAATCGTTATTTATGAAGTATCATAAGCATTGTTCCTTCTGTTTTCCTTCAGGCCTAAACAATAGCTGGTGGGAAATTCCCAGCATGTTCAAGGCCATGTATATCTTTGTTAGGATAGGAATTGGCCGGAGATCTCTTGTCATAATGTATTGTCTATTCTTTTGGGTTTGGGTTTTTTTTTTTTTTTCTTCAGCTGTAAATAAGATTTGAGTTTGTGTTTGGTTCTTTACTAAGGAGTCACTAAACAGAAATATTTATATTGATACCACCAGTGATAAAATATAGAATAGAATATAGAATGGTAGGGTTGGAAGGGACCTCTAGAGATCATCTAGTCCAACCGCCCTGCAGAAGCAGGTCAATCTAGATCAAGTCGCATAGGAACATGTCCAGGCAGGTCTTGGGAGACTCCACAACCCCTCTGGGCAGCCTGTGCCAGGGCTCCCTCACCCTCACAGTGAAATAATTTTTTCTTACATTTAAGTGGAACTTTTTGTGTTCCAGCTTCATCCCATTACCCCTTGTCCTGTTGGTAGCTACAGTAGAAAAAAGGGATGCCCCAACCTCCTGACATCCACCCTTTAGATATTTGTAAATGTTAATAAGATCTCCCTTCAGTCTCCTCTTCTCTAGACTAAACAGTCCCAGTTCCTGCAGCCTTTCCTCGTATATTCTAGTCTCCTGATCATCTTGGTGGCTCTGCGGTGGACTCTCTCCAGCAGTTCTCTGTCCCTCTTGAGCTGAGGAGCCCAGAACTGGGCACAGTACTCCAGATGCACTCACAGTACTCACCAGGGCAGAGTAGAGGGGGAGCAGAACCTCCCTTGACCTGCTGGCCACACTCTTCTTGATGCATCCCAGGATGCTATTGGCCTTCTTGGCCACAAGGGCACATTGTTGGCTCATGGTTAGTGTATTATCAACCAGCACTCCCAGGTCTCTCTCTGCAGAGCTACTCTTCAGCAGTTCGACCACCAGCCTGTACTGGTGCATGGGGTTGTTCCTTCCCAGAAAACGAGCATAAGATTGTTGGGGCATTTTATACAGCTAATTAAATTCACATTTAAATTACTGGGAGGATGATCCCTGACTTTATTGGATGATGAGTGCTACTGAAGAGCCCATCACTCATATTGATACTATTTTTTTAATATATTCCCTTTGGATTTTAAATACTATTTTGATTTAAATTGACGTTTTGCACTTTTGTGTACAACTCTTGTATGTGAAGTGCATGAACATGCTTATTTATGATGTAAAATTATAGTGTTCATCATCTCAATTGTGCCTGGTTCACAAAAAAGAGGATTAGTTCTGCCTTCAATTGTGCCACTATGCATTAAGAATAATTTGTTTAAGTAATAGAATTATTCTGTATAAAATGTTTAGGAATTACATAAGAAATCTTTCCATGTTTGATGTATGAAACTCACTTAAAGTTATACTACCCATGTACTGATGAATGTTTGGAAAAGGTCAATTCAGTTCTCTGAAATGTACATTCTAAATCTTCCAGAATGGAGACATTGGATTTTCTTAAAATTTGCTATCTTGTATTGTATGGGAATAGCTGAAGAAATGGAATGGACAAGTTCTGAAGTACAGCCACTTTATTGAGCCTTTCTGGTTTAACATGTAGTTTGGAAGCCTGGGACTTTCAGAGTAGGAAAGTAATAGATGATTCTGACTATGCTAGCATCTGTCAATTTCTTCCATAAATAGTTGAGAATGGATTCAGAGCATGTGCTGAAGTTTAGGTGTGCTTCCTTGCTCCTGTGTCCAGGGCTCTTTGGTGCACTGGGTGCATTCTGACAGCACAGCATTACTTCCAGCTAAAACAAAAATACGAGGTGGAGAAGTCTGTCCCTTTCCTTTAGGATGTGCTCAGTTCCCTTGTCTAATCTTTCACTTGTAAATAACAGAACCATTTTTCAAAAGACAATTTGAGGTGCATGTTATGAACTGGATTTTAATTCAGACAATGAGATACCTCCTGTTGCACTTCTGTTACCTTTCACTTCTAATTCTTTCAGAGTGCTTCATGTGTATTGCCATTTTATAAGGCACTTTCTCAGTGATTGAGCAGATTAATAGGCATGGATTTTCTTTTCATGTCTTTTTCTACTGTTGCTAAAGTATGCAACACCTCAACAAGTGAAAATATCCATGTGATTTCTGTAGGGTTTTTTGGAGCAAAACCTTCTTCCTTACTATTTTCTTTAAGGATGAAACATGTAAACTTTTCATCTGTCTTGGTTAGCAGTTAGTTTTCCACTATAGAATCGTAGATTCTGTCAGTATCTTTAACCATCAGTATCTTTACTGTGTTTTTTTATCATTCTTTTTCACTAAGCCAAACTTGTTTGGTGGAACTAATTCTCTAACAGAGTTTGCATCACCTTTGAGGATCGGTTTAAAGCAAATGTATTCCATGCAGCCTCCTCTAAATGGATTGGTCTTTTCATTGAAACTTGTAATATGGTGATATGTCACTTAGGGTTATTATCTTTGAACCCCTGAATGTTTGATTTTCTGTCTTATGTAGTGCATTGACAAACTGTTTCCATAAGAGAAATCTGAAGAGCTACTACCTAGATCTAGGTCTGTATGTTTCCATGGCCATACCAGGTGCTGCAGTTCTGCTTGTTTTGGGAAGACAATTCAGCCATTATTTTTTTTTCAGTCAGCTTTCTTTGAAGCACTGCACTATGGAAATAAGAATTGCAAATACTGAGCGAGAGAAATTAGTCATCAGAAAGTGAAGAGTTTTGTAAGTGTTGACGTGTGGTTTTACAGTATTTGCTGGCATTTCACTCATCCTCTGAATTCTGTTTTCTTTCTGGTAAACAGGAGGAAAATATTAATATTACAGATTGTCAAAATAGAATTTAGCCATGAGACTGAGATGCCTTTATGGTACTGGAGGAAAGGAATTTCTGTGTGTAGTAATTAATTACTAGTGGTTTTGTTTCTAAATATTAAGGATAAAAAAGAAACAATATCCTTGATTAACATTGAGTAGAAACTGAATTGTAGAGCCAGCTGGCTCAGCTGTCAGCATATGATAGAACAGTGGGAACTGAACCAGAAACAACTTTATGAGGTTACTGTAACCTAGAATTCATGGCAATAATTTTAATGGGTGGGTGCCGTTCATCGCTTAGTGAAGGGAGGAGGATATAGGGAGAGAAACTCTTAAGAATTTTCCATGATTATTTCTTAATTATATAAACAGTCAAAAAATAGAAAACTTATCCAAAGACAATTTTCATTTCCTTGTATAGATTAAAAGTGTAATGCAGCACTAATGGAAAATACTGATGTTTCTGGTTAATTCTTTTAAATGAATCAACAATTTTCCTTTTTAGGTCGAAAATTCAAAAAGTTTAACAAAATTAAGGTTGTGAGAACATTAGATGTCGCACTCCAGCAGCCAGCAACCCTTCAAGATGAAAGCCAGACTCTAAGCCAAAGGCTGTCCTTTTCTCCAAATCAAGAAATCCAGTTTGTTCCCCCAATGATAAGTGTTTTACGAGGCATTGAGCCAGAAGTTGTCTATGCTGGTTATGACAACACAAAACCCGAAACACCAAGTTCCTTGCTGACCAGTCTAAATCATCTTTGTGAGAGGCAACTTCTCTGTGTAGTCAAGTGGTCCAAATTGCTACCAGGTAATACCATTTCTTTCATGTCATGAATTCTAGTTAAGCAAATATGTCGTAGGATCAGCCACCAAGAGAATATTATTGTCTGCTTGTTAATTAATTCTTAACAAATTCTAAAATAACTGAGCTTCCACTTCATAAGATAGTACATCTGATCAAATACATTTTAATAGGAGGACACTTTTGAAGGAATGCTGCTAAATATTTAGACTCACTCCAAAACACGACAGAAGCCCAGAGAGTTCTTGTACATGATCATTATAGCAGGCTTTTTACTTCAATTCCTCCTATTCTATTGTTATTTATTTTTTTGGTATTAAAATAATGTTTGCATTTCTGAATATTTATTATTTATTGTTATTCCTATTAAAATTAATTTTTGGAAGTAACAGAGAAAAATTGTAATTAGTAGTGTCGATTAGGACTAAGCAACTCACAGATAGTCTGGTAATGCGAAGTAGATGAATTTATGAAGACCTAAGACTACATTTCAGGAAAAAAAATTCTTCGTATGTGTGTATGTGTGTGCTTTCTGGTCATGTGGGCCTGATCTTGGGATAGATAAAAGTTAATATACTAAGCAGAAAGCCTGGAAAATCCAATTTCATGTGAGCTCAGTTGAACACTTCACTGCTGCAGGAAAAGGTAGCTACTACCACTGCTCTTCCCCATTGCTGCTTGCTCTTGCCAGAGGTCTTGGTTGAAATAGTTCTTCACATTAAGTGAGAAGAAAACAAACCTTTTTTCACCCTCTGTAGTTTCCTGAGGGCTTCATGAGCTGAACCAAAGGGGTAGAGTGAATGTGAGAGCTGGCTTGAAGGAGGTAATAGGACCGAGTAATGAACAACAGGACCACTGCTCTCAGTGAAGGGAAGCTGTTAGATTAACTCAGCTAATTTGTAACAATCCTTAAATTAGTCAAAGGCACACACACAACTGTATATGCTTCTCTTTAGTTAAATGGAAGGAAGATATTAACATGTGAGTGTTTGTTCCATTATAATTGGCTCTCTTGTTAAGAACACTGAAGTCCAAGTTAGTTATATTTCATTAGAGTGGACTATAGTGATCATGTTACAAACTGTGTTGTTTTTACCAGAGGAAAATAAGATGCATTCCAATTCCTTGAAGCAATCACTTCTGACTGCTGAGGTTAATTTTGATCTTATGGTTTCAAAATATTGGATCAGAACAAAAAGACAAGGGATTAAGTGTCAATTTGAGTTAGCGTGCAAACTTCTGAGAGCTATGTCTCCAAAGGTGGTTGTCTTTCTAGGTGTTCTCAGTTTTATAGATCAGAATTGTAATCTCAGAACACCTACTCAGCTGTTGTCTAAATGAGAATGATGAAGTATTTGAACTTTTAATTTCATTTCCAGGGTTTCGGAATTTACACATCGATGATCAGATAACGCTCATCCAGTATTCCTGGATGAGTCTCATGGTTTTTGCAATGGGATGGAGGTCTTACAAACACGTCAGTGGCCAGATGTTGTATTTTGCACCAGATCTGATTCTAAATGAGTAAGTAGACTCTGCAGTTGCATAATGTGAATGACATTTTGAACTTTTTTGTGTCAGTGAGAATGTGACTTCGTTGAGGTCAAAATTTCATTCATTACTTCTGTTTCAAAATCAACAGCAAAGTCTTCTGATTGTGGTAAAGTTCAGTAACTGGGAAGAGTTTTGTGTGGATCCCAAATATTCTGTTAACATGGTCAAACAAAAGGAGTTTAAATACTCTTTTAATGATCTAAGAGAAAAATAATAATTAAAAAAAGAGTGAATTTACCTGAATTGATGTGACTTAATCATCTGAGTTACTTCATCTCAAATTAATTTTTAATAAATAGAACTAAGTGGAATTTTCCTTGGTTATTTTTCAGTTGTTTTTTCCAAGTACATAGTCTAAAATACTGAGTTTTGACACTTTCTGATAAAATTCTGCTTTTCTAAAGTACATTTCTTGGTAGAAAATTGGAGTAATTTAGCAAGAAGAAATTTTAATATCAAGGATAAAGTATGTGAGACTGCTCTTTTCTGGTTTGAAGGGGGATTGTTTGCCTAGATTTTCCTTCACTATGCTGATGAATTCAGATAATCTTCATTTCAGCCTTTGCCAGTTTTTCAGCTCTGAAAATTAAGCTGGAATTTTAGATATTGGTTGTAATGTGTGGGTGGTTTCCAGGAACAGTAAAACATAATATCTCCGTTTAATTTTACTTTTCAATGAACTGTGATGAAGGGTAAACAAGTTTTCTTGTGAGACATATATGTTAAAAAGCTAAGAGGCAGACTTGCAGAAGATCTAGGCACTTTAGTTTAAAATCTCTACATATGCAGCTTCTTGCCGGAGAAGTTCTTCAGAGGAAATATTCAGTGGAGCTGTCCTTGTAGCTCCTGACCTTTTCTCCGCCAGATGACTGTAAATCACTGCAAGGTTATAGAGTAATGAATTCTTTCCACTCCCATGTGTATTAATTATGCTGTACCAATTTAAATACTTTGAAAGGGTGAGATTGAGAGAACTTCTGACTACATTCTGCCCCAGCATAGTCTGTGAAGTATCTCATGGTTGCAGTTAGAAGAAACAGAGTGAAATGATTTTAAGGACTGAGATTGATGAATCCTGATCATAGTCTCTCAGAGACAGTGTCTTGTTTGCAATTCCAGACCATCTAAATTGAGAAGGAGGTGGACTGACAACATACCATTCTCTTGGTTGTAGAACCTCTCATCAGGGCCATAGTAGAAACATCACAAAGAGTTAGGCATGAAAAGTAACTAGCACACTAAATCATAACTGCAACTATTTGTTGGGAAATAAACAAGCTTTTAGATCAGTGAACTGTAAGCACATTCCTTGTCTATGATGATGTCTAAGGTTGTGCTTTCATGATCACTTGAAGAAAAGGTAGCTGCTGAACACAGCCAAAAAATGTCAACTCCACTTGCTTCCCTGCCCTGGTGGTGCTTCTCCTTGGGTGAAACACTACCTGGGTGCACTGTCAAGCAGATAAGGGAATTAAATGCTTGAGAAATACCACAGGAAAAAGCCATTAATTAGCAGATGAAAGTAATCTGACTCACCAAGTAGGAGAGTAGACACCAATGCCAGAAAGCAGTACACACCTAGAGATGGAAAGAGAGAATGGAATTTCTTTCCACGGGGGCAACACACACCTGAGATGTTTCAAAATGACCATGAAACCACAATCCAAAGATTGTTTCACAGCCAATCTAGCAAACTGGGTTGTAGAGCTCTTTAGGATTGGCTTGTTTGGTAGCATGAATTTCAGACTAATAAAGCCAGAAGTGTTAATTTGAAATTGTTTTCATGAATTAGTATTGAAATCCTGCAAGGATCTGTTGTTACTTAGACTTTGCAGTGTCTGAAAACGTGACTAAGAACAGCATTTAAGCATACTCGGAAAGCTGCTTTTACCCTTCATAGACACCACTTAGGTGAGACACCACTGGTGAGACTGCCAGAAAGGAATAGAAAGTGAGAGATAAAGTAGCTATAGAAGTAACCAGTCCTTTCAGATCTAACAGATTAAATTCCTGTGTTTAAGTCATTTAGGAGCTGGAGCGAGATATCAGATGTTGAACAAAGCCGAAATAGTTTTAATTTAAGATAACAGTAACACGTTAAATAACAGAAGAAAAAACTCAATACAGTGAGGGAAGTATTTTATTCACAGAAAATATCTTTTGTTTTCATTGCTGGCAGTGCTATCTGCAGTCAGGTTGGGAAGCTGATCTGAACTTTATAAGGGGGATGGGCAAAATTTAATCTTATCGTTGTACCTAATTCATCTGGATCTGGATGCAGCTTTGCAAAATAGCCCACATTACTGGATCTTCAGGCCAATGTGCAATGAATTCAGTTTAGTTCAGAAACTTTGAAATGCTGTTATTGCAGAAATTTCAGTTGAAAACTGCCTTCAAAGTCTTATCAACCTCCAAACGAAAACCAAAAGTATTTTAAAATTAATTATTAGGATGATTATAAGTAATAAACCCCCCTTCATTTTTTATAGTCCCTAAAGTATTTTTCTAGGCAGCAGTGGTAGATTAAACATCCAAAATAACAGCACACTCATTAAGATGAAAAAGCTACTGTAGGTACAATAAAGTCAGAAAATTTTGTCTGTAACCTCTTGGTTTCATTTCCATAATGTGGTAATTAAACTGCTAACAGGGCATTTCCTTCAAGCAATTAGTACCAGATCTGTTCCTTTTCTTTATTTTCATGTTTTTAAATCTATTTTTTTCCTTTTCTGGGTGTAAGACAGAGGATGAAAGAATCATCGTTCTATTCCCTGTGTCTGTCCATGTGGCAACTCCCACAGGAATTTGTCAGGCTTCAAGTTAGCCAAGAAGAGTTCCTATGTATGAAAGCACTGTTACTTCTCAACACAAGTAGGTTCTTTTATTTCTTTGTTAACCTATCACTAGTAAAGGGGTTTTGGACCATGTTGTATAACTTGACAATTACTGAGCTATCTGGCTTAACAAATGGAAATTTCTTTAGGACAAATGTTAGTATTCCAGTATTTTTTCTAGTGTTTATAAGGAACAAGTAACTTGTGATTTATTGTTGGGTTTAGTCTGTATAAAGACACAGGGGAAGTGTTGGATTGCTTTTGATACATAGCTATATTACACACTTTCAAATCAATTGTGCAGTATTTGTGCCTGGAAGCTCTTCAGGTTAAATGGCTCTACACAGATTAAAAAAAAACAAAACAAACCACCTTACAAGCATTAGAAATGCATTAAAAATATTTAATGAGTTGTTGGGACTGAGGACTTCATCTTGGCATCTTAAAGCATGCCCACTCAAAACAATTAGGCAGGTGGACACGGTAAACAATATTAGCATTTATTCAACTTTTTATAGTTGTAAATTGGTCAAGTTTAGCACAGATGTAAAAAAATGGAAATGTTTTTCTTTGGCTTGTTTCTCCACAATAAAATTAATGGTTGCATCTTCTGAAGAATCCAGCATAGAGCTACAGTCCGCTTTAAATAAGAAATGTAGTAGTTGATGAAGTTCCCTTCCAAAACACTTTCTAAAATGACAAAAATGTACATCTGCTGAGGTCATAGTTGTTGGTTAGAAACAACCAAACAGAAGGTTTGAAAATGATACCGATGCTATTAGAAGTAAGAATGAACACCTCTGAGGAATCTAACTGTAAAAATGTTGGAAGTAGGAGAAGAGATGTGCAAATCCTGTAGAACCTGCCTGTTGGTTGTACAAAGTTTCAGTAAAGGATAAGGAAATAAAATTCATTTCCTCTTAAACTGCACTTGGCCAATATTTGCATAAGCTTATGCTTAAAAACACCTTGATCTCAGCAGGGATCAAATCAAATTCAAAAAACCATTGCAATGGTCCACTCCCTCTCATTTATGAGCACATCAGTTTAACGGTATTCATCCAGACACATTGCCCTCAGATACGCATTTTTAATATGATACCTTTATATATATGCAAGAAATTAGCTTAAAAAAAAAGAAGAATTTCTACCTGTGCTGATGAATTTTGCTTTTTGTTCTCTCCTGCACTTATTGTCTTATAGGAAAAAACAGTTTGTCAGATCTTTGGGAAAAGGAACACACCTAACCGTTGTTGCTGAGACATTTATTAAACGTTTGGTACTGTATAAATGTAATTCCACAGAACTGTTTTCAGAAACCCATATGTCCTCATTGTTGCTATGAAGTGTTTTTTAAGGCTACTTTTGTTTCAGCCATCGTATTTGCCTTAATCCTTTTCAAATGTGAAACTATGGCCATTTCAAGCTTTCATATCCTAACAGTAAATGAAGTCCCAACTTTTAGTCTCTCATTCTGTCTTGTGTTTGACTTTTTACTTAGATGAACCGTTTTTTACTTTTTATATCATTTTGCAGAAACAGTAATTTGTATTAAACATAACTCAGTGCCAGTCTGGATACATGTCTCACTCTAAAGGGAAACAAATGCCAGACAGCATTATTTCTGATTATACAGGTTTTCCATTGGGTTTGCTGTGGCTTGGACTGTTTCCTTTATACTGCAGTTCTGTCAGTTTTAAAGTTGTCTTGAAAGCAGAATTAATCTTTGCAAAAAGGAGACAAAAATTATTATTTCCTGCCATTGTTTCAATTTTACGAGTCCTTGTTTACTACGTGTAAATACTGTGTTTCTGTGCCCTGAAAGTTGTAAGCAGAGCTCCACCCTCCAGAGGCCACATACCTCTAGAAACGAATACTATAAATTGATCAGAAACACTATGGTTTAAGAAAGCAGAGCTATGCCAAAACGGTGATAAATGAGCCTATAGCAAGTTCAGTTCTACCTCTAACACTTTGCAGACTTTTGATTTATAGGAATTGCAAAATCTTATTGCATAAGATTCTGGGTGAGTTGTGGCTACTGAATAAAAGCATCCGCATTCTTTACATGTGTTCAGGGGGAAGGAACATTTTAGCTACCTGTGTTTAAATTGCATTTTTCCATGTAAGACATTGTAATTCTCATATAAATAGCTCAGTGGAACTCTTTGCAATTAGATGGGAATGTGTGCTTTTGCAGAGTTGTAGGGAAGCAGGCCAGATTTTGCTGGAAGTCATCTAACTTAATTCACAAGGGAAATGTAAGGACTTTACTGCTGGTTCAGAGCCGTAAGTCAAGGACAGTGTCCACCTAACCCTAAATCTCATCAGAACATCACTTTCTTCAGATTTTTAATTTAATAGAATCATAGAATGTTAGGGGTTGGAAGGGACCTTTAGAGATCATCTGGTCCAACCCTCTAGTTTTACGTTTGACAACATAAATTGACTACCCCTTTCTAGTTGCCTTTGGCAACATAAATTGTAAGACCTGAGTATTGCACTCTGCAATATCAAGGAAGTCTGGAGCTTATGCCTCTTTCCTTACAATGCTACCAACACCTAGCATCAATCATCAAATACATCACCAGCAGTCACTAACAGGTTCATTTCTGAGCACTCCCTCCGTGTCCTCATTTTAATCTTCACGTGAAAAGAAGGAATACAGCCATTTGCTCCTCTTTGCTGATTTCTCTGGAAAAGTGTTCACATTTAAGACTCTGGTAGTGCATCTACTCCGTTAAGTGAAAGAGATCTAAACAGAAAGCCTAAGCTTGAGTTGCTTTACTGTCTATGCTATTTATGAGTTTTTAATTCATTCCTTGACTCGATTTTGAAGCACTCCAGCCAGATCTTTCTGAGGTAAGCATGCTATGAAGAGGGCTGACCCTTGGAAGTACAAATACGAGCGAGTCCTTAAGATCTTTCCCCAGAGACAGGAGTGGTCCTTTTGGCCATCTTTTCAGCAGACAGGTGTAGCTAAAGCTTAAGGCTAATTTCTAGGCATCAGCAGTTAGCGTGATTGACTCATTGTTGCTGGTATTTCCTTTTAACTACCTGTATCACTGTTTCTGGAGTAACCTTTGAATGGGAAGAAGTACGTGGCAGATAATGAACTGCACTGCACAGCATCAAATACTGCCAGTTGCTCCTGTACTTCAAATTTATCTCATTGCCTTCAGAATAAATTGCAACATACATGCTACTTTTCTTTTTAGTTCCTTTGGAAGGTCTAAAAAGTCAAAGCCAGTTTGACGAGATGAGGACGAGTTACATTAGAGAGCTGGTGAAGGCGATTGGTCTGCGGCAGAAAGGTGTTGTGGCCAACTCGCAGCGCTTCTATCAACTTACAAAGCTGATGGATTCCATGCACGATGTAAGTTTATTTGTTCACGTGGTTTGCTTTTTGTGTAAGAAGGAACTAGTATTCCTTAAAAGCAATTTTATGGAAAGTGACTAGTCAACATTTCTAAACAGCAACAAAATCTTTTTCCTTTGGTGTGTGTATTTCTGTCACAGATAGCCCCGTATATTCGGCATCAATATGTATTGTGCATATATTATATGATAAACCAGATATAAGCATTTAAGAAACAGGCATTTGAATGCTCCCGTTTTGTTTCATTATTTCTGTAACATAACTGGTGCAGCTTTTCAGTAGGGGACAGCGTGTGTGTGTGTGTGTGTGTGTGTGTGTGTGTGTGTGTGTATCTGTCTGTATGTGTTCATGAAAATATTTAAATAATACAAAAAATAGGCAATTCAAGCTGCAAAGGCAGGCTACTAAGAATTGGAGAAAGGCAACAGAGATTCATTCAACTAGTCCCATGTGTATATTCTATGCCATTTTCCAGCATCTGTCTATATTTGGAAACTGAGTAATCTTTGAGAACTCTAGTGGTGATATCATTGAGATTCATAAGCTCCTTAAGAGATGCAGCTGAATCCTTTCCACATCTCTGAGAGTCTAGCACATACCCTGTTGCCTTATAACATCCATTAAAACTAAAGAGTGATGTTTTATATAAACCTTTGTCCACGTGAATATTGTTTTATCCTGGCTTGTGTGTCTCAGCAGGAGAGGTTTCAGCAAGTGCTGAGGGAGCAGCACTGAAGTAGTTTTAGGAGGAGAACATTTGAGTTCAGTGCTTGTGAAGAGCTCTCAGGGAGTTCAGGGAAGGATGGGAGTCTTTGCATGTTTGTGTTCTGCACTCAGCAAATCTGCATTTTGGTTGAATTGTTTGGGAATAAATTCATTTATTAATCTAAAAGCTCTCATTGTCACTAATTCCTCCTTCTCATGGGAAAGAAAACCTTTGAAGAGCCCATTTATGGGAGTTAAGAGAGATGACTGGATAATTATGAGGTTCACCAGGTGGACTGAGTCTTTTGATCCAATGCACAAACCTCCCCATCAGCTTCTGTCATGATACCAGCCAAGGGAGAATGAAACAATGATGAAAAGTATTCTTACAGGTGAAGGTAGACAATAAAAAATTCTGAGGGGAGGATATGCAGCTTAACTTTAGTCAGTTAGTTTAGTCAGATATTCAGATTGCAGTCATTGCTTGGCACTGTCAGTGCTAATCCCTTCCCTGGGGTTCAGTCAGTCACATTTTACCTGCAAAAACAAGTCCTGGGCAGTACACAAGTCATACTAGCCCTGTGCTCAGGGAACCTGTTTGGAACAGTCTTGCTTGGGATAAAAGGTCTTTCTGCCTTACCTGGAGTAATAATTTACAATCTGATTGTCATAGTATCCAGAGGAAAACTCTTTTGGGTACTGGGCTGTAGAATCAATGTCTTAATTCAAATACATAAATTAAAATACCCTTAGTAATAGCAAGTGAAGCTTGCTGCAAATACCCAGCAAGGTGATGGCTAGGGTAATGTTCCGTCCATAGAGGATCTTCATTCAAGTCTCAATTTGAGCTTGGGTTGATAAGGTGGTGGGAGATACAAAGAAAAGATAGATCACCACACTGGAGAGATTGCATGTTGTTAAAGGCCAGAAGTAGCATGTGATCTGATAACATAAAAGTCTTAGCTGAAAACTTCTCTAAAATTGGAACCTCTCAGAGAAGACAGAAGAGGTGAATCAGTCACATATGTTGAGCAGTTGCTTTCAACGGACAAGAGCCTATGGAGTTTCATCTTTGTAGCATATCCAGCTATGATCATAATCAGAACTATAGAGTTGAGTACTAAATGCTGTCCCCCAGAGCAGTATTTGAACAGCATCTCCTGATCCAGGGAGCTGAGAGGTGTGTTAAATGTGAGAATGAAAAGAAAGATTGAACACTTGTTTAGCAGTTGCCATTGTTGAGGTGCATGTCATGAATGAGGATGATAACACTTCATGAGAGAGATGTTGTCTTTATGTGACATGCCATTGATCTGTTTCTCTGATTTTTGGCACGGGAGGATATTTTAATAGGGAATCACAAGTGCCCTCATTGTTGACTGAAGGAATGGCAGAGGATGGTGTATATGATGCCAGCTGATGAATGGCTGAGATAAGTTGATTGACAGCGTGTGGATCTGACTGCATTACCATTAGCCTGATTTGTCATCTTTGTATTTTATTAAATCCAGCTAGTGAAACAGCTCCATCTCTTCTGTCTGAACACATTTCTCCAGTCCCGTGCACTGAGTGTTGAATTCCCCGAGATGATGTCAGAGGTGATTGCTGCCCAGCTGCCCAAGATTCTGGCAGGGATGGTGAAACCTCTTCTCTTTCACAAAAAGTGAAATGTCTTTTCTCTTATCATAGAGATGATTTCTGGGTCGGTTTTTTTGTTTGTTTGTTTATTTTGTTCAAAACTTTGCAACGTCAGGACTTCGGTATATTTGTCATACTTAACCTGCCTTCTGCTTTATACTTGTACCATACACAAGCCATTTCAGCTTGATGTACATATTGTGAGTTCCTGATTCCTTAACTGCAAAAATCACAACAGTCGTAAGAAATGTTTTGTAAACTCGGCTAGGTTGCTCTTTAGATATGCATAAGGATGACAATGAATAAGAGTTTTCAGGTTTGTAAGAACAGTTATCTTAGGCATTTTTCTTACATATTCCACACTCTCAAATTTCTGATATGAACATGGTGTAAACTTTCTACTTCAGTCCGTTGTGTGCATGGGTACATGTAGGCGTGTGCGGAATGCAAGATTTTGGAGGAATTAAAAGAAACATTGCCCACATTTTCTCATGGATATCTTACTTTTTATTAACTAATCTGCCTCGCAGAAGTATCTTTTCAAAGTCAGCTGTCTGGGATTAAGCACACATCCCTTCAATACCTTCGTGAGTAAATGAAATGCCAGGCACAAAGTACCTGTTCCTGTTCTTGGCTGTGCTCATACTGCGTTCAGTGCACTGCTTTCTGCACCGGTCCGTGCAGCTCTCCTTCACAAACTGGAATGCCTAGGAAGAGTTCAGTGCATATTACACCAGAAGTAATGTGTATGCAAACCCACTCAACTTTGGTTTGTGTTACTTTCCTTAAAAGTTCTGCACTTACTAAAGCTGAATCACTTAGCTGTAATCTTTAATTCATCAACTTTAAATTCCATACTTCAGAAGCTTTAAATAGAGATGTTTTCACCGACTACAACTCTGAATAATCTTAATGTTTTGAATTCCGATGCTGAATACTCAAACAGCCATTAACATCAAATTATAGTGAGATTAACTGGAAAGAGAAATGGAAAATGTGACTACAAGCATTTTACACATCAGGCTCATTTTGGTACAATTTAGTGAAGCTACACATTTCGTATTTTAAAGGCATGCCATTATCATTGGGGTAACTCTAAAAGAAGTATTGGATTACATTAGCTTTATAAATTCAAGAAGAAGGGCATGTTTTAGCATGGAAACGAATATCTGAGCGAATAATTATGATGTGGTGTGTTTGTTCCTTTGATATGGATATGAAGCAACTCATGCATTGAAGGCCACAAATTGTTGATAGCTTCAAACAATAGAGAAGTGGATAAAGCCCAAGAAGAATTTATGAGCCTATTAAAATATGACAAATTTGGGCAGTCACTAAAGTGCTACTCAGATTCTCTAACAGTGTAGGAAATAGTGAGTCTGTCTTGGGTACTTGCTGGCTGTTTGCTTTTGCTTGTTGCTGTTACACGTTGGCCTGTGGAGCAGCAGCTTGGTGTCCCTCGTTAAATCAGGGTACCCCTCATTGAAAGCATAAGTGATCACAGAATCCCACAGTCCCAGAATGGTGGAAGGGAGCTCCAGAGATCATCCAGTCCAACACCCTGCTAAAGCTGGTCCACCTAGATCAGGTCACACAGGAACAGCAAGTTTGAAAACCTCCCGAGAAAGAGACTCCACACCCTCCCTGGGCAGCCTGTACTAGGGCTTGATGTAGCTTGTTCATAAAAATTATGTCCCAATTCTTGAAAAAAATGTGGACAGCTAACAACTAAATCTAAAGATATTCTGTCTAATTGTCATCTCCTAAAGCCAGTGGTGAAGCAGCTACATTAGGGGATACGAATGTTTTTGAGATTCCCAGATAGTAATAGAAGACCTGCTGGAGTTGGTGCAAAGATTCAGCTCTGGATTAAATGGTATAAGCAAATTTTTTGTGTTAGTTGACTAGCTCTGTCATGTCTAACTGCCCAGAGACAATTTCGTTCATATTCAATACAGTCTGATACTAACCGTGATCCTTAAAGCAACTATGTTTCAATAAATAACACAAAATTCTTCATTTCTACACACCGAAGTTTTGTTTTCTTTATTTTTCTTTGTATTTGCATTCAGGAACTGTGGAAGTTAGTAAAACAAGTCCATTGCAGCCATTTCACTTCTGTATAACAATGTTTTCATGCATTCTTTGGGAGTTTAGGCATTGCCACATGATTTACCATAGAATAAACACACTGTCTTCTATTGTTTAGATTAAACTGTTAACAGAAACTTCCCACACTGAAAATTATTCCTTAACAGCCTAATTCTGAAATTAGAAAATGGAGCAGGCAGTATGTTTGCCTCAGGAATGCTCTGGAACAGCCTTTTAATCCCTAAAATTTGTTCCAAGTGGCTGCTGTGTCACCGTGTCCCATAAATATGGCAGATTACTCTGAAATGCTCTGTATTTGTCTCATAGGCTTAATCAGGAAGGAAGAAAAGACATCTTTGGGAACAGATAACCAAGGTTAAAACCATTTTCAAATTGTATTGCTTAGTTATCTCACAGAAAAAAAAATCCCAGAACTTCATGGTCATAATAAATGTGTTACATAGAACAAGTTTGGCTAAATGTGGCTGCTGTAGGGATTTGGAAGTTCTGTATTTGTGTGCTGATTGTCTAAGTTTGAAAAAAGCTCTTTAAGAACGTCCAGCTCTGAGCCCAGTTTATAATACTGCTGTTAGTCTCTGTTTTGCTGTCATCATTTGCTCAGATCACACAGGCACCATGAACCTTGATCGACACACAGGTTTCCTTCCCTGGAGAAATCTCCTGTGCTGTGATTCTCAGCACTGTGGCAGCATCCAGAAAGCCATCGGCCAACTAGGGTGTTTCTCTTGTTTTAGAGGGTACAAGGCTTTTTCAGTTGTCTGTATTTTTCTGCATCAATACTTGTTTAAAGAGTAAGGTAATTTTGGACAAATGGGTCTGAATGAAACACCTTGTAGTGCTTCTCAGTACACCTAACAAAGCATCCCAAGGCTGGATCTTTTTATATTGCATTTTGCACGCTAGAAGTAAGGAGCTTTTGCAGATGGACTTTTTAGTGTTATGATATTTATGGTGTGCCTTGTGGTCACCTTTCAAAGGCATGAGACCTGTTGTACTAATCAGAAAGTTTGTCATATTCTACAGATTGCAACTTTTTTGTATGAGCCATCACAAAAAGTTCTTCATTTTACCCTAAATCACACAAGCTGTGCCTGAAGCTATTCTATTCTGTACAGCTTAAGTAGTTCTGACACAAGGCCTTTAGCGTCATCTCCTGCTGGTACTTCAGTGAAGCAAACCCATAAAGTCAGCCATTTCTTTTGAGCTATACTGTCACCATTCATCTTTGTAGAGGCATCACATAATCTTCAAGATGTTTTGGAGGTTGAAGTGCCTGTCTGTTGCAGCCCAGGTCTGTTTGACTGTGACAAAGCAGTGCAGAGATGAGGAGAGCTGCAGCCCCAGCAAGCTCTTGCACACCAATAGTTTCACAGTTGTACTGACTGTGCTCAAAGAAATAGAAAAGGCCTAACTCTTGGCTTTTGTTTTCAAAGATCACAGCTGGATCAACAGTTTTGTCTAGCCTTTGGGAAAGGGGGAATTTGAGTTTGTTGATGATGTCCATGATGGAGGGAAGCACAGTATTGAGCAACTGTCAGTCGATTTCCTGGTGCTTTGGGATGGGCTGGTTATATGAGTGCATGCTGAACTGAAGCTCAGGTGGGTTTGAATTCCAGCTGTTCCTTCAGGTGCTCTGCAGTTATGTTTTCTTGTGTTATAGCTACAGCAGAGAAGAGTTAGTTTGCATTTTCCTATCAGTCAAAGCTTCATTAGAACCTCACTTTTGGGTTTTTTTGATGTCTCTCTCCATTGTGTTTTTTGGGAAGCTCACCAGCTTTCCTGTGTTCATATCTAAACCCACATTTGCATTTCAGTCATTGATGGTGTATTGGTAGGATGAACAGTCATATCTGATCTCTAAAGGTCCTTCCAACCCTACCCTTCTATGATTCTTATGATGATTCCATGATCTGCAGGGATCTTTCCTCCCTGCACTCTCCCACCTGCACAATCTTCAGCTGAGTTCCTCCCCAGAGCAGGAGGGGATGGGACTGCACTGCACTGTACCCCTAGTACACGTTTCCTGCCTTACAGGCTGTTTGTGGCACGCTGACCTTTCTTTCCTTCCCCATCAGTCAGTTTGCAGCCACAGAGCCAACCTCCAAAGCCTTCCCAACTTTCCATGGCTGAAAAGCCTGTGCGCGCCCTGCCAGGCTGGCTGTCCACAGGGCTGGATTTATTGGTTTGTACTGCTTTGTGTCATGGTGACCTGACTTGAACAGAGGGCTTGGTTTTAATTTAGTTATTTTTCTCCCCCTTGGAAGATGAAAAGGGAAAAAAAAAGTCATATTTTAGGTGTTTTTTATATTAAAATTTAGGAGTTTTTTTTCCCTGAAGAGTGCTATTCATTAGACTGACGTTGTTTGCATGCAGAACGGTGCTGTAGCTCTTCAGATGCTTGGACAGAAGCATGCAGTAAAAGGTGACTGCATGGATAATAACTAAGTTAAAACTTAGCTGTCTGTTTACTTTAGAGAGAAAATAATCCTCAGAAAAGAATCCTTCAGTGCCATTGGAACTAACGTAGCAGTTTTATGACTTCAAGTACGTGAGCAGTGCTGCTCTGTTGCATTTTTGCACTCACGTTTAGGCTTTTTTTTTTTCCCCTGGGTTGGGCCCAGAGTGCACTGGATTGAAAGAATATAAAGGGTATCAAGGAGTGGTGAGCTTTCGTTTAATTCTAGTTTATCATTTAAAACTGGCAACATTTCAGTTTCTTGCCAGTGTGAGGTGTGCTCATTGTAAAAAATACCATCACGAGTCATAGATCATGTTTTTCTGGCCATGAAAACTAAATTACCCTTCCACCTCAACAGGTACAATAGTTCCACTGATTTAGCATTCAGGCATATCAGTGAGGAAGTTCTCACAGTGTCATTTCCATAGTCTCACTCTGTTGCATTTTCCCACAGCTCAATTTAAATAGCCAGCTGACCAATTCAGCACTACAATCTCTTTTTGTCATGTTGAGGAAAAAGTAATACATAATTTAGAAGAATCCAGAGCTCTGCATCAGTCAACTCCACAACTATGTACTTTCAGACATGGGGCTGGGTTAGGTGAAAAGCATCTAGTGGGTATAATAAAGATCTTTGCCATCAGGTCGGAAATAAAGGGGCAGAGCAGTGCAGAGGCCTTCATGTCGTGTCACACGGGTGAGACTTTTATGAGCATCACCATAAGCTGCTCATTCCACCTTGGATGTACAGTTTGCACGTATCCACCTATTGCTCACACACTAGATAAAAACAGGGTAATGCTTTTACACTTCATACCCTGTATTGTGGGTTTTTATGTCCAGTCCGAGACTCTGAGCTGTGACACCTCCAGTTGAGAACAGTGACCTCATCATAGCACTGTTCCAAAACAGCTGGTTTATTGTGGCAGGTTGTTGTAGCTGTGTGGACAATGAACAAGGAGAGCACTAAGCAGACCCTTACACGGCAGTGTGCATTCAGAAAGGTGTGTACATGCTTTTGCTTGGAGTACCTCACAAAGAAGCACCCAGGAACCTGCAGTCACTGTACAGTTATAGAAGTAAGTTTTGTTTCAAAGGGACATAAGGTTGCATTATATAGAGCCTGAATAAAGCTGATAGTATACTAAAATGTAATAGGATCTCTGACTCATTGCCAACAAAAAAGCTACAAAGAGTCTTCATCTTTAAAAACCATAAATCCATACATGTTATAAATTCCTCCAAATGGACACCTATTAAAAGGCAGCTGATTTCAGCTGTTGCCTAATGTATCTAGATGAAAAGCCAGAGGCACCAGGAGGAGCAGCAGTGCTTGCTGCAGCAGTGCCTCTACAGCTGCCAGACACTGTGCAGGCACAGCTGCAGTGGCTTCAGGTCACGCATGTACGGAGACACTCAAACACTGTGACACCAACACCTGCATCCAGCTCCAGCTGCTGTCCAGTAGAGTGTGGGGGGGACAGCTTAGTACATGCCCTTTGTGTAAATGCATTTATAAATACGTCATCATCATTCACTTCAGGCATCATCATGAATCAACATCAGTTTGAGTGTGCTGGGTTTTCACCTGTGGCTCAGAGAGTTTGGATCAAACACTCCGTGGTGGCACTCTGTAACATGTAGCGACCTTCCTCTTGTTAGAAATATTTGGAGATGCCACGTCTGAGATGTGGTGTTTCCCTCTGAGAACAGTGACAGGGATGTCCCTAGAGCCATTAATATGTCCCCAGCCACTTTCCTGGATTCCAGCAACATAAACTGTAATGCAAACTGAAGTTTTTGCTGGTCCCTGTTTACAAAGTACAACACACCTGACAAAAATGATGCACTGTTAAAGAGAGGAAGTGTGACAGCAGAAGGTGATGGAGTTTCACACTACTTGAAATGCCAAAGGAGTGGGGGTTTGTTGGCTGTGGCCCTACCATTGGGTTGGGGGTCTGTCCTGGTGGCGTTACACACAGTGAGATCATCTGGGCTGCCATCGTCACGCCTCACAGGCTGCTGAGGATGACAAGGCTTTCACTTAAAAATTGAATGGGAAGTTTTGTATCCCAAAGCTCAGCTGACAATAGAGCCAGATAGTGCACTGACCAGTTCACTTCTTGCAGTGATTTTACACAAAAGCATTGGGATAGTGTTGGCTGATGTGTGCAGGTTGTAGTGGTGGCTGCAACCATCTGGTGTGTTACTCAGAGTCAAAATTGCCCTTTCCCAAGCTACATAATGCAGGGCATGTGTCTATTTGTCTGCTCACAAAGAAAGACTATGAACGTCTGACATCTAAATAAGCCTAAAATCCAAACATTTGAAATTCTAAAAATGTTACTTTAGGAAGACTTTTCTTTTAAATTACCCTTAAACCCTTCCCTGAAGACAGACATTCATTTTAAAAGAAACTACATGAGAGAGAAAAGCAGAACTTAGGGATTAAAACCCAGGCTGGGGACTTCTGCCCTACATAGTTGCGTGCAGTTTCTGAATTTCACACAACCTCTGCATCACAGTTTCTGTATTTCTAAAATGTATCCTCCCCTCCCTCCCCTGCCTTCAGCACACTTTCTTTCCCAAGGATCACTTGAACATGCCATGCATAGCACTTTGTAGAGGCTTTGCCATCTTCGATGGGAAATTCTGTTGAAAGCCAAATAATCCTTAACTTTGAGACCTACCTGGACTGATGTATTTGTCTGTATTAATCATTCGAGATCTGTAATTTCTGGTTTGTCACTACTGTGTTTATTTTTTTAAAGAAGAGCCTTGTATAAGATTTCTGTCTTTCCCTCTCGTGCAGGGGAACTCACAGCTATATATTTGTACGTCTGAAATAAGCTTTCAAGTATTTTTGTAGAGGTGTTTGGCTGCATCCTGTCATGTCCAATAAATCAGAGACGTGCTTACTTTGTGTGTGAGAAGTGTTTAATGCTCCTGTTACCATGAAAAGGCAGGCAAATCCATGCAGCAGCCTGGGGCTGTGGCTGGGGCTGGCTCTGTGGTAGCCAGTGCCAGGCTGGCAGAGCCACTGGTCCATGCAGCCCTATGGGGTGGCGACAGCCAGGGTCTCTCTTCAGGTTGGTTACTTTGGCAGCTGCAGCTTAGAGACAACACACACTGCTTAACTACTGCTTCACTAAACCTATATGGCAGAGGGGGAATTATTTTCTGTTTTGTTTTCAATTCCAACTCTCTCAGAGACTCAAAGAAAAGAAACAATAATGTCAGCAATTATTAGAACAATAATTTGGGGATGGTTTCTGGTACTTATGTGGAAGGCAGCGACTTTAATCAAAAGCAACAGTCAAACTGCTAGTGTATAAAACCAGAAAAATAAGTTGCAATGCATTCCTGATCTCCCAGCATAAATACACTCAAAGGAAGATGTTCTGCACAAGGGTGAGCCACACTGCAGCAGGTGCCTGCACAGCACAGGCTATGGGTACGGTGTGGGGGCAGAGGCTCCAGCACTCTGCTGCCTCCCTGTATCAGAAACAATCTGAGTACAACTACCACAGCAACCTACACATTGGGGAATGATTTATTTATATACATACTTTATAGCCAGGATTTGAGAGTAAATTGTTTCTCACTTTACAGAGGCTGCTTTAGGGAGCACTGGACCCCTGGTTTGGATGTCACCCCTTGCTCAGGATACACCTGTATTGTTGATGTGCTCTTGGAGAAGCATTAACTGTGCCAACAACCATACTACTCCACTTCTATTTCACCTTGAAAGTGATGTTTCACTGTCATTTCTGAATGTCTGTGTCCTTGTGAATTGATCACTCAGCCATTATCAGTACTCCATGTGCACATCACAGGTTGACAGGGCTGGGATTTACCCCATAGATAATTTTCTCCACATTAGTTCAGTTTTAAAACATTCCATTCAGTATCAAACATTAGTGGAAAGCATTTAGTCAATATAGAAAACACTTTAAAGTGGGAGTTCTATAAGCTGCTAACGTACAGAAGAAAATAAAGTTTTTGAGGCACAAGGTGTCTAAGACTGTGGTCCTACTTCAATATGCATTCAGTTGAGCACATCTGCACTGGTCCCTGTGCTTAGTCCTCAGTAAGTTATTTATGCAATGATGTTCCTCTGGATTGAGTGGGATGACATCTTTATCTAGCTGGTACATCCAAATTCAGTCTCAGTGCATACCTCTTTTCCTCAAAAATGGGTTTGGGTTTTGTTTTTGTTAACAGACATGGTAATGGAAGGATAAAAATAATAAAATGTTACTCATTATTTGAAATTGATTATTTAAACACTTTGAGATAGAAGCTTCAACCTTTAGCTAGTAAGAGCCTGCTTAAATGAGGTGTTTTTTCATAGTAATATCTCAGACTCTGTAAGGATACAGATGCTACTGAGATTGACTCATCTCTGCACAGTGCAGGTGAACTTCCACTTAAATACACTGAGTTCATGCAATAAAGTGCTGCTCACAGGGCAGACAGCACCGCTATTTCTTATTATCTAACTGAAAGAAAGAAGTGGTGTCAGAGATCCTGACAGAGATCCTGGTAATTCAGATGAAACCATCCTTTCCTTTCATATGTGTCAATAATGAAGATGCTGCGGTGCTGAAGAAGGCACAAAAGTGAGCCAAGGCTGAGGTGACATTATGAGAAGGTCCACTGTCCTAAGCCACCCACTGTGCTGCAATGAGTTACCACTGTTTCACTCAAATGTGGTGCATCCCACAGGGGAAGGCTGACTCAAACGAGTGCCTTGGAAACTGTGAAGAGCAAAGAGCTGTGTTTGTTCACGCTGTGATCAGGAGAGGAGCTGTTTATGAGAAATGCATGGAAATAACATCGTGATAAAGAAATGCTTCCTTGATTTCTCCCTCTGGATAAAAACTACCCAGCAGAGTTAATTGTGTTAACTAGAAAGTCACAAGAATATTCACCTCAGTTTCTCATGCTGATGCACTTAGAGATATCTGGACATTTGGCTTCCCGGTTCATTTAGTCAGGAAATGTTTCAAGGAATCATTTCAACAAAGAAGAGAAAAGAATACATTAGGGTAAGGCTTCAGTGGTGGCAAAGCCAGAACCGCTTCATATGATGGTTTTAAAGGTCTTTTTCAACAAACATTCTATCATTCTATGATTCTATGACTTGGTTCTCTGTTGCTCTGAAGGTAAAATGAATTGTGCTTGTTTGTTTTGCATTGTGTGAACTATGAGGGGATAGGGAGGACAGAGAGAAGGACCTGTTCCAAAACAAAACAGCATTACAAATCGCAGCTAGAAGCTGGGTGAAACAGCTGGGTGGCATTCACTGCAAATTCCTCAAAGAAGGGCCCGGGGAGATGCCCCCAGCCAAGGAGGCAGGGCATTGTGCAGAACGACCATTTTCCCCATCCAGGCACAGTCTGTCATAATTACGGAAAAGAAATGGCACTTTTCAGGACCAAACATAAACATCCCTCAACCAACAGTAACAGCAAGAAGTATCAAACTTCAGATGACTAAGCTGCAGTTTTATGTAAGGATGTATTTGCATCATCACTGCCCAACACCATTTGTCTGCAGCTGCATCTCTCTCAGGTCTCCTGCTATCTACCTGCTTCCCTCAGATATCCCTGGAGGGTGCTGCCAAAGTCCCCAGATGTGGGGCTTTTGTGGAATCTCCCTGCTGACAGGTGTCCTGCTTGTTTTGTGGCAGTCGCCACCACTTTCACAGTTTCTATTTCCAGCGCTTTGTGCTCAGCTCCCCAGCTCAGGCACACTGAAACCCTAATCTTTGTTATCTTCTCTTGAGGTCCTTGCAAAGAGCATTTGTTTCTAAGAACCAGTTGTATCCTGTGCGCCAGTTAATTCATTTGGAGGAACACTCTATAGATTGATCAAGCTCAGGTTTCTTATCTGTCTTCCGCCTGGGTTTGGGAACTGTCTTCTGAAAGGTTTCTCATGGGGCTTCCTCTGACTGTGCATCCAGCTCACCTGCCTATGGACTTATGCTGATGTTTCCCCAACAATGCCGTGAGCAGATGGTCATAGATGGACTACAGAGCCCCGAATGAGCTTGGTTAGAGCCTGTGGCTTCTGCTCTGAGCTGTACTGTGCTAAAACACCATGCATGCCCTTAATCTACCCCACTGAGTCCTCCAAGGGCCAAGCCCACTACTCTCTCAGCCCCCTAGCCTGTGGTAGGGATGGAGCTTGTGGCTGCCACAGCACAAAACATGCCATTTTCAGTCTCAATTTTTAAGTACCCCAAATCCAGATACGCTGCATATTTCACTTTAAATGTGGAGGTTTTGTTGTTTGGGTTTTTTTTTTTTTTTTTTTTTTTTAAGAAGACAAAAGCAATAACCATCAACAAAAATAAATCGCTGCTGTTTTTCATTCAGATGGGACTCTGATCCCTTCTAAGGGCACCCAAGAGCCATTAACAGTAATTTTAAATGAAATACACCTGTGCTAAGTCTAACTAATCAGTTCCTCAATTATACTGGCAGAAAGATGTATTCCAATTACCAAAGTACTTTCAAGTGAATTAAGACTCCTTTCTGTACCGGCTGTGGAGGTCACTCAATGTTCCCATGAATCCCTGCATGTTTACATTAAAAAAGCACACCATGATCTTTGGCAAAGGCACTTGCTCTAGGTTAGTTCAGCTTTTGCGCTTGTTGCCATAAATACAATAGAAAAGCAGCCAACCGTTGCAAAAGAAGCCAAGAATATCTTTCAATACTTTCTTTCCATATTAGCAATTAATCCAAATCCCACAGGAAAAGATTTAAAAAAGGGAAATACACTTTTAGAAGATGAAAGTGCAAATACCTTATTTACCACATTTAATAAGCACAAGCGTCTCTTTACTCTTTCAAAGGAAACTGTTCTTTGCTGTTGCAGGAGAAACACGAGTGTCTTGTCCCTTGGGAGTTTTTTTGATTTGCTGATAACATTGTACTGTCCACAGAATCATAGAATAATTTCGGTTAGAAGAAAACTTTAGGATCATGGAGTCCAACCACTAACCCAACACTGCCAATGGGCCCATCACGGAATCATGTCCCTCCGCATCTCATCTACACAGCTTTTAAATATCTCTAGGGATGGTGACTCCACCAGCTCCCTGGGCAGCCTGTGCCAGTGTCTAACAATCGTCTCAGGGAAAAAGTTCTTCCTAATCTCCAACTAAACCTCCCCTGGTGCAACCTGAGGCCATTTCCTCTTGTCTCATCATTTGTTACTTTGGAGAAGAGACCAACTCCCACCTGGCTACAACCTCCTGTCAGGTAGCTGTAGAGTGAGAAGGCTCCCCTGAGCCTCCTCCAAGACTAAACAACTCCAGTTTCCTCAGCCGCTCCTCATCAGACACGTGCTCCAGCTTCATTGCCCGTCTCTGGACATCCTCCAGCACCTCAATGTCCCTCTTAGAGTGAGGGGTCCAAAACTGAACTCAGCACTCAAGGAGTGGCCTCAGCAGTAATGAGTACAGGGGCATAAATCTGTGTTAGTTTCACAGGAATTAAAGTCTTTTTATGTTTAAATGCTCACTGAAATGTCAAAATATAGCAAGCCAGAATATTTGTTTCCCAGAAACAGAGAAAAATCTAAGTTGTTCCATGATACCAAGTAAAATGGCCCTATAGACACTAGGAAAAACATGATGGGATCTATTTTAGGGCTTGTTCTAGATCCAAACTAGTCTATGTTCACTCCAGCAGATAAGAGGATCTGAAAGCCAAGGAGCCTGCATCCCCATGGGAAAGGGCAGAAAAGTCTAACAGAAAAGCCAGCAATTTATTTTCAGATTTTCAACATAAAACCAATGATAAGCTATCATTTTTGGTTAACTATCAAAATGTTCATATTCTTCATTTCCTCTTACGGTTACCCACTGTGCAGAGCTGAGCATGCGTGGCAGCTCTTACCACAGGCTTTCATGGTCCTCCACAGGAGCGGAGGTGAATCCAGCAGTGTGTGGCAGCCCCAGACCGAGCTGTCAGTGTGGCTGATGCAGACACAGGCAGGGAGCTGCTCCCAGCCTGTGGGCACAAGAGAGTGGCAGGGCAGGGCCCAGCAGGCATCTCCTGGCATCCACTCTCAGCTGTGTGGCTGCCCCACATTTCTCTTTCCAGAAGTCCCCATGGTGCTGGGCAGCATTTCAGGACGCAAGTAGTGATAGGGTCAGCCACAGATACTTCCTCTGGGTGAAATGATGATTCTGCTGGTTTTATTACTCCCTGCCTCAGATGTATCTCTATAAGCTTTAAGGAAGGGCAGTAATCTACCAGCTCTGCTCTTGTTGCAGCCCTTCTCCTTCTCAGCCTTTTCCAGCAGAAATGACACAGCCAGAAGCAGCTTTGCAAGCCCAACCCATCCCTTGGTCCCTGGCAAGGGAAGCCTTTCCTGAGCCCTGCCCTGGATGCCCAGGACTTTAGCAAGCTGCAGGCCATGTTTGGTGACCGCACGCTACAGGTGACTTTTTGATTCCTGGAAGCAGACCCCATATCTCTAAAACCCTCAATGAGGAAAAGCTGTAAAGCACAGGTTTCACTTAGGAGCAGTTGTTAGAAAGCAACACAAGGGAAAGACTGTCCACCTCATCTGTGCTGTTTTCTTTCTCACATTTAGAGTTATGGTCATGTTATTCATGTTTTGTTTTCAGCACACCTGATGTCGCCCCTGAGCAGAGCTGCAGCCATGCCCCAGCGTGAAGCCTGGGGCTCGCAGGAGCAGCTGCGTGGAGCCAGGCCAGGCCACTGGGAGCCAGGCCCGTGGCAGAACAGCCCATCTTCCCCAGCGCTCAGGCAGCCACTCTCTGCACCATCCCAGCCTAATGACGCAGGTGGTTAGGAACAGAGAAAGAGCTTCATCTTCCTTGTTTAAGGAGCATCACTATTTTTAGTTAATATCGTAAGAAGGCCTGATGGTTTCAGGGGTCTAAAAGCCCTTTCTGGAAAGTCAGTTCAGGAGGATGGCAAGGTGGGCCACCTCACTGTGCCCCTTGCTTCGGGCACAGCTGGCGAGGGCTAGAAAAGCTCTAAGTCCCTGAGGTAAAAAGCCTTGGAGACATAACGGGAAAGAGATGCGAGGAAACTTACAGAAATGCATCCTCTCACAGTACTTCCCTCACAGGCAGTGCTGCAGCAATCAGGTCACCAATCCAGCTCCCGCGAGCCTCCCACCTGCTAATTTTCAGAGGCAAAGTCTTCATCAACAATGTTTTGATATACTAGGGTTGTACTTCTTGTTACCCCCAACATGCAAAGCTGTCACTTTCTTTCCTCAAAACCCAAACCTTTGGTGACTTTCACATGACCAGGACAGCAGGTGACACACTATTGTGTAGTACTCACACACATGCCCAGTTGCTTAACGTTAGGAGCAATGTCCTCCACGTAAAGCATCCTCATGGCTGAAATGCCACTCAAAAAGGCAGTATTGTTACTTGGGAAAAAGAAAAGGCTGAATCAGAGCCCAAATTCAAACACAATGAAGAAACCAGTTTGTGAAGAAAGGCTTTTTATTCTGACAGTTTTTTCTAATTTTTGCAATACAGTGTAAAGTAAAACACAGAATTATGTCTGCAAGTCAGCTTATGCATGTCATGCCAGTTATTTACATGTAGATATATACAGAGTGCAGATAATTATTGAAACCAAACTACAAAATAAACAAAGAGTTCAATAAGATAATTTAGTAGGAATTTATTAAATATATATATATAGTTATTGATTGCATATACTTTCCTATTGAAATACCATATAGTATCTAAAGTAACCTCTATAAACTCTAATACCTCCAAAATTATCATAAATATGATTGAAAATTGAAACTATCCACGTGTCCTGTTCAGCTGCTTTGCCCTCTGCTATAACAGTAACTTTTGTAGTGCTGAGACCACAGTGCTGTCCTTAGTGTCAGAACTGGAATGACAGTTCCCAAGAAAACACTAGTAAAATGCAGAATAGCTTTTGGCTGAGACATCCAAGGGTTGAAG
Source organism: Urocolius indicus (assembly GCA_013401255.1). Lineage (NCBI taxonomy): Eukaryota > Metazoa > Chordata > Aves > Coliiformes > Coliidae > Urocolius > Urocolius indicus. The sequence continues at coordinate 175,322 of WBNH01001512.1, read as the reverse complement.
CACTATTCTCTATACTTAATGAGGATAATCCAATGGCTTATTAAACACTGCCACATACAGGACAAGAAAAACAATGCTGTGATCTTCAGCGACTGAATTATGACATTGAATTAGCAGCTGTTTGGATACCGAGCATCGTATTAAAACAAAACAAAGCAAACTCCCCAAGTCCATGCAAAATCCTATCTAAAAAAAGAGACCTCCCAACTTGTACTGAAACAGCCTGATCAACAGCCTGTCTTTAGCAGAAGCAGTAACTGGAAGGGCTGTGTGACCACAAAGAGCGAGACGGAACGTTGCCAATAGCTTGGGCTCTGGCAATTGACCTCTGCTGAGAGAAAGGATACTGCCAAGCCATACCATGTATTACCTCATTAACAGAATAATCCATTTACTTCTTGGGGGTTTCTGGCCAGGAAAACCTCACTACAAATTGCCAAAGGTCTGTCTTTGACTTCACTGGAGCTTTGAGACTTGCCATCACTTCAGTCTGGGGATGTGCTCCCTCACTGGGATTTCTCTTCTTGCTGCTCAACCCAAAATTGCACAAACTACTGTCTTACGAAAAGGAGTTTGAAGAACAATATGCTTTTTAGTTTTATTACTTATGCTGATGCAGTCTTATTAAGTAGAAAACAGACTAGTGGAGAAATGTAGCTACAAAAAAAATCCACTTACTGCCATATGATGCCTTTTTTTGTAATTATTGTTCTGAACTGCTGAATTTCGCAACTTGTAATGTGTCTTTCCTAAAGGCACACTACAATTCAATCCAAATGCAGGCAAAGAAGAGAGATTAGCACCAGAAAATATATAAAAGAAAAATAAGTTACTATCACAGAATAGAGCTGGTCAGCAGATCCACACATCCTTTTTTCCCCCCAGAAATAATCAAACAAAGAACGTTACAGATTAGTGAGGGATGTAAGTGATAGCTATGGTTTAATTTAAGAGTTTTGCTATATATAACTCTAAATGCCAAAATATGGCAAGGACATTTTAATACTGAACTCATAGAAATTACACCAAAAATATCTTTTCATCTTTATAATCATTAATAAAAAGTGTGAATACAAAATATTAATATACTTTACATATGTATCATACAATATATCAGTCCTTCACGCTATTAATTTGATTCACGTGCTGCAACATGTATCAAAAGATTTAAGAAAAAACATGGCTAATTACATAAGTTGTGGGTACAGGCACTATTTCCACAAGACAAACAGCAACCACAGTGTGTCATCTACCTCGAGACCTAGTGGTACTTGGAAAAAAACATGCTGCATCATTTTAGGAAGGATAATAACAGCTAAAACATTGCACAACCTTTGCTCGTAGAGTGAATCTGACTCTCATAAACAGTAAATCAATACTATGAACTAATTTAGTTCAGTTTGCCTAAGTTTTCTGGTAAGGTACTATCAAGATATTACATCTTCATTTAAATGTTATGTAGGTTTCTGATCCTTTGCAATAATCAGAAGGGATTTTTTGTCAGGCCTGAGGGTTTCATCGCTAAACATGCTTTGGTGAGGCCTGCTCTCTCCTCCATTTCAGTCTTTGAACCTAGCTACTTAACTCTTCAGTTATTTGTACAGCTTCTTGTAGAGATAAAATCCCTCTTAGAAAGCCAGGCAAGAGCTGAGACATCCATAGCTCAGCAGTGAGATTATACAGAAAGTGCTTGTCATGTACCGCAGAAGAGAGGAAAAGAAAAATTGCATTTCAAAACCATGCAAACCTCTGCTCATTAGGAGTGAGTGGTTAACTGTAACTAAGAATGGGCATAACCCGCTCCAGGTGAAAATGGCATTTTCAAGCTGAGCTGCTTTAAAATTATTTATGTGCTCGTCATGACTGGTTGAGAAGAAGGGCCTGAAAAGTGCTGAGTCTGCAGACAGGTGAAAGCACAGATTTGTTCTGTGAGCAGCAGAATGAGGGGGACGCAGTTTCTTATGTAGTTGTCTTCTGCAACAATTTTGTTTAGCTTGAGATGGATGCATGGCAACAGACAGCACACCTCTCCTCCACAGGGACTCCTCCAGGTCTTTCTGCAATCTTTCCCTCAGCACTTACATGCTCTACTTACTTAATCTGTAAGTATTATCTTAATCTGTAATTTGTGTTTTTCTGAAATTTTTGAAGAGCTGGTCACTTCTGAGTCCTTGAGCTTGCACTCAGGTTTCAAGACATTATACTGGAGAACAGACAAGCATGTACACAGGCTTTAAGATACCTAAGGTTAGCTTTTCCCCCCTTCTCTTTAAATCAGGCTAAAGCAAAGCAAGAGCAAGCACTCGCTATTTCAATGTTCTTCAAGAATGTCACAACAATTAAAGTGCTCCTGAAAGTATAAGAAGTCATCAAAGAATGTTTAGCACAGTTTGCCACTGACTCCTGAGCAACAGAGAGAAGCTGGGATTTTTCCTCAGACCACTGCATTTCTCTGCCTCCCTTTCTGTTCCTTTTTGCCTGCAGAAGCACTTCTCCCAGGAAGGTCACCAGAGGTAAGATTTTGGCAGACTGAGTTTTGCATTGTGAAATACAGCAAAAGCACAACCAAAACCATGTTGATCTTCTCAGGGCAATGGTAGTTTCAGGCAGAGTTCACACTAAGGAATCTTGGCTTGCCTCAAAATTAAGAAAGGCTCAATCTGGTGAGAAAAGATCTCTTCATTTCCTTTATACATTTGGTCTGGGCAAGTTACATGAGCACACACATGTCTGCTTTCAGTGTGATAACAACTGGATGAACTCATAATCACAGTGGTCTAAAGGGGAAATGACTTAATGAAACTCTTTGGAGTGAAGACAAACCCCAGATCACTCAGTCAGTAATTCAACTGAAGTCTGTGCTCAACTTCCTGCAGTCAGTCTTGCCCAGAGTCCCCCTCAAAAAAGCTAGACCATTTTTGGGAGAATGCTTTTCCAGTCTCAGCCTCTCACTTATCACCACTTGATCCTTTAACTAGTGAGGAGAAGGATCCTACAGGCTTTTGCCAGCAGCCTGAATTCCAACAGAGAATTGCTCTGCAGAAATCATGCACTGCATCCAAGTAAACAAGGTCCTGATGTGCCTCTTTATGTTGGCAATAGAGCTTATTTTCTAATTTAAACAAGAAAAAGGCTATGGAAAGGAAAAAGAAGCAACTAAAGCATTACTGATGTTTTTAGTCCCAGTAGAAATTCTTCCTTAAACTTTCTGTAACTAGTGTACAACTTAGAAATCAACAGGAGATTTATATATTACCTTCTGTTACTGAAGAAAAAGCTAAGCTTTGATAGGTCTACAAACCCGTGAATTCCTTCTGTAGCACTAATGCTGAAGAATTACTAACATGAAGCTTAAGTATCTTGGTTTTCAATTGGTCAAGACTGAAAAGCAGCCAAGCAAGCAGTGCATGTTTTCTCTCAAGGTGTGTAAGAAAGATGCTCAGACTGAGAAAAGTTGCTTATGGGTTTGGGGCTTTTTTGAGTTTGGATTTATTTTTTTTTTTAGTCTTAGCAGGACCAATCAAGGGGTCTTTACAAAACCTTTCAAAAGTAAAGCTCTTTTATTCTGTGGAAGGGAAGAGATCTTTGTCAAATCCTTTAGCAGAAGTCAGGAGAAATAATACTAACCCCTTCTATTGCTACATGGAGCTTTCAGCATTCATAGTTTATAAAATGAGCTACTTCACCGGCCATTTGTCATACTTGCAAAGGAGAAAGTTGGGAAAGGACTCAGTTACAATTCATTTCGGGTTTGGAAACACACTGCTGTTTTCCACTGCTCACTTCCCATGATCACCAATCATCTCAGAATCAGCATCTCTTTGTTTTCTACAGATATTGTTCAGAGATACACTGAGATTACCTTTCAGATGAAGGGTATCATAGAAATAAAAGCTGTTAATATCATCTATATTGATAGAGAAAGAAGGAAATAAATCTAAAGAGTATTTGAATTAAATATTCATTAAACATATCACATTTTGAATGAGCACTTAGAGCTCGGACAGTGTATAAACTGATTTTATTATCAGTTGTGTAAATTCTATACCGTTTTGTAATCTCAACAGAAGTTCAAACTTGTGAAAAACTCATTTCTTATCTGAAATGACAAGGACTAATTTTAGAACCAAATTTTCTAATGGAGAATACAAATCACAAGAGAAGCATTACTTACATTACGGAAAAACCCCAATTTTCCATATTAAAAAACATAGCTTGAAGAAATGTCATAGAGTGCATTGCCTCTACATTTCATACTTCTGTGAGCAACATCCTAGGACCTGAAAGTCTGCAGCTAAATGGCAAGTTTTTTGATTTTATTGCTTTAGTGTTCCTTACCCTTGTAAGAAGAACAGGACAACCTTTTGCAAACAATGGAAGTTATTTAAACAGAGTACCTTCTTCAGTACAGAAACTGTTAACTGTTTCATTACATTCTGTTCCGTTGGCAGGGAGCTGTGTAACCTGCAGCTGCGGTATCTGAAGGAGATCTACCACTCAGCTAACTGGCTGATCCCATATCTGTGTCAGATAAAAATCACAGTGCTTATTATTTGTTACCATGGATACCATGAAGATATTGCTGTCCACTAAAGATTACTAGAGGAAGACAACATAATTCTCAGGAATGAGTCCTGTTTTGCCTTCATAAGTTGCTTTTAACCAGCCTGGTTCCACTGATGGGTACACTGCAAAAAAAAAAAAGCCAAAAACCACATATTTATAATTAATTAACACTGTTAAAAGATCCTTCATATAATTATTTAGATACTATTTATTCAAAAGTAGCTGAAAAATCAGGGCAAAAACTGTGACTTTATAAAGGAATTAGGCTCTCATTTTCTGGATACAGTTCTGTTATATATACATATGTATTTATATAAAAAGACAACGTAAAGCAAATCTTACCATTTGAAAATATTGCCCCCTGTGGGAACGACAGCTCATGACTGTGCTCAGCTTTACAAGAGTACATGGCTTTTGCTTGCCTGAAAGAAATAAATACAGGCTTGCAATAAATAACAAGGGAAAATATATAAATAAAATAAAATGAAATAAAATCTGTGAAGCATAGGAATAACCAGTTGCACAAATGCAGGTGGTAATGACTATTTACATAGCAGTTCAGAGCAGCAGATTTACAGCAGTTAATAACTTAAATCTTACTGGTGTTAACAAGCATGTCATTGCAGAAAAGAGACCAACATCCTGCTTAAGACTTTTAAACAGCAATACATTTTATAACTTTTTAATTATTCCTTCATTCTAGTTGGAAGTTGTCACTCGAATACTGAACTGTGCATATTGCTTAAAGCAAGTGATGGGCTGCCTGGGGTCAACTCAGAAGTGATCACTGAATCATTCAAGTTCTATAAACACAAGTTGCGAGAAAATACAGTTGATCAGTCTACAGAAGAAAATTATACATAGAAGGTAAATATGAGGCATGAAGGAGTAACTAGTTCTCCAGGCTGACTGCAAAAAGAAGTTAAACAGATTTAAATTGCAGCAAGGGAGATTCAAATTAAGTGTCTTCATTGGGCTTCAGCTTCAGGCACCTGAATTTAGATGCCTTTAGGTAACCTACACACCTAGCTCTACAGTCCTGGCTTCTGCTATGGTAGACACCAACTTGAGAGTGCAACAAATAGTTCATCAGGTTCTACGAAACACTTCCTTAGATAATACCTGCCATGAGGACACCTTCATGCAGACAGATAAGTTTCCCTATCTGAATCTGTAGCTGGTAGACCCTCTATTGGTTAGAACAGCAAAGCACTGGAAGTGGCATGAATTGGAGAATCCATGGATTGAAGCATTCCTATAACTAAAAATTCATTAAAAAATCCCAAACAAAGGAAAAAAGGTACTACAGAGATATCTGTAAAAGTCAGATATATAATGATTCTAACCCAGAGCAAAGAGGACAGATCAGGTCACCTCCTGATATGACTGCTAGAACTATGATTCTGCAAACTAGAAAACGAGGGTTTGAACAGGAAGGCAAAAATCAGTTCTCTCTAGATTCCTGAGCTTTACCTAACACCTTGACTTTAATTTCTACACTCAAAGCCATTTTATATGATCTGTCAGTTTTTCCAAGTTTCTTTAAACTTACAGGAAACCTACATTACACCCAGTGCACATGAACATGGTTATTTCACTGTTGTATGATGTTACTGATTCAGCTTTCCTTCAGCCAGGATTTCTCTCCATGACCAATACATGACCTGAGGTGAACTCTTTTTGCATACTTGTACAGAGTGTATATGCAAGTGACATGTAACCTATTTTAACTTTTGTCCCAAAAGAGTGACAACACTGAGTTGTAAGTTGGCTTAATAACAGTGCTGTGTCACAAGCATTAGCATAAGAAGTCTATTTTGTTTTGTGTACTGCTGATGAGGCCACAGCACTTCACCTCTGGAGCTCCACACCACCCTGGGGAGGTCAAGCAAGGACAGATTTCCTATGAGGTGCACAGAGCACCCTTCTACCCTGGCCTCATATCCTGCTGCCAATCAGTACTAGCACATCACCATTCATCTGAATCTTTAAAAGTTTAGGCAAGTAGATGGACATACTCCACAAAGTTTGTATGTGTGAGCTTTTCAGAAATAATTCCTCTGAAGGAAAAGCTTTTCCTATGCTTTGCTGATTTATGACTAAATTGTGTATTTTGCCTTCAACCAAAAGTGAGCCACTGACTTATTAAGGGTTGCATTCTCAGGCTGAGATTTCTAGGGGAGGTCAAGAATTTTGAGCTGTGCCCACAATATCCAAGGGCACCTTACTTCCAGGATGCTGAAAACCTTTCTAACTCTTAGTACTGTCATTCTGGATAGATCCCCACTGCTAACTAGAACAACATGAGTACTGGACCCCTGCTGTAGACTGCTCTGTTTAGGTGTTCTCCAAGATAACTTCTTGGTGCTTACTCTTATGAAGAACTTGCCTTCAAGACGTATGTAACATTTTATTATGTAACATATACAAATTTATACACAATAATCTACACAATATACACTAAACAGAAGGAGATTAGATGACTTTACTGAAGGTCACACATAAACTAGAACTGAAGTACTTAATCTCAAGATCACTTTTTCTCAAAGTCCATACAACAAAGAGCACTACAAATGTTCTAATTATACCATCCAGATCAGTAACAGTCTGACAAAACAGCTTTTTCTGTGGTGGTGGGTCGATCCTGTCTGGACTCCTGGCACCTACCAAAGCTGCTCAATCACTACCCTCCTCAACTGGACAGCTGAGAGAAAGATATGGCGAAAGGCTCACAGGATACTCTAAGGACAGCAATTACCATCATGGTCAAAGCAAACTTGACTTGGGGAATTTAATTTATTACTAATCAAATCAGAGTATGGCAATAAGAACTGAAACCTAAATCTAAAACTATGTTCCCCCACTTCTCCCTTCTTCCTGGGCTCAATTTCAATCCCGATTTTCTCTACCTCCTCCCCACCAGCAGGACAGAGGGACAAGGAATGGGAGTTGTGGTCAGTTCATCACATGTTTTCTCTGATGCTCTTTCCTCCTCTTCTCAGTGTGCAGCCTATGGTCAGGCCCTGCCCCTGCAGCCATGAAAGCTCTGGGGGAGCAGAGATCCACCTGCAGCCCAGGGAAGACCCCACACTGGAGCCAAGGCATGCCCGAAGGAGACTGTGACCCCGCTGGAGCAGCTCCTGGCAGGATCTGTAATCTGCAGAGAAGCCCAGGCTGGAGCAGGTTTACTGTCAAGATTTGTGACCTTGTAGGGGACCCACACTAGAGCAGTTTGTGAATTACTGCAGCCCATAGGAAGGACCCACACTGGAGAAATTCACGGAGGATTGTCTCTCATGGGAGGGATCCTGTGGGCTGCAGCAGAACCAGGCCCGGAGCACCTCCTCCCCTCCTTCTTCACTGACCCGGGCAACTACAAAGTTGCTGCTCTCAGATATTCTCACTCCTCTCTTCTGGCTGCTGCTGCACAGCAGTTTTTTTCCCCCTTCTCAAATCTGTTATCCCAGAGGTATTACCCCAATCACTGACGGGCTTGATCTTGCGCAGCAGCAGGTGTCTGGAGGTGTCTGCCATTGGCTCTATCAGACATGGGGAGAAGCTTCCAGCAGCTTCTCACAGAAGCCACTCCTGTAGCCTCCCTGCTACCAAAACCTGGCCACACAAACCCCATACACCTGTCTGGCATAATCATGGATTTTACACATGAAACAGCAGAGTAACTGTTAATGATGATCAGAGTTGCCATGAATTTAAGGTAATTGGTAAAGAATTCACTAAAGCAAAGGGATGATTTTGAACCTGATTAATATGTAGCACTTCAGTGGCACGACTATCAAGTCAGAGTCTCACGTTAAGAATAAGACACACAAGTAGTACCGTGACAAAAGATATTTAAAGCAATAATAAACCAGAACAGCAATACTTAAATGTGAGGCAGAATTATTTTTCTTGAAATATGACATTTTTAGCACCCTTAGAAAAAGTTAAGAAAATAAATTCAATTTTCTCCTATATTCTCCTATGTCTACTACACTATTCTGTTTTCAGCTTCCAGTTTTCCCTGGTACAAGTATCTTTACCTTAAAAATAAAAAGAAGACAAGAAAGCCTGGACACTGACTTGCTCAGTTCTGGAAAGAGAAAGCTTCCCAGAATTTGACATCCAGACAGATACAAAAATACAAACTAAGTCAGTTTCTCAAGTGGTGATGAACTACTTCTTCCCTCCATCTTGCTCCTGACACAGCCAATTACATCTCAATGTTATCTACAAACTGTGTGTGATGGTACAATGGAAGCCAGAGTCTAAAAATAATTACTTCTAATTCTTGAGCAATTTTCAAGCCCCTGGCTATTGCTTCCACACTCAATTGGATTACATAGACTCCTGGAGATGACAGAATTACAGCCAAGCCCAACTGAGTAGAAAACACTGGTCCAGGCTGGGAAAGAGGCATAAGAAAATGCAAAATATAGCATAAGAATATAAACAGAAAAATGACTGGGAAAGGATATTTAATCATACAGCTGAGAGGGGAGCATGGGTCTAGAGGGCTTCATACTGTCAACCTACTCCCATTAAAGTCTCTGCCTGGCACTTAGAGATCCCGCTGCCAGGTTAGAGCTGTATGCTGTCACCAACTCGTCCTTCCCCTTTTTCTAGGTATTCTTTTCTAACAAAAATCCTTCTTCTGCAGTTTCTTACTTCAGAGACTCGATTTTCTGTGTACCACTAAATCAAAGTCAAGACAACATAAGAATCAAGGATTACGTGTTGGTGCATTTTTGCACGGACCACCATAAAGAGACCTTAGACCTTACTAAGACAGTTATCTAACTGCAATATTTATGAAAGTGGCAAGAAAACTCCTTTGCTTCTTTGAAGTTCATGCCAGATTAGCAACAGAGATTGGTGTCTGTACAAAGTAGCTTAATTCCACAGTGAGGGAGATGGATGAATAATAAAATCGAAGCCAGGAGGGAAGGAAAGGGAAGATTGAGAAGTCAAAGTAACTCTGGAATTGGAAAAAGAGAGCACAGGTTGGACAGGGCATAACATTTTGGTCTTCCCTGTCTAATCCTAAAACAAGTGCTGTGGCCTCTTATTCTCGTTCTCACTAAAAGAAATCTGTTCAAGCTGGTAGAAATACAGGGGAATGTACACATGTACACAAGGACAGAAAACAGGTCTAATAATGGCTCAACATTAAAAAATAAACAAGGGACACACAGACACTAATGATAGAGATATTGTACCATACAAAGTCAGAAAGCAGGGTTACAAAGACTACTCGGAAGACAAAATCCAGTAAGACCAGGAGACTTCAAGTGCAAAATTATCTGCTGGAATACAGAAAACAATGTGAGACTGCAAAGTCAAACAGGTACTTTTGATCTGTCTGTTGTACAAATGACCACAGCAGGCAATAGACCCTTCAAGTAGGAACCTACTTGGACAGTATTATGAAAAAGTAAGCAACAGCTTAAGATTTCAAAACTAGTCATTTCACTAGGGTAAATTATCTCTGCTCAGAGTTCAACACTGTCTTGACTTGTATATATCTGGTATCAAACCACTCAGCTTAAAAATGATTTCTTTGTCTTAGACTTTGATGAACACAGATGGCCTTCCTATTGAGTGGATCAAGATGTTAATTACCACGATTTCTACATGCTTCAGAGCAAAAAAACCCAAAAGAGACTATCCTAAGGTTTTAAATCATCCTTCATGTTCTTGACATGCATGAGAGGTAAAAAAAAAATGCTGTCTCTGAATGGCGAAATCATACTCAAGACTTAAGCAGAGCTAAAAGAAAAGCAGAGTTCTTATTTCTTCCTCATTCTGCCTGCTGACCTCTCATTTTCCATTCTCCTTGTTATTGTTGCTTCCTTCTTAGGAAGGCTGAAGTAGAGGAGCTGTTAAGCCTTTCAGCATTTTCGGCTTTGTTATCTGCTCTCCATATCCATTATCAAACTGCCACATTTTTCCTTTGACAGATTTTTCCTTCTAACATGCTTTTTATATACAGATAGAGGTGGCACAAGCTCTAAGAGAACAACAGGGGTGAGTTTACAAGAAGGGATTAATACAGAATAAGAAAAGTAGCAATGTTGGAGATGAAATGGTGCAGGTCTGGTGAAGCAGACATTATCCTCTGCTTATGGCACTGGCTTAAGAACATTCCAGTCCTTTTTATACTTTTCTTTCTTAAATTATTGGCCTATTCTTTTCATGTCCCTTTCCTCTCTGCCACCTTTTTTTATTTTGGTCATCTTACAGTTCATGTACTACACAAAACAAGAATAGCCTTGATTCCTGTAAGCTAAATCTCTTAAAATCAGTGCACCTTGCAGGTCAGCTTTCTCTTTCCCTCCCCTGCTAGATCTGTGAAACAGGACAACCCTATTTGATTGCCACAGATCCTGGCATTTTCCTGTACAGCTGCGCTACTTTAGATCACTATTTTTGGATTCATGGATTGACTCCCCTCACTGTACAACGGTTTCAGTAAGACCCTGGTATCAGTGAGTAAAGTGGTGACAAAAACATACAATCTGTCTCAGAGAACTTCAGGGACAGTGAAAAGACATACAGATGTTTTCCCATATCCATTTGTTTGATTGTCTGCTTTAGTCTATTAATTGTTAGGGGGTTAGTAACGTATGGAAGATAGTGCTTCCCGGATGAACACTTACCAGAATATTCTGAATTCATTTAATACAAAACCAAATAAAATTCACCAAATAAATGCAAACAATTGTAAAGATAATGTCAGTAATTCCTGCTGCACACTGTCATGAAGAGAGGGTGTTTCTCCAGACAGATATTGAGGCATGGAAGGCGTGACAGTAAAGACAGAAACCCTGAACACTTGCCTATAAGAGCAAATTATCATAAACAAGCATGTTTGCTACTCTGATGAAAGCATGCACATACAAATAGTTGTATGGAATAAGTATAGCACTCTCCCCCTAATATAATTCCTGTTAATTTGCTCTTGTAGCTGTGTCCTTAAGTTGATCACCATCCTGAGAATTCCTATTGCAACTCCCCAGGAGACAGAATAGTCAGATTGTACTGAAAGTACGAGTTCAATAAAGAATAAATATTTTTCATGACATATGATGCTATCCAGAAGACAGAACAAAGCTCCAACACATTTCAGTCTTTGAAGTCAGCAAAACAAAGGATTTTACAAATTGTTAAACAGTGTGCAGCACTTACCGTCCTGAAGAAACTTGTTTAAGTGAACCAGCACTTTCAAACAACTGAGCTCTTGCAGCCACTCTGAAAATAAAAGCATGCCCTTGCTTTATAGTTTGTCAATTAATTAAACAGACTAGTTTCACTTTTAACCATCTAAAGACATTGACATGTTTTTATTAAAATTGTTTTAATTATTTACTTAGAGGAAATTCAAAAGCTGAATTTAAGTCTCTATTCAACTGAATTCTTAAGGGCATAACCTAACTGACACCCTGTCACTATCACACTGGAACTCTGAGCTGTGCAGGATTCTCTGTTGAAAGACAACAGTCTGAGAAAAGAACTGAGTGATCCCTTTCAGTTTAAAAATGAAAAGGCTGAATGGAGACCAGCAGTATCTGGAGAACTTTTTGATGCTCTCTAAACCTAGAAATCACTTGTTCATGGAGACAGAGTAGTTCTGAGTCAAGGTTGGGATTACAGCAAAGACCTTATGACTCTTTGTGCTAAAAGTGCTGAGAAAAATGGCTAAGCCAAATTCCAACAGACTAAATTATAACCTCTATTGCTTAGAACTAGTGTCCTCTCAATATAAAACATCCCCCCAAACTCAACTATTAGAAATCAACTGTTTAACATGCAGCAATTGAAGAAATTTTGAAGCCTACGTTTGAGGTTTTAGTCTTTTCTCCGATTTTGGACTTACGTAAATAAAATCTGATGATGATTTTGACAGAATAGAATGGAAAGTAGGTACCATTTATGCCCTTTGAAACATTAAATTCCAGAAGAACCAAAACCCATAATACTAACCACTTTCCAAAGATAGAGTTTTTCATTATAGACCTTATCTATAGTCTGATGAAGTCAACTGGAGTCTTTCAACTGATGACAATAGACTTTGTGCTTTGTCTCCTTTGTTTACAATTTTAATGAAGCTACAGAAATAATTCAAAAAGACAGAAATAATAAAATCAAGTATTTATGGAAGTTTTTTCAACTACTTATGTACCTCTGTAGGAACACTTTAGCACACAATACTGTAACAACAGAAAACTCCAAAGGGCCTTGACTTACACAGATCCTGGTCTTTGATAACCATTACTTGAAGCAGTATCTAATCTTAACCTCCTGCACATTTTGGGAGGCAAATCAGGGTTTGGAGAAATCTTTGGTGTATCTTTGGTATCTGTTGAAGATAAGCTCTGTACAGATCCACTGCAGCTTTTGTTACCTAAAGAAAACAACCAAATCATAGGGAACAGTAATGAAAACTTGAAATAATTTCACCACAACTGTAACATGCAAAGCAGTTTGCTATTGTTGTCCAGCCCCTACCTCAACTAAAGGCATTACCAGTAAAAGTTGTAACCAAAAAAACCCCCAATTTCAAACCACCTTTCCTTCAGTCTCCTATTTCAGCCAATTTAACAGATGCAGGCACACTGACAAGGAATGACAAAACTGCCACTTTGTCACTGACAAAGCCTAGTGCCTTTTAAATGTAAATTATGGCTTTGATCAGTGTCAATCATGTTGCAAGCATTCATTCCTTTGAATCAGTGATAAAGGTATAGTAGGATAGTGTACCCTAAGTTCTGAGAAACTCTGATGTACCACAAAATAAAAAGAATGTACTATAACATTAAAAAAATCCCAAACCACAACAGAAAAGATTAATGAATACCATTAGCTTTCAAATGCAGCTCTTGTTTTCTGATGCATCACAGTAAATGCTGATGTCCTGAAAGACCTTGGAAATTACCTTCAGCTGATGGAATTGACCTAAGGGAGGACGCTGAAGACCTTTTCAGTGCAGACAGGCTGTAAGAACTCTTTTTGGTCAGGTCTGCTGGTGGAGAGGCATTCTCTGGTCCAGTGACCGAAGCCACACTTTGGCAGTCTGACTCCACATCTGTTTTGGTTGCATCCTCCTTTGAAGAAGATTCTGGGCTTGTAGTCCAAAGGCCTGAACTCTTTTGGCCATTGGAAGAAGGAGGAGAGGCGATCCATGGAATCCCTCCTGATTTCTCCCTGGGCTGTGAGGGTGTGCATTTGCTGGTGCTGTTTTGCTCAGAAGAGTGAGAAGAGAGAGATTCAATGCTGCCCATGGGCGTGCTGTCTGGGCTACTGCTGTACGAGTCACCTAGGGAAGTGGGAAAGGAAAAAATATATTTACACTTCTCTCATGCTACCTTTACCCCTTGTACCTTTCTTGTCCTCAAATTCACTAATCTGTGGTTTCAGAGGCAGTGATTCTTAAGACAAAATATCTCTTTAGGTACTCTAAATTTCACACGTATTCCTTTCTTTAACCTGGAAGTACTGGCTTTTGTGGTTATTTCTTTTAGAGCAGATTAATATAATAGAGTACAAGTTAAACTATTTAACACAGAAGTTTTCATTTTAAAAGACCTATCTGCAATACAAATAATCCTTACGAGGTGAATGATGTTAAATTTATTAATAGTCACATCTCCAAGTAAATGAATAAGCATTCTAAGCAGCAATTAATTATAAACATAAGTCTCTGCTGTTTAACTCTGCATTCTATGATAAGTATACTGTTTCTCCCAAAAATATTAAGAGTTTGTTTCTGTTTCAGAGAAACTAACAAAGTTTCAGTGCTTTTGGCTACCTATTGTCTGCCTCTGAAACAATGACCACAATTTCATGCACGTGAAAAAAAGCTGAGTAATGGTTTTGATCTCCCGACCTTGACTGAATTACCTTTATTACAGGATGAATGATCTATTTACAGTTTCCTAACCTTACTAATCATCTTACAAGCAAATCAGATGAACTTCATACAATGAACTTCGGAGTTTTGAATTAGACTACACTTAGATTAGAATAGAAAGTCTAAATGATTTTTGAACACTGTATACAATACAAGACTTGCTCAAACCCAAGCATCCTTCCTGCAAGGAATGCAGTCATTCAGCAGGCTGATGAAACCCCATTTGTTACACTTATAAGTATTGGAATATAATAGCTACTATATAGGAAAGTTAGAAGACAAGACATAAAAAGGAAGATAATCAGTCACCAATGGAAAACTTACTGTCAGGATCTGCTAGACAGGGTGTGTATCTTCCTTTGGGTTTACGTGAACCTGTGGAGAGACAAATTGCCCTTGTCCTTCTTGAACCTGATCGGGATTGAGGTTGGGGAAGAGGAATATTGGGGTCTGGTGCAGTGTGAAATATCTGAATGACAAAAAAAAAAAGGAGGAAAAATAACATAAACCATAGGGGTACTATCTTATGCTTCCAATATTAATCTGTTTGTTTTCCTCACCACTGTGCCCAAAACTAATCCTGTAACAGTCTCACACATTACAAAATAATACACTCACAGAATGTAAGCTTTGCTCTGATCTCATTTTACAATTCAAGAAGCAGAACACTGAGCTGTACTGAAAAACTTTCACAGGAACACAAGAGAAAAAAATCCAACCTTTTTATAATATTTAAAAAAAATATATTACTTCTTGGGCAGCAGTTAGTAGTAAGCACCTATTCTGTGTTTTACAGTTTAGACTGTTTAGTTCTTAAGAAAGGCTAGAAAATAAAACTAAATTAAATACTTTAATATGATGAGTATAAATTTTATGTGCCATATGAAATGTATCATAGTTATAATCCAGTATCCTTATTACAATCCAGTTTGTATTTCAGAAACCTGCATTATTTTTCCAAACAAATTGATGAGGAGCATCTTTATGGTTGGAGCATATCCTTATCTTTTAGATACCACTGCCACTATTGGTCAATTTTGCAGTTCATTGCTGCAGAAAAACCTCAACATTTTACAAGTCTCTAACTCCTGTGATTTGACACAGGTAGACATGAGGCGTTAAAGAACTCCTCGCTGATGTTTGGGAAGCCTGCCAACAAGCAAAATGCAGAAGGTTCTTTCATTGACTTTTCTTGACTTTCATTTGAATCACCTGTTCTTGTACTTCTAGTAAAATTGCCAATTGCCTTAGAGAATGAAAAAAAGCAAAAAATTCAACTAAAAGATTTGCAGGTTTTAATTTTTGATCTTATTTCTCACTTATTCTTCCTGGTATAGACTGAAAACTCTTATCAAGTATGTCTTATGGTGGGAGTAAGTTAAATTAGTTCTGTGGAATGGAGAAAAGGTTTTCCAGAGAAAGACTTCCTGAATAAGCTACTGAAGGAATAAGAAGTGTCCAGTCTCCACAGGGCCAAATGTTAGGTCAAGTACCACGTAATGCTAAAATATGTCTCTCTGAGGATTTCTGGACCCTCTATCAACAGCGCATTCCCAGAAGAGGAGGAAGGGAACAGTGAAAAGATACCTCTCCATACCATCCACAGAATGGAAGAAAGCAAAAGTACTTCCACAGCAGAAGATACTTTAATGGACATTTTGTACTTTAATACTATATTAGGCAACAGTGAGTGTCACATCAATACAAAACCACGTCTGTAGACAAAGAAACAGAGTAAGGGTGATTTTGGTTGTGTAGTCAAGCTCTTTGTATTGAATAAGGCTGTAATTTTCTGGAGGGGAAATGCAGCATTGGAACAAGCAGTAGCTATGTTTTGGAGTTACAGCCAAGGAGGTTATCAGTATTATATCAATTTTGAAAAGTCTCTATGAAATACAACCGATGATACTAAGCAGTACTGTCAGCACTTATTGACCAACCAGTATTATATCAATTTTGAAAAGTCTCTATGAAATACAACCGATGATACTAAGCAGTACTGTCAGCACTTATTGACCAACCAGTATTATATCAATTTTGAAAAGTCTCTATGAAATACAACCGATGATACTAAGCAGTACTGTCAGCACTTATTGATCAACCAGTGCAGGGGATCCTGGTATTGAGCGGGAACTATCCCTTAGCTGAGTAAAGTCAAAGGGAAGACACCCAAAGTTTATTCCCTTTGTTTTGTTAGTCATCAGGGATATATAGCAAGAAAAGATCTCCAAAATAAACTTTATTTTTATGACCAAGTAAAGGAAGTCTTTACTGTTCTGCTGAGATCTGAAATCAAATAGTTTAAAATAAAGTAAAATCTGAGGAAGCTTTTCAGTGAAGCTGATACCTGTAATGGTAGTGACTGAAAGGGTTTAAGATTCCATAAACTTTCCTTCTCAAGCTCTGAAACAGTTCTTATTCAATGCTCCTGGAAAGAGTTTGAGATGGACCTTTGCTGTCACCGATGTCTTTGGGAAAACAAAATAAATCAGGCAGGCACAGATATGCCTTTCTCCAAAAACAAATAAGTACCTAGAGAAGTTTGTATGTTCCCGAATACTCAAGAACTTTTAAATCAGAAAGACGAGATGGGCTTAAAAACTGTAACATAGAAGTTCAGGCTGTCAGTCACTGGAATGGGCTGCCCAGGGAGGTGGTGGAGACACTGTCCCTAGAGGTGTTTAAGAGATGGATGGATGTTGCACTTAGGGAAACGGTCTAGTGGTTGACAGGTCTGGAACAAAGGCTGGGCTCTATGATCTTAAAGGTCTCTTCTAGCTGAAACGATTCTATGATTCTCATCTGAGACATTATTTTTTCCTCTTGCCTTTTCATCTAGTATCTATACAAATGAAAAATGACACACTATTCCAAGGGGAATTCCACTGGGGATCCACATTGCTGCTGCTTGTGAAAAGAAGAAATGAAGGAAGGCTGGGGCTTAATGATTTAAGGAAGGACTGTTCTCCATTGTGCAGCTTGCATATCCTGAAAGGAAAGCAATGGTCAGAAAGATGCTGACGCACTCAGAGGAGAATACACGTATTCACCCTGAGTGAATACTTTCATACCTCCACTGCTAGCATGAAAGAGATAGAGGAGCTGGGAGTAAAGTTATGACCTTCCCACTCTTTTTCTAGATATTAGAAGAACACAGTAATCTTCAGAAAGCTGCTGGAGATTCAGAGCAACTCCTACAAAGCATGGGAGATTATGCTTTGGATTTGTACTTGCACAGCCACAAAAAGCTGGCTAGGAATATGGCAAGCATAGCATGGGATGGGAAGAAGGCATTCTTTCTATCAATGACCTCCTACAAATGATGGATTTCTTATTCTTAAGAAATAAGAAATCTTTATACTTAATGATGGTAATGAAAATGAGATCTGAGTTACACTTTGTCATAAAACAGTCAGAGATAACATCCTTCTACCTTTTCATAATGCTCTATCAGAATTTCAACGACGATATTCTGAAACTTAATGTTCATCATAGCAGCCACGGTTTCTTCTTGTGCTCTCATCAGAGTTGGTCCAAAGATAACACCAAGGTTGGATACAGTCATTAGATTTTGCTGACTGTGTAATGATACCCTTTAAATGAACACAAACAATGTGCAGTTAAATTGCTGTGTCGAACTACAACTCCAATAGGCAAAAACCTGTTAAGACCAGTTCTTTACCACGATCCCAAGTTCACGTCTTTTCTTGAAAAACATTTTTAAAACTTCCCATTTTACTAGAGTCAAAACACAGTGTAGTACAACGACTATATTTCCATTGAGGTTCTACCCTGAGATAGCTTAATGGTTAATGAGCACATCTTCCTGGAGCAAGTATTTATGTTCCTGACATAATTGACAATGAAAAGCAACAATCTTTGAAGGTCTCCACAGAGATGCAGATCATCTAAAGTTTATGAGTCTTAAGGCAAGCACCTATCTCTAATGATTATACAGGAACATAAATACTTAATGTTGAATTGATTGAAAATATTATGGGATAAAGGAAGTCAATCATGTATTTGAGCTTTTCATGTAAAGGAAAGAAAATTACTTACTGAAAACATTTAAATTGCAATAGTATCTCTTTATTAGTATGTTGAAAGCATGAAATCAATGAGGTCAATGAAATCATAGTTTCTGTGTTATAGACAATGCTAAATGATCATGACATCTTCTGGCTTTAAAATATATTAATCTTTTACTTCTGTATATTCTCTTATAATTTTACCTGTTTTTTAATATTTTTTTCTTCTTAATGTTGAATTCAGAAACTTAGTTGTTCTAAAAATTTATCAGGTAGTAAAATGAAGCCCATCTATCTGTAAGCCTCTCTTTTCTCCCCTTATGAATAAGGTTTGCCAAATAAAAACCACAACATCATAAATCCAACTGACAGTCACAGCTGCCCTATTGCCTCATGTCTGAGAAATAGCATGCCAAGTAAGATTTTATAGTTGCCTTAATGCTTAATTTTACTGAATCTATCACCAAACAGAATCAGTTATTGAAACACTTGGTCACATTTTCTTCTTTCTTCTGTTACCTGTTACCATTGTCAAGCTGAGCATTTTTAATCATTTCCTTCTTGTATCTTTTAAAATTAAGAAACAGTAAAATCTATAAAATATGTAAGACAAGCAGGTAGGAGCAAACTTTATCTTCTGCTTTTCTCTGACAGCCTTCATTAATCATGTTTATGAAAACACCTGCTATGTTTTTCTTCCAATAATATTCTCAAATAGCTCAATTTGTTCTTGAAATGTTATGCAAACAGTGGCAAAATGATCTATCTTATGTTAGAGTCTGGTAGCAAATAACACAAACACTATCCCCTTACAAAGGCTGGAAAAGTAGTGACAAAAATATGAACATTTTCCCAAGGCTAATCAGGGTCAAATCCATGTCTGGATTCACATCTCACTCTTTCTCTTAGTCTCACTGTTGAGTAGGCACTAATGATATACAGAATGAGTAGAATAGAATTGTCTTGGTATAGAGGTGAGAGAGACTGCACAATTACTTCTTTAATGATTAACTACTTCCCTTATATTTGGAACAGGCACATGGTAGCACTGCATTTACATAGAGAAGCAGAAGAAATATGAGGAAAGGGTTTGCATTGCATAAATGAACATAATTTGTAGGAAAATAAATGCCTTTTTTTTACCTGCTTCCTATGTCAATTCATTAAGTTATGCCAAAAAACTTCATGAATTTTTAGTTCAGACAGACACGCTGTCAGAGATCTCTATTGTAATGGTTTTGCCTGGGCCAGGTTTTGGTATCAGAGTGGGTACAGGTACATCTTCTCTAAAAAAAGATCTGATAGAAGCTTCCCCTGTAGCTGACAGGGCTAATGCCAGTCATTTCTAAGACGGATTCTGCAGCTGACCCAGTAACGCCTCTGTGAATAACATATTTTAGAAGGGGAAGAAGTTGCTGTGCAGTTGCTGAACTGCAGCAGCAACAGGGAGTAAGAATGTGAAAATATCTCTGCAGACACCAAGGTCAGTGCAGAAGGAGGGGGAGGAGGGTGCTTAGGCCCTGGAAGAAAGACTCCCCTGTGACCTGTGGTGAAGACCATGGTGAGGCAGCTGTGCCCCTGCAGCTCATGGAGGCCACTGGGAAGCAGAGACCCACTTGCAAGCCGTGGTGGATACAATGCCGGAGCGGGTGGATGCCTGAAAGAGGCTGTGACTCAGTGGGAAGTTCACATTGGAGCAAGTTCCTGGCAGGACCTGAGAACCCATGAAGAAAGGAACCCACGCCAGAGCAGGTTTGCTGGCAGGATTTGTGATGCTATGAGGGATTCAGGCTGGAGCAGTCAGTACCTGAAGGACTGTTCTCCTCGTAGGTGACCCATGTTGGGGCAGGGTGTCAGGGGCTGCCCCTGTGGGAGGCCCCA
Source organism: Urocolius indicus (assembly GCA_013401255.1). Lineage (NCBI taxonomy): Eukaryota > Metazoa > Chordata > Aves > Coliiformes > Coliidae > Urocolius > Urocolius indicus. The sequence goes on along the minus strand of WBNH01001512.1, from coordinate 154,940 downwards.
TGCTGGAGGAGTTCATAATGAGTTGTAGTCCATGAGAAGGACTCATGTTGGAGAAGTTTGGAGGCTCCCCATAGTGTAGCAGTGGGAAGTGTGAGGAGGCCTCCCCCTGAGAAGAAGCAGTGGTAAAGACCATCTGTAATGAACTGACCGCAACCCCTATTCAGTGCACTTCTGGGGCATGGAAGGAAGGAGAGTCCTGGAAAGAGGGAGGGGTGGGGGAAGTATTTTAAGATTCAGTTTTATTTCTCATCACCCTGTTCTTATTGCTCCTTTAATAAATCAAATCATTTCTCCCCAAGTTGAGTCTGTTTTGCCCATGATGCTAATTGCTGAGTGATCCCCCTGTCCTTATCTTGACTCATAAATCTATCTTTATATTTCTCTCTCCCTTGTCCAGTTTAGGAGAAGGAGTAATATTATGATTTGGTGGGCACCTGGCACCCTGTCAGAGCTAAAGCACCACAATTATTTGAAAGCCATATCATGAAAATTACTGCTTTGTTAAATGACATTTTTAGCCAATTATCTTAACCAAATTTTCCCTCTAACAGATCTTATATTTGGCTTAGGTGACTAAGGGCTATTTGGGAAGTGCACTAGTATTTTAATGAAAATGGAATTTTGAATTATTCAGCTCTAGGTCTGTTAGAAAAAGACTAAAAAAACACCCCTTTGTAATGTTACTCTGTTCTGTGCTGCACAGAACCTGTTAAGGTCTCTTACAGAAACATTACAGTCTTACAGCATAAGAGAGAAAGCAGTGTTTGTCCTGTGTTTGAGTTTCCTTGGTTACACATTACCCAGCTTGGTTAATAAAAGGACTGGTGAATTTAATAACATTGTAACCAGAAAGGACTTTCTACAAAGCATTTCAAAGGCTCAATTTCTTGCACAAGAGAAAAAACCCAGCCCTGTAAATGGATCATTTTGATAGCCAATTTCCCCTGACCTAGTCCTACTGTTGCTGGGCTCCTGAACAGATACAGGCCAAGGTAATAATGCATTTCAGGTAGCTGTAAGGCATTTATTAAGGTGCAGTTGCTTTCTCCTCAAGATCTCTTTCGTTGATCTATCACCAGTAAATTTTTGATACTGCTAGACTGAGACTCCTGACCACCCACTTTAGAAAAGTATGATGTTATTAAATCATGCTAAAGAACGATTCATTCCCTACAGTACATAGGTAATTTGTCTAGGAAGGTTTAAAAACAAAAAAATCAGTTACCTACATGAAAATAGCATCAAGCTTCCAGTGTTTGCCTAGCTGCTGAGTACATATACTCATGCAGTATCATCTCTCTGTAGAGTGCTTTTCAGGACTGGTTGGTTTTGTTTGTTTCATTTTTTTTTCAGTATGATCTGCATCCCACAACATCTACATAATATTTCATTTAGCGTAGTGAAAAATAAAACTGTCTTTATTTTATACCCCCTAGTTAAAAGTGTAGTACTTTCACATAGACACAAAAGCTGACAAGCTAAAACAAGTACAGGGAAAGGATGTACATTTTTTACACAGGATTTTAAACAAAAGAATGAAGAAACAGGAAGTTGGTTGAGGGTTTTTTTTTTCATATTTTCTCATTTTCATAAAATCAGGCACTTTTTCTGTCATTTGTTCCTTGAAAAATCTCCACACAGAGTTAGAAAAAGTTGAGGAAGGAAGATAACTAGTACACTCAAGAGGTTGATTTTGAAGTCAGTCCTATTAGAATTGCTAGCATAAACAACAGCTGGCAAATTATACGACAAATGAGAAAGGGTAAGTCAAATGCTGGAATGCAAAGAACTGAAAGTTTCCAATAGAACATAATAAGATTACATTCCTCAAAAATGAAAACCATATCAAAGATGAGGCAGACAAAAATTAGAGAGAATGATTAAAACAGAGAGTACTCCAGGTACGTTTTTGTTTGCAAATGAGTTTGAAATCACATTGAGGAAAAAAAAAGGCCATGAAAAGAGGTCAAGAAGGAATTGCTTGCCTATAATTAATTCTGCCTAAAAATTTATCAGTTCCTATGCAGTACTTCTGAATTTGGGGTTTCCAGAGTAGTAGTTCCTACAAAATCAATAATGCTTCATTAAATATATTCACTTTTTAGAGGGTTAGAAAGCTGTAGATATAATTTTTAGATAAATACTTCTGTAAATATAAATGTAAATATATATAATGCATATAATTTATACATATATCAATAAAACTATGACATAATTTATACTTCTATAAGTAAGAAATATCATAACTGATATAATAGTTATATTAATGTAATATGTAATATGTATGAATACTGTATTTTATATCATTTATAAATATAAATGTAAAGATAAATACCTGCTTTCACTTGGTTCCCTGAGCTACAAAACGCAAGGTCTGCCTAACCAGTTTTTGCAATGGAAGCATTCACAGGAGCTCGCTGTCATGTCAGCTTTCTAGTGGCTAATGATAAAGGGCTAAAAATAATTTTTTAGGGCTAAATAGTTTTTTCTTAAAGAAATTTTCAGTGTTCCAATGTTTCCTTCCAAGAGGAAGTAAAACTGCATTAGGCTTCACTGTAGACAGTTCACTGCAGGCTGTGGATCAAGTTGTGATTAAAAAAGCAAAAGAGCTGGGACAAGTGCTGTTTAAGTATTTACATTCCCAGGTCACTGTCAAATGTACTAAAAGTATATGGCATCCTAAATCAAAAGAATAATACATATTACAGAGTCTTTGGCAAATACCAGTTGATCAAAGATTCATTAAAACTTACATGACTAGACTTTGATGCAGAAATAGGATAAACTGTAATGTAATAATGGTATGTAACCATAGCTAGTGATATGAAAGAAAAAAAACATGTCGCTTCTGTCTCACAGCATGTGCTAAGTGTAATTCAATGAAGACAAATGATCATCATTCAAAGAAATGCAATACCTTTTCCATCTACTATTTAGTTAGTACTCAGAGAAACTAATGAAACAAGGAGGACTCAGAAGTGGGTTTAGACATTTATATAGTTACCAAAATATAAATAACAATATTTTCAATTAGTGTTTTCAAACAATACTACACTTCAGAGCTACTACAAGACACGAACAAGAGTCAGATTCAAAACAATGTCTTTATCAACCTTAGCATAGTTGTAATTAGAAGCAATTCTTGTAATAAGTACAAATATGAATGAAAATATTTAAATGAGTTTATTTTACAAATGTATTGGTGGTCATCCTGGTGACTCTTCATGGTGTTATTTTTGATTTTGTTTCTACAGTGAGTATTCTTCAGCTACGAGAAGAACATTCTAGAATAATTTCAAGTGACACTGTTTCAACACAGGGAATGGATTTAGCAACTGACAAAGCAGAAACATTCATATCTTATAATGATACTGAAGAGAAAAATCAATAAGAATTACTTGACCAAGTGCTTGATAAGGATGTCCAGCATCTCTCTGTTCTTCTCTGGCAACTTATGCACAAGTGCATGCACTGCCTCTACTCTGTAGTTCTGATCATCTGACTCTATTAAACAGAAGACAAATACTGTTAACCAACTAGAACGTGTGCTAAGATGTGACTACAAATGGCACCAATGCCTGTACACTAACACACACACATTACAAGGATCAAAACCCTGTTAACCTTTAAAATTTTGAGGGCAATTTGATTATATTTATGACAACATTCTGAAATCTGTATTTCAAGGAACTCGCCAGAAGCAGTTACCACCAACACTGAAATCAAAATTGTCATTGCCATAACTAGTGGCAAAGTTGACCTGATGTGCCACTCAGTGAAATTCAAATATATGAAACTCTTGAGTGTCTTTTATTCTTATCAAGTCAAGAGGAAATGGGGAAATAACTTCAAATTCTTATCTGGAGTCATTAGAACAATAATCTTTTACTCCCTTTGAGAAGAGAATTATCACCACCTCCAATTTCTCAAGGCAAGTTGGGAAAAAAGGATCCCTGGATGAGAAACATTAATGTTTTAAATGAACTATCAGTCCACAGAAAATAAACAAGTATATATATCAAGGTTCAAGATTTCATGTAGAAAGCAGTCACACAGACTCTCTATAAAGATGAGAACAAACCACTGAATAGCTTCATCTAGTGTGACTTCTTTGTTTTGAGGGCTTTCATGTGGCACTGTGCTGTCACATACAGTGACATGGAAGAACTCAGATCCATGGCTGGATCACTGAATAACAATCAAGGAGAAAAGTAAGGATAGTAATGTAAGAGATTAAGGGTTAGAAACAACACTACTTTCACAAAAGTGTATTTATTACTTTACTTACTAACTGCAACAATGAAATCTTTGTGCAGCTTGAAAGTCATCAGTGGTTCTGAAAGACACCTGGTTGTAAAACAAAATATTAAAAGGAAATTTTAAAAAAAAAACCATTATTTAAGTCTTTTCATAGGTTTTATGGCTGTGATTATGATGGCCCTCAACATCTGCACAATGTGTACGTCCCAGGAAACCCAATTAAATGATGACTGATCACAAGTAGTATGCAATTCAGTCATGCATGTAGTCTGAAAATCTCTTTGAGTTGAATCTAGTGTTACCAGCTAAGTAATAAGAAATATTACCAGTGCTGACTTCAGCATGGAGACAGTTTTCTGGCTTCCATATTACAGAACGGGGATAAATACAGCTGCAGAACATGGTACAGTATGCTACAGAAGCAATCTTTTGATCAAGGGAAAAATATGATGAAATTTGGGACTGAACTTCTGATCTGAGAGATCCTGGAAGAGTCATCCTCTGAAAGGCAGACTGTGAACTAACTTACAGACACAAATACACAGCTACTGCTAGCTCATCTTCTAATTTGCCAAACACAGTAGCTACAATGATTTATGTTTCTGAAGATGTATTATAAATTTCTTCAATCAAAGTCAGTCTTTTCAATGAAGTGTACATGAGTATTCCACTATAAATCTTAAGCATAGTTTCCAGAGTGAATAAGGACTTCCGATGCTGCCCTTTCTTAAGTGGCTGGTTTAACAAATCTAGATTTTTAGAAGCATAGATCACCTATCATCTAGATTCAATGTTTTTTATTATGTTTCTTTTCAATGTTAAATATTGAGACTCAAAAAAGACTTATCTTGGAAGTACCATAATTCCTAAAAATTCTGCCTTGTATTAGAAAAATTTTAAGAGAAAATGATAGTGTGGGAGGGTATTGTGTTTGTGAAGACACCAACAGCATACGGTAAAAACGTCTAACAATGATGCCACGAAACCTCATGGTACACAGCTTAAGAGATTTAGAAAAGAAAGAGTACAACATGCTTTGTGGTTAACATAAAAGTTTTTAAATAAAAACATGCAATTAATTAGTCTACCAAAATTAGGGCTACATAAGGAGTTACTAGCCTAATAAGGCAGAAAGCGTGTGACAAATTTTAGATTGATTATTACACCTAACTGCAGGAATATTAGGCAAGATAATAATATACTCAATTATTACCATGCTAATGGATACAAGAACTGTAACACGATTTTAATAAGCAAAAATAAATGGGACAGAAAAGGAATACTGAGATTTGTGTAGCATCATACTTACCTGAGGTAGTTTTTTAGTCCACTTGTTATTGTTTTATTGTCCCAAAGTTCCATATCAATATCCATATCAGGAGGAGATTTAGGGGCTAGTAGAAATTTGAATTATGATTGTGTTATAGGCAGTAAAACAGAAAGTAACAGATCAGTCATCTAGCTCATATGATTACTTATTAGCCAAATTAACCACCTATCTGATCAAATTGAATCTTTTAATTTCTGCCAAAGTATTACAAAAATGAGTTTAGCACTCATATTTAGTACCTGTAAACAACTATATGCACTGTACCAAAGTGTAAAGTAAGGCTAAATCAAGAGAATTACTAACGTATTTGGCTTAGACATTCAATCACAGGCATCAGAGAGCCTAATTAGCAAGAAAAGTGAAAGGCTAGAACAACTGTCTATTAAATTGTGTTATGCTCTGCTATAGTACTAAGCTTTGGAACACTTAAGAAACATACCAAATAGATTCTATAAACGAACTTTAAAGCTGAAAGAAGAAATGCATTTTATTAGTAATTTGCTCATGTATAGGAATGATTGCATGCAACAATTGAATACTAATACTCACAAGAAAATAGTTAGATGGATCATTCATTTTAAGACTGCAAACAATTTAGTGATAGTAAGTACACAAAGTTGTAAATGCTATAACACACTCTCCTGAGCATAGTAGTTAAGGCAAAAGGGACAACAGTGCACACACTGCACGCTGACAAAGGTACTTACAAAATATGGTATTCATCAGCTTTTGTACCTTGGAGTTTACACCACCTATTCTGTAGAGCCCCAGAATTGTAATACCTACATTGGGAAAATCAAGTACAATGAAAATAATGAAAATATTTCAATATACACTGATGCATCCTTGGTGTATGCTTTCAAAACATCTAAATGTATTTATGGAAAATTGTACAATTACATTGCTGCGTACTGCTTTACCCTGCTGAATTCTCTTATGGGATATTAACAAATGCATTCTATTGAATCGACACCATACTACACATTAATCACAATTTTACATTAACAGAACCCTTTTGCCTAAAAGTGACTCACATTAGCAACAAAGAGATGGCTGGGAAAAGTGAAAAACAAAAAGACCCAAAAGCAGTCCTAAAACACATTACATATCAACAAGTTTACCTCAGCTATGCTTTAGTGCAATTACTATATGTCTATATTCGTTTAGACCACCATTCCTTCCAATTAGGATTTGATGAACACTTATAGGAGAATGAATTGTACTCAAACTAAAAACATATACTGTATACTGTTGCAACATTGCATGGATCCCCATGCAAAATAGAAACAAGTCCCAGTTTACTCAGTTCTCAACTGTTGTGGTTTATTTAATAGCACAGATACTAATAACAACTAGTGCTTCAAACATGACATCCTCAACACAGGATTTCAGTGATGATTTTTTTTGTTGTTTGTTTTAATTGCCTTTTAAAATCAGCAGGATTTAAGTCTTCCCTTTTCCCCACTTCAGGTCTCAACACTTAAAAATTGTCCACTTTTCCTTAGAAAATAACTTTCTGAAGTCTGATCTTGCTTAGATAATCTTGGTGTTTTGTTTTGAACTCTCCTCTTTCCCTGTCTGCCCCCTCCCCTCCTCACCCAGAAAAAGATGTAAGGTTTGAAACAGCAGAGGTTCAAAATCTACATAACATAATTATGTGAACAACTGAATTAATATTGAGTGCAATGTTGCACATGTAGACCACACAGCTTTTGGCTTAGAAAAGAGTTTCACACTGACACTTCAGGACATGGTTAGGAAAAGTAAGATTACCTCTTTTTATGGTAGACAATACAGCCATACCTCTTCATTTGGAAGGGGATAATTAAAAACTTGCTGTGAGTTGTAAGATATCATTTCATCTGTAGTGTGATGATTAATTTTATATTTGTACATTACCAAAAATGAGCATTTAAACATTTAAAAAAATGGATATATCATATGCAAAAATGAGTTAATAAAAAGACAAGAGTTACATTTTGCAAAAATGTTCCAGCAGTATTCATGCCACTTTCTCATCTTCAGGTTTCATGAAGAAACAAACAATAGGAGCTGATTCTCCAGTTTTACCACAAGAAAGCACAAGTGCACAAACAGACTAAAACTGCGTGCAACTGTGTATTAAGATAACTGTGTATTAAAACAACATGAAATTACAGATTTTATTTTAAAAACCACTGAAATGAAATGTCAAGAACTGTTGCTGGAACTAGTATTAACAAGATTTAAGCATAAAGCACACAGATAAAAGGTGAAAAGTGCAAATCAGATGATGGACACCTTCCAAAGCACAACTGCAAAACTTGTAGAATTAACTGAAGTAATAGTTGAGAAAAAATACTCACAACAATACATAATTTGTGATTTAATACACACCTCTTGTTTCTACAGCATGAATACATTTCCTCACGAAGTTGAAACCTGCTTCATTTAAGAACACTAAAAAGAGAAACACGGTAACTATTTTCTATCTTACCAATACACAGAATCTCTGTGTTTAGCTCTATTCACATGTTAGTCAAGAAGCACTGATTCACAAGATTATGACACTTATTCTGTAAAAGTATTTTTGCATATATATGTATCACTCAAAATTCAACTTTCTAATCATTAGGAGCAGAATATTCTACTGTCATTCTCATATATCAGTAGCCCCTCTATACACAAGCAGCTGAAAGCTTGATGCTTTAAAAGATTACTGTACTCCCTCCCCTCTGCTGAGAAAAATGTATTATAAACACAATATATTCAGTGGTTTTAATAAAACAACATTCTTTGTTCCTTGCACATGAATATAAATGCTCATAAAATGGTAACACAGGAAAATAATCTTTGTTACTGACTTCAATTAGTAAAGCTCATTTCAAACAAATGTATTTCTATTAACTTTTGTATCTTCAATACTCACTGCCCTAACTATCTCAATAAAGACTATCTTAATGCAGCACATTTGCCACCATTATAACAAACACCATCATATAAAAACCAGAGGTAGAGGCTTGAATTTTAGGTTTCCAGTATCAAATATACCTCCTATGAACATGTATGTCCATATCTGAGACATGTCTCTCTCTGAGACACATACATGCCTTTAAGTTATTTTTATATATTTATGTTAATACAATTTTATGTGAACAACATACAGTTATGCATACAAATGTCATAGTATCTTTAAATACTGTAATAAAAAGTATGTGTATGTGTAACAGTGGAGAAAGAGAGGCTGAGGGGAAGAGACATGATCACTCTCTGTAACTCCCTGAAAAGAGGTTGCAGAAAAGTGGGGATTGGTCACTTCTCCCAAATAGTAAGTGATGGGCAAGAGGAAATGTCCTCAGCTTGTGCCAGGGAAGGTTTAGATTGGATATGAAGAAAAATTTCTTCACCAAAGTGTTGTCAAGCATTGGGACAGGCTGCCCAGGAAAATGATGAAGTCACCATCCCTGGAGGTATTAAAAAGACGTGTTGATAAGGTGTTTAAGGACATGGCTTACTGATGGATGTGACAGTGCTGGGTTAATGGCTGGACTCAATAATCTTAAAGGTATTTTCCAACTTAGATGATTCTGTGATTCTTTATAGGGGTATTATTTCAATGCACTGTCATGTATTTATATTTAGGTACTACTGAGAAACTTTTTACTGATTGGTTACATATATTGCGACTTCGGAGCCAACAATTTTCTTCCAAATTATATTTGATAGTAATACAAAATTGAAGGCTTTCTCACAGTTTACATAGCTCAGGATGTGCTTTTGTGTAACCAATCATATAATCCAATGAAAAGTTAGAAAGAAACTGAAAAAATAGAAAGAAAAAATGAAATCATTCATCTCTCTCACACATGCAATTAGAAAACTGGACATTACAGAAATCTAGCAGTATTTGGTAACTCTATATAAAGAAAGAACTTACTTTCTTCCTTCTTGCTAATAATGGCTGGCAGTGTGTAGATCTGTAAAAAAACCCCATCCAAATAGGTTAGTATTTGTGCTTTGAATTCTTTATCGCCAGGTTTGTTGGTAGTTGCAACGTGCTGTGTATTAGCCTGCTGTAAGGGGTGAGCTATCTTTGTCTTTCACTTTCTCTTAACCTTTACCCTCATGGCATTCACCCAGGTTAACAGCCCTGTGCCAAGACAGGCACTTAAATGTGATAGAAGTCAAGATTTGCAGACTCCAAATGCGTTAAATTTCGATACAACTACTGATCTACTCTCTCTACTGCTTCAGACAAGCAAGAAGCTTGTAAAAACACTCATATATCTCATAAAATAATCTACCATTTTTTCCCCTAGAATACAGGTCTGTCATTATCCTCATCCAATGACTGTTTTAAGAGTAGATTAAAGGTGAGAAGAAATCTCAGACAAGTCTATATTTTAGTAGTGTTCAACATATTTTTAGGCACTCTGCAGTGCCCTTCAATACAGTGCATCATGATTACTCCATTACACTGCTCAGAATACTGTTTGTCTTTAACAGTGCAGGAACTATCACTTCACAAATATTATCTGAATCAGGAATCTCGTTAGACAATGTGCTATCATTTTACTTAAAAGTTAAATACCCTAACAAAAAAAAGGCTTAAATTCACTAACAGTTCTGCTTTTCTACTTTTTCCTGTCTCCACTGTGTACTTGCAATGTCTCATGAAGAACAGAACTGTTATTTGTCTTACTGCAACATAGTATCTGAGCTGCATACTAGCTTCTTTCCTTAATATGTGTGCCATAAGACTGTAGAAAGAAAAGACAATGAAAAAATAATTCCTTACTGGTTCCTTTCCATCCATGGCTTCCAGCCAAAGTTTTCTGTTGGATTCTGAAAAAGCTTGCAGTGTGATGATTCCAGGTCTGTCAAAAACATACAGATACTAAAGTTACTAATTTCTTTTTCTCAAACAATATTAAAAATCTGAATCCAAATTCTTAATGACATGAAGTGAATACATAAAAGACAGGGAGAAGTTAAAGAAAGCTGATAGTCTCTGACCTAACACAGTAACTTTGATCTAGATTTAAAAACAGGTCTGCTTTTAAAAGTTTGGTACTGTGACATGTAATTTCTCGCACCTTCATATTCTAAGATTAACCTGCAAATGGGATTCCGCACAACCCATTTTTCAGTGGCAAGATTCTTAGAGTGGAAAACTTAAGGACAACATACATGAGCTCAATTTAACTAAATATGTCTATGCCTGAGCTGTTATCTGTCTTTCATATTAAACAAAGAGAAGCAGGTACTTCAGATGTCATCATATCTCAAAACAACCATCCAATGTCAGTAAAAAGAAATGTACCATTAAATAGTTGCCTCAAAAGAGCACTTTGAGATAATATCCCAAGTCTGGAGATGAAAAACCTTGGTACTGATATGGTGCAAGATTTTCTTACTTGTGAGTATACAAAAGAAAGATTTTTCTGCTGGCTGTGCTCTAATTGCCATGACAGAAGCTGAAAATGGTACATTGTATCTGTTGATGAAGCCTTGACACTGCTTATAAAGAGCATCAAGGGGACCAGTGAAGGAATGAGGGAACCAGTTTTGATCTTTGTTCCTGGAATAATTATATGAACAGTTGTATAAACAGAAAGAAGCAGTCTCTATTTGTGATCACAGGTGAATGAATTGTTAAAGAAATGCTTTGACGTTAATTCACTGATGTACCAACATAGAATGTCCTTGAGATAGTCCATTTTACAAAGTCCTTCTCCCAGAGCATTGTATTGTATCTCTGCACAAAAATTTCAGAGGATTGTCCAAAACTCTGTTTTTCCTATGGTAGGTTCATAAATTAAGAACATTATTGTTTTTACTAGGTATTGGTCTTCCACCATAAAAATAAAATAATAAAAACCCTATCATCCTGTAGTGGGTCTGGGATGGTAGTGATTTTCCACAGTAGCTCTTGCAGTGCTGTGCTTGTTGTTGATATCAATATTATGACTACCACTTGCATAACATCAAGGCTGTCCCTCCAGCATTCCTTCCCCCACCTTCACCAACAGCGGTGGGTGGGCACGATCTTGGGAGGGACCATGGCTGGGACAGCTGACCCAGGCTGACCAAGGAGATATTCCATACCATATGACGTCAGCTCAGTAATATAAACTGGGGGAGAGGAGCAGGAGGGGGAGGCAAGATTCATTCTGGGCCTTCCAAAAGCAACCGTCACGCGTACTGAAGCCCTGCTTCTCGGGAGGTGGCCGGACATCGCTGCTGATGGGAAGTAGAGAGTAACAGCTTTATCTGCTTCGCTTTGCTTCTTGCGCGCGCGCGGCTTTGCTATCTCTATATTAAACTGCTTTTATCTTAACCCACGAGACATTTGTCTTATTTTCTCCCCTTCTCTGGCTTGCTGAGGAGGTGGGTGATCAAGTGGCGTGGTGGGTGCCTGGCATCTAGCCAGGGTCAAACTACCACAGCCTTTTTGGCGCCCAACGTGGGGCAGGATAATAGCAGTTTTATATTAAATGCATTGTAATTACAGAAAGCTCATGAGTGCAAGTCTCCTGTGCTGGTCACGGAGCCTTGCTGTGATACAGCTTATCTTCCACTTCGTAATGTTTGGGAACATGTTGCTACTAACATTGACTCTGTGCTGCGCTCTACTATTAATAGCTTTGCTAAGTCGGCTGTATGATTTTTTGAAAAAGCTGAAGGGACCTGGGAACATGATGGCCCAAATAATATTTGTGAGTCTCATTGTTTTTGTGATGGATTTACTGTGCTGTGGGAGCTATCTTGTGGAGGCCATGGGGCAACGCACATCCTTCCCCTCAACTCGGACTGATGTAGACAGTTTTGTTATACAGACTTCCCAGGTCCTTAGTCACCCTTACATGAGAGTTTTAATATTACTAATTAACATGGCTTGTGTATTACATATTTTGTGGAATCTGGACTCATCTGGGTATCAGAAAGGACAAATTTGGGATGGAAAGATGTTAAAATGTCCCCTGAAGCGGCCAGTCCCTGGGTGGCAGGGTAGGTGGATGCATTTGGGCAAATTCCTAGGACGGTTATCACCTCCTGTAACATGGGATTTTACCCCTGAACAGGTAAAAAACCCTGCTTTACTGGCACACACCATGGTGGCAGCGGTGAGATAAAAATTTAGCAGAAGCTACTTGGCTGGTTAACAGCAGAGGTTCAATTAACTGTCCTGGTCCTGCCCAAACAAAATCCCTACATACTGTGGGAGGAGATAAGATCCCTGTAGTGCACCCAGGGAAGTGGCTGGGAAAGGCAGTATGGGTTGCACCTCCCATGGGAAAGGAGGCGTGGTGGGTGCCTGGCATCTAGCCAGGGTCAAACTACCACACATCCTTTCCCTCTTGCTCCAAAAGACCTACAGTCACCCTTGTATTTAGAAAGAGAACTGGAGAATATAAAATATGAAAATGTATTTTCAACAAGGAAGAACAAGCCTTTCACATAAAAATACCAAGCTGAGTATCTTGTTTGCTATCTACTATCACAAGGACAAAAAGATACAGTTAATTCAGAATAAGAGGTATAATTTTTCATTATTATTTATACTTATGGTCCGTTAGTCAGCATGTACACAAAGAACAGAAACTTCTGAGTGTCATTTTACTTCAATCATAGTGATATCTGCGTTAAGCTCTGGGTTTCTAACTTAAGCTGTTGGCGAAGCTTGCAGTCATTTTAATAGTACACTTTAACACTCAAATATCTAAAACTATAATGCCTGAACGTTAGCTTCCTCAAAACTCCCCAAAATAACAAAACCTAAAACCAAACCCCAAACCAACTCCAATGTGTTTTGAACTAACTAGCTTCTGAAATAGTTCGTAATTTCTCAGTAATTAAAACTACATTAAAGACGAAACATGCTTTTTTATGTTACCTTTTTATACAGCTCCAGTACAAATAAGATGGTGTAACCTCTTGCACAGTTTTTACAAGAGGTCTGAGCTGAATGTAGGTGTGAAAAACACCAAAGTAAATTTTAATTAATTATATCATTTAGGAAGTTTCACAGTGTGTGGTCTCTATTAGTTGTTCACAAGGTTTTCTTTCAGTTAACATGGTTCTCACACAAAATGAGATGTGCATATCAATCTGCAGTTTTCTATGTTTTAATAAAATAATACCACATATAACTTTTCATTCAATACTGCATATAATAATGCAGGAAGGTAATTAGCTCAGAGGAATGAGGTGTTTGGAGACAAAATCTTCCAACAAAATTTTGAAGAGGAGTGTTGCTACACATTTTTAAAAACCCTCTTTCATAATGAAAAGTCATATCCTCACGTAACTAAGGGGTCTTATACTTTAGTAATGTCAATTATTTTAACATTTTTTCTGTATTTTGCAGATGGTGTCCAACATAGTCCAAGCAAACAATAGTAAGTCTTGAATTTTAAATTAGTTTAAATGTAATCATTATCACAGTCTTCCAGTATTGTGTTTATATGAAATCACTCATATTCTTAGTCATTATTGACATCAGAAGTGGCCACTGCATTTTCTTCCTTAGGGGAAGCCCAAGTTTTACCTACGCAACGTTCAGAAGAGATGAACATTGCCCTTGTACGTAAACTCTCACCAAATACTTCTGTGTATTTTGTTTTCTACTTATCTCCTCTCTAATTTCTAAAAAACCCTCACTACTTCCCTGATGACTACTGCATCAATTGGAAAAGTGCATTTCCTACCAGCCTGTGAAAAAGGAATCAATAATATGCTGAAAGTGCCTGTAACTTTGTCTTTAATGAGAACCTGAAGAAGTCCATATGGAACTAACTGTTCTGTGCAGTTTTGTTTAATTGTGGACATCCAAGTGGATTAAAGGAGAGAGAACATTCACTTGTGAATACAATACTGCCACAGATATGTCTAATAAATGAAATTCTACTCTAGAAAGAAACATCTACCAATTTCAAACTCAATCTATTAATTCAAGCTTAGAAGCTTGGAAGAGATTGATTAGTCTCTATACTTGTTCACAGCAAATTTCTGTGTCTTAAACCTGAACTCACTCAAGAGCCTACTTTAGAAAACCAACATATCATATTTAAGTATTAAATTAACATGTAAATACAGTAGTTCTGAATGGAATTTTAACAGTCATAAAACATTTCTTAAGAGAACAAGTATGAAAGTTAGTCTATTTATCATTTCTAATGAGAAAAAGTAATTAAATATTTGTCAATATTCCAAAGCCTGAAAAAAAAACCCTTCTACAAAGTCCCGTGTGCATGTATTTTAAATTCAGAAAACTTGTTTTACTCTGTCCTATACATTTATCCAGGACTAGGTGAAAAACATTGTAGAATTGATTTTAAAACAAAGAAGAAGAATGTGCTATTTTACATTTCTGAAAGAAACGGCTTGCTACAGAATATGCATACTAATAAAAGGGTTTTTTTTATGATCTCTTCCTAAAAGAGGGTAGTAGTTGTGCTAAACTTGTACTACAGGTTTTGGAAGAATCCATCTTGTATCAGCATGCAAATGTAATGTAATTTAGAGAATACCTAAGCTATATCGTGAATCTTGTTAGAATAACAAGTTTGAACAAATAAGTACTAAGTCTTGAAAGCCTAGTTTGTCACATATAGGATATAAAGCATAGGATACAAGTATATTGAGAAATATGTGTTCCTGTTAGAGGAATAATTGTTATATATTGCTTGCAAGTGCTTCTACTTTTTAATTATTCTGAGTTTACGAAAACAATTTAAATAAACAAACCTCTCAAATACTTCAATATCAAAGCAGAAACGTTTGTCAATGGAATCTGTCTTTCTCCTGATGCAAGATTTTAGCTTGAATATTTCAGGTGAGCTTGTGACAAGGCCATTCTATGAAAAAAAAAAATAAAGAAGACAAAATGAAAATTAGCACAAGCAGAATGCTGATATACCTCAGCTTCATATCTTAAATTTAAGTGTTTGAACACTCCAAAGAATATATTTTAAGAAAGAGATTAAAATTATTTAGGAACACAATCAATAATCTCTCTGTACATAAAGACTAAAGTAATAGCTTTGTCACATATTTGTTATTTACTCATTATGTTTCAGATAACGCCTTAAATTCAAAACTTTACAAACATCTGCATATGTAACATGATTACGTGTTAGATAGAATATCATGTAATTCTGTCAGTTCTTACATGTAGATAAAATAATTTCTAAAGAACAGAACAGACTTAAGTCCCAGTTCTGGGCACCATCATTGTGAGCCTGCTGTCTATAATGATGGATGGGCTGATGCAATCATGGGAGCTTCTGAGAAACAGGAGAAAGCAAATGTCACTGCTGTCTTAAAGAAAAGCAAGGAGAAGGATATAGAATCACAGAATCATGTACGTTGGAAGAGACCTTTCAGATCATGGAGTTTAATCATTAATCCAGTATTGCCACAGCCACCACTAAACCATACCCGTAAGTGTCACCTCTACATGTCTTTTAAATATCTCCAGGGATGGTGACTGCACCATCTCCCTGGGTGGCCTGTTCCAATGCTTGACAGCCCTTTTGGTGAAGAAACTTTTTGTAATATTCAATCTAAACATCTCCTGGCACAATTTCAGGCCTTTTTTTTTTTTTTTTTCTCATCCTATGGGGAACTACAGGCTAATCTGCTTCACCTTGATCCTTGGGGAGGTGAATAATCCTGCAAAGCATTTATAAACATATTAAGGACACAAAGGTTACTGGAAGTAGTCAGCATCAATTTAATGAAATCGAAATAATGCAGGATCAACTTGACAGCCCTCTACAATGTGACGGATGGCTCAGTGGATGACAGAAGAACAAAGAATATTGTTTATTTCAACTTCAGCCAGGCTTTTGACGCGTTTTATTACAGCAGTATGTTTCTATTACATCCTCACAGACCAACTGGCACAGTAGAAACTAGATATATTGATGGTTAAGGGAACTGGGGAATCAGGGAGACTGGATCAGAGAAGTGGAACAACTGGACTGGTGGACTGTCTCAGGAGATGGGAACATCTCTCCTATGAGGAAAGGTTGTGAGACCTGGGGCTGCTTAGCCTAGAAAATTTCCGAGTGATGGAACCAGAGGCAAAAATAACAAGTTCCCTCTGAACATCAATAAACATTTTTTTACTGTGAGGGTGACCAAGCACTGGCACAGGTTGCCCAGGAAAGTTGTGAAATCTCCAGCCCTGGAGATACTCAAGTGCTACCTGAACAAGATCCTGGCAACTGGTCCTAGGTGGCCCTGTATGAGCAGAGGGGTTAGACCAGAGATGACCTCCAGATTAAGGATGAATAATCCTACCTTCAACACAGTATAGTACTCCAGCTATGGCTACCAGGGTGACTAAGGTTTTGAAGTACCTGCCGTATGAGTTGAGACTGAGAGAGCTGGGCAGTTCATTCACAAGAAGGGGAATCATTTCTATAAATCATAGAATCATAGGGCTTGGAAGGGACTTTTAGAGATCATCTAGTCCAATCCCTCTGCAGAAGTAGGTTCACCTAGATCAGGTCGCACAGAACATGTCCAGGCAGGTCTTGAAGACCTCCAAGGAAGGAGACTCCACAACCCCTCTGGGCAGACTCTTTATAAATACCTGATGGGAAGGAGTAAAGGACTACCATTCTGTGATTCTGTGAAAGGACACTGAACCAGATTCCTCTCAGTGGTGTCCAGTGAAAGGCCAAGAGACTATGGACACAAACTGAAATACAGGTAAGTCCATGTAAACTTAACAAAAAGCTTTTTTACAATGGTCAAACACTGAAACAGTGCATAGAAGTTGTGGAGTCTCCATCCTTGCAGATATCTAGTTTTAAACACACAGTTTAAAAGAAATATTTTTATGTAAACACTTAATTTGTCTATGCAATATAAGACATGCACTGCTTCATGTATGGAAACAGCTTTATGCCTTGTTCATCACATTTTTTTCTTTTATCAGTTCCTGAATGTTTAATATAAAAGATGGAATGTACAGTTCACATATGTGCTCCTGTACATGCAACTCACCACTTTTCCACCAGATTTTGTTTCAGCTATACTCATTGTAAATGTTTTTGTTCCTTTATCGTAAGTGCAGTAATGTTTTACCCATGTAAATCCAAGGGGTCCTAGATTAAAGAGAGATAGGATTAAAAATAATTATTTTGACATTCTATGACTGTTTTAGTTGGAGTAAAGGAAACATAACAGTATCCACATAGAGCCTACAAAATAATAAACTTCTCTACTTTTTTTCAGGTATAATTCTGAAATATTGCAGCTTGATAAGATTGCCTAAAGTTCCAGCAGATTGATTTTCTTTGGCACAGAATGAGTTAACAGCATTTTACTAGGGTAAACACGCAGGAGACAGGCAAGATCCTGAGGATTTTCTGACTAGGAAATACAGATGAAGATGTGAACCCAAGTAAAGCACAAGGATTCAGAGTTACATCCTTTCTCTGGGGGAAGCCTTGAAGTCTGATATTAGATCCAGAAATGGATGAAGTGCTGAAGTCAGAGTGCATTTCCCTTTCCTTTCAGAGTTCTTGTTAAAGGCAAAAAATGCTTCTGGTAGTATCACAGGTAGGCTACTCTATCTCCTGCCTTAGGGGATTAAGATGCCTTTGGCTCAGAGACAGATTAAATTTTATGCCATTAACACCCATGAGTGATTTCATTAGGTGAAAGGAAAAGAATGAAGGGAACGGTGCATTCTAAAACAAGAGTGGTTTAGAAATGAGGGATAAAAAACTGGGTGGCAGAGGTGGCTCTTCAGTACCAAACAGTGGCCTTTTATGTCTTGTAAGGGGCCCTGCTGGGAAAGAAGTGGCTCCAACAGTGGTGCACACAGACAGTTAGAAAGTATAATGTAGTTAGGGATTCACCAGTCTTCCAACTTATATAGCTTTACATGAAATCTGGGCAAACTCCAAGTGGATGTATGCCTTATCCTGGAGAGGTCACACCACAGTACTTCTTAATCCTACTGTAAAGTATAAGATCTCTGATGCAGAAGATGTTTTCACTCCTGGATTACTCAGAGCTTTGCTTAGGCATTATTGTGAACCTTTAGCAAATCTAAACACAAAACCCTCTTAAGCTTGAGCTCAATGGTATTTTAAACTTCATCTGCTAACCCAGCTTAGGTACAGGTGTTTATAATGTGCTCCTTGCTATGAGCACATGGAGTAAATCCTCACACTATTTCCATAATTCTCTCTGCATCCCAGAAGTGCAGCTAAGATCTCCCACAATTTTCTGGGAAAAAAAAAAAAGTTTACTGTAGCACAGAGAACTAGTTCCTGGGTTCTAACAGGTACATCTGGAAGGGTAGTGCACCGCAGAGGACAGGCTAATTCAGGTTTTTGCAGTGTCACATTGACACAGCTTCTGAGTACTCAGCTGCAGAGGCCAAACACAACAGCTGTGTGTGTGAAGAGGTACCAACAAGGAAAAGCATCTCTATGGACAGCTCTACACTTCAGAGTCTGGCATTCAAAAATGGCCCTTCCCTGCCGAGACACTACAGACGTAGGCACCAAAGCAAGATATATCTATATCTACCTCTATCATCTCTCTATCTCTATCATCTCTTACCTACAACATGCAGCACTGTAACTACTGCGTAAATTCAGGGTAGGAAAGGACCAGATAATACATTCAACCCAGATGTGATTTTCCAGTTCATTTCAATGGGAGTTACTTGTGGAAAAAAATATGGTATTGTTTTTTTCCAAGTGCATTGAATCTGGACCTTTTAATTGTTTTTAAAATGAAAGAGTTCAGAGTGAGAAAAAAAAAAGTATTTTAAGGGTTTTGTGGCTTTCATTAAAACAATATTAACATGTAAATAAAAATGGAAGGTGTTAAAACTAAACCCAGCATTTTTGCTATAGATACAATGACTTTGACTTCTAAATGCAGCCTTCCACAAAGGTTGTATATATGAAAGAATGCATTTGACATTTAAGTCAAATGTCTGAAAACCCAGAAACGCAGATGTGGAAATTTACACTGTCTGTTATGTTGACTGGGAGAAAGTTCTTCCACTGATGACATTTTGCAGAAAAGTAACATCATGAATTGAGACGTCAACTGGTTATCCACTCTCAGAAGCCAGCTGTTCTGTTCCTGTTTTAACGTATTTACACTTAGCAAAACAAATAATTATTCTAAACCAAATTTTCCTCCAATGGCATTTTACTAATTATTACAGCATATATAAGAAAGATGAACTCTCTGGAAGCACTTTTAGATGAGTTTAGAAGTCACCTGTTTTTCATTGAAGCATTGTAGCTAGACATCTACACTCCAACTTTGTCACTCATGACTGACCATCTGAATTAAAACAACTTAAGTTCTACTGCCTTTTAAAAAATGTATTTACTACCATGCATATAAGTAATAAATGCATACAATATTTTCTCTCAAGAACAACATTTAACTAAGTTGACCAAAATTTGACATGAGCCTATGGAATGACGGTTGTAGGAGAGTAAACCTGCATGACAGAGAAATATATAACTAGTACCTTCTCCACTGACGCTAATATTACACATCTTGTTACTCTTCCTCCAGAATAAACTAATGAACAAATTTCTTTTCAGTGAGAGGATGTCAAGTTGGCCTCTCACTATTTAATGAAGCACAGCAAGTGCCCAATGCTTCATTCCTTATCTCCCTACCCCATTAGCAGGGCTCAGTGTAATTTCCACTTAACACAGGTTTCTTTTATCACTATTACTCAATCAAAACATAGAAAGCCTTCTTAAAACTTTCAGTGCTACTGATGCTAAAAGTGTCTGAGAGTAATGATGATAAGCATTGCAGTTTCTTTCTTTCAGCTTATATATGCAGTAAGGATTAATTTCATCAATTATCTAGAATTCCACGCAGTCTCTTCAATCATCATCTAAAAGGAAAGCAGTGAAGAAGGTATCCTTAAAACCGAGCTCAGGTCTGATACAGGAATCCTATATCCAGATGCCTGCTATTTATTTTCAGACTGAGAGATGAGGTGCAAAGTTGTATTTAATAATTTTTGCCCGACCTTCAAACTTGCACAAGCTATCTTGCACGAACTATCTCAAAACACTGCTATAGGCTCTTCTGGTGTCAGGCTGATTCCACAGCAAACAGAAAACCAAATAAAATATATAAATCTATTTACCTAATGCAATGGAAAGTATTCTTATTGTGAGTTCCACCTGATCCTGCCTAACACAGATAGTTTGCCTTTGCTGCCTATACTGGTTAGAGTGTAAAACAGTGAGTCGCAGCTGATATTTCAGGTGATGTAGAGTTTTGAATTCTCTCATTTGGCTTTTCACATATTTCCTAGTTCTGTTTTCATTTATAACATGAGGTACTGCTAGGCTCTTTCAAGTAGTTTCTGACAACTTAAGACAACTTTAGTTCTATTCTTTCATTTAGGTCATCACAGTGAATAGACCACTGGAACAGATTTACAGCTATTTTGAAGCTGACAGACTGCATTTAGATGATTTTCCTTCTTCTTACGCCTTTGTTTTCTGTTATGTGCATGTTCATTTACTCTTAAGGTGTCTGGTTCAGCAGACATCCCTGGTACAAGGTGGAAGTTGCTCTGTTCAGGCAGGCAAAGTACAGGAGACAGCAGGGTTGGTATAGTCCACCACAGAGTTATAGGAGCTTCTGCAGCATAAGGCAGGCAGCCAGATCAGAGCTTGCTACCAGTCGGTCATTGTGGTGGCCAACAGCAGAGACCTACCCACGAGGACTCAGGCAGCAGGAGCTGAGTTGCTTACAAGTATTTTGATCACTATTCCATCTGACCATAGGTACTCTGAGTGCTTTTTCAAAAGCCAAACACTTATTTTTCTTTTGAACCTCTCAATAATTTGAAAAGAAACCTCAGAAACCTGCACACATTCAGACATGGAGCTGTTGTGTTGTCCTGATAACTAAACAATTTCCTTATCCTTACATTTGTTGCTGTGCCTTTCAAATAAAATTAAAAGGTACATCTATTTTACTCACGTTTCTCTTGCACGTAGAGATAGCCTTCCATTGTCCATTGACTTGGTGGTCTGTAATCCTGGTTGGCTGATTTCATTCTTTGCATGAGTCTCTCCACTTCCTGCCTAGTGCTTTCAAAGTTATTCCGTGTCTAATACGAAGAAAAGAAAACAAACAAAACCCCACATTATCTCATACAAGTTCTAAAACAACAATGAAGAATTAATTACTAAGAATGCCAAGGAGACTGTTTTGGAGACCAATAGAACCATTTGCCAGAGACACAAACGTCAACAAGAAAAAATAAAGTTAACAAAGAACACTACTCTTCATTGCCCTAGAAGCCTAGGAATAACACAGTAATGAAGAATTCAACTTAACTACAGAAGTGTGAAGCAAACATAGCTAAGAATAACTTTTTTTTTCCCCTCCCAGAGTCACTAAGCTCAGAAAGGAGGCTGTTTCATAACTTCAGGTATGTTTACATAGTATAATGCAGACAGGTGTGGGCTCTCTCTCTGTGTACTATAGGATATGCAGGCAGAAACAAGGCTAAACTAGAAGCTGCTGACAGCATAGCCCCAAATCACAAGTTCCACTGAACTACTTGAAGTTACAGTGCAGAAAAGTTTGGGTTAATGACAGATTAATGTCTCTAGACAGCCATGGTCCAGAGAGAGAGATGTACCTGGGTACGGTCTAGAGACAAATGTACCTGTGTATCCATATCTGTGGTAATATCACAGCTGCTGATACTCAGATTAGTCAGGTTACTGGCATTGTCATGAGCATTTTTTGATAGGACTATGCAAACACCACAGTTCAGTATAACTATGCTAGGTAAAAAACATATCATAAGTGGCAGAACTATGGTAAAAGCATGGAAGTGCTGTGTCTGTTTTAAGTATCATGTGTGTAACCAGGCATTTCGCCCAGTAAACAATTGGGTACAAAGGTGAGTTATTCATATTGGCTAATATCTATATGCATGTAAATGGGCACTTTTCCCTACCAAATTCAGTAAGGACAGGGTTTCTTTCCACATACTTAGCATGGAGAATTATTAGAGGAGAGTTATTTTGAGATGCCAGAGACTTTATAGGTTGCAACTAGTATATCAGATGTTGAACACTTTGTTCCTACAGGCAATAAAAAAGAATAAAGGCTTTTTTTTAATGTTTCTGCAAAGTCATCTTATGGACTTTAGTAATACTGACTAGTCAGAAAAATACACTCACACCTTTACACCCTGGTGAATACTTTCCCTTCTTTGTGAGCCATTCATGGAATTGCATAGTAGCATAATACTACATGTTAAATCGTCTTCTTGAAGACAAACATCATTATTAGAGAGGGAGGAAAAATTCTTCCCTGAACTTTTCAGATTATATCTTTAGGATAAAGTATCAGGTCAGATCAAACTTAACAGAGGTCACTTTGAGACCTTCAAGGGAGATGTGGCATTGAAGAGAGGAATGTCCCCACTGAGAGCTTATCTCTGTTTATTAAGTTTTAATTGCTACTTTTAAGTAGCCAGGACTTTTAATCAAATTATAGGAAACAAATCCAAATGGACATACAAAGTACACCATCGGCCAGGACATGGTCACCTGTTAAGAGCTTGTTGGTTTGCCAGTGATTTGATGTTCATACTGCTGTTATTGCTCCTGCTCTAACCTGTAGCACAATTTTAAGAAACAGCAGTTCAGATCAACCATTCTCCAAGACTTTAACACACATTTCAATGCAGAAGAGTACTTCTGACAGCTAAAACAGACAGGCTGAACACAATTTTCCCTGAACACCATCCTCAGCTTGTTTTTCTGTATATAAATTATTTCACTTCAAATCTGAGTTTGGGTGATGCTTTAAGTAACAAGTCAGCAGATAGCCCAGCTGGTAAAAGAAAGCTGTGGATCTAAATTTGGAGCCAGAATTCAAACATCTGCGTAACAGCCGTGAATGATGTACCGTATCTCACTATATCTTCATTATATGCTTCTCTGCTATATAATAGTAAAAAATAAAATAGCTATAAATAGAATAACATAATAATATAGAATAATCTCATATAAATATATAATGATATAACATAATTTAGTAATAAATATATAAACAAAATATCACAATACATTTTTCTTTCTGCCTAACTTCACATCTCCCTCTACTTCTGCATCTATTTACAAGTTCAAGCTGTAATTATAAAATATTTAAGAAGAGATTAAGTTTAACTACTTCTTAATTAAGGCAGAAATTTTGAAAAGATCTTTAACAATTGTGTTTCTATACATATGGTCACAGAAGACAGTAGCATATTCTTGACTTAGAATGCCACTTTTGGTCTGTGCCATGGGCTCGTGTTTCTCTCAGAACTTGCCGTATTGAAGTAAATAAATCTCTGGACTGAAGCACATTTTTCACCCTTTCACTGAAACTGTGCTGTGCAACAACACTGACCCCTTGTGATTTTATCTGAGAGTCTCAGTAGCAAACTAAAAGAAAATCTACAATTTGAAAGGACAAGGGGCTGAGATGCCCTACCAACAAAGAATATTAGCATTTTGATCAAGAAGCAAAAGTTTAATCCCCTATGAGTTTTTGCCTTATTTTCCCAAGCAGTAGTTTAAGTAGGATCATTGTCTACATATGAACAGCAGACATAAAAGAGGAGGTGTAGTGTGTATGTTTAATTGCAGTAAAACCTGGAAGTGTACAGTGCTCTTCAGAATGCAGATTCTTAGAATTCGGAATACGTGAACAGTGTTAAGACACTGCTCTCTTCAATGTAACTCTAACAGCACAGTGCTACAGGGAAAACGTCAGTTTTATTTTCAAGTAACCCAGAGGGAAGAGCATTTGAGCACAGTAAGGAACTCTTGTACTCTCAGGTCTGGTTCATATTCTGTAAGTTCTGTAGCCAAGGTGCTATCCACAAAAAATGATGTCAGATCTTCTGAAATGTTGTAGCTTTGACTCCATTAGAGTTCCAAAAAAATTATTGAGTATCTTTTCTTGAAAGAATGAAATAGAAAGGAATGAATAGAAAGAATGAAATAGAAAAGAAATTTTATCACCCCAAAGATACAGTGTTTGGAATAAATGACAGAATTACAGAATTCCTTCACTGTTCAAAAATCTGTTCACAGAATCACAGAATGGTAGGGGTTGGAAGGGACCTTTAGAGATCACCTAGTCCAACTCCTCTCCTAAAGCAAGTCAACCTAGATGGGGTCACACACTAGCATATCCAGGTGGGTTTTGAAGATCTCCAGAGAAGGAGACTCCGCAACATCCCTGGGCAGCCTGTTCCACTGCTCAGTCATCCTCAAAGGAAAGAAGGTTTCCTTATGTTTAAATTGAACTTTTTGTGTTCCAGCTTCTTTCCATTACTCCTTGTCCTGTCACCAGATACAACAGAAAAAAGTGATGTCCCGACTTCCTGACATTCATCATTTAGATATTTTCTGTACTTTGTTGTTACTTGTTATAAAAAATGCAACATTGGCCCAATATTAACATGTTGAACTTAACTATTTCTGGTTCCAGTGCACATTGATGGAAAGATGTTTTGTATCTACTTATCTGTACATCTTTAGAAGTGTAACATCTGAGTTACACAGTGAAATAAATATACACTTGTATGCAGCAGTTAAATATGGAAAAATATGTTGATTAAATGCATTTTTATGATTTGTCAATGCTACAGATTTTTTGGGCACAGTTAAGTACCAAATTAAGACCAATTTACACCAACAGAAGCATCTGATCAGTTGAAAGCAACTCTCTACACAAATAATAGTTCTTTTCTTCTGGTGGAACTTGTTGCTCATGAGAGATGCTTGCCATGGAAGACAGCTTCAACAGTTGATTCTCCAGAAACTGGCCAGAGAACAGCTCCCCAAGTATGCTTTACATATAGTGGGAAGTCAGCAGAGAGCTGAACAAGTCTTTTGTGGCAATCTTAAAGAAACAAACAGTATCATTCCACGCCGGTTGCTGTTTTGGGATAGCCACTTACTCCAGAAGACAGGTCCCACTCTCAAGAAAGGATTTAAAACGTTTAAACCTATCAGGACTACTGTGTTTTCTAATCACAACTTGTCTGCTGCCCTGCTTTTCTGATTCTTGCTCCCAAAATTTTGACCCGGACATTACAAAATAACTATCTGCAGATTATTTTTTTCCAAAGTTACTTGTTGACAGGAATCTTAATTAATCTTACAAAAAAGAACTTCTCCTTATTCATGTATTAATTTGATTTCGTTCTTACTAAAACATTACAAGATTTAGGATTCCAGTAACATGCTACGAGTCTATTTTAGTATCTTGAAATTTAATTAGTAAACAAAATGCTGTAAACACAAATCATCCTTACGTTCTGTAAATTGAACTGCAGTTGTTGCTTGTATGGTGCAAACTCCTGTGCCAGTTCATATCCTTCATGGTAAAATGTAAATAATCCTTGAAGAAATGCCAGGAGCTGAAAAGGTAAAGTTGAGAAGCATTACATATTTTTAACATGCGACCTTAATGCTATATAACACAAAGATAACAGAACATACACTTAGGTATTGCCTGAGATAGTGAAAAAGTATTTCTTTTCAACTGCTACATGGTCTTTCTGTTCAGGTGAATATTAGAAAGCCAACCCTAAGGACAGCTGATTTTCTGTTAGTTTTTGGCATCAAATTACATGAAATCATTAGCAAAAAAGCATTCTGTGTCTTAGCTCCTGGAACACTCCAGGCTTTCACTTCCAGTAGCAAAGCTTTGCTGAGCAAGGAATCCATTGTCAGGCCTTAAGAAAGAGAAACATTAAACATGTTTCTGCATTATGAAGTTGTCACTTCCATAATAATTTAATTCATTGTCCTAGTTGTTTTATCCAGTATTTCAGCTGCACTCTTTGATGGTATGCATTTTGCATGTTCATACTTTCAGAATCTTCATAGTAATTGCTTGGGTTAATACTTATTTTCCACAAATGAGACTCTTGAAATTATGTTTTGGACAGCTTAATGCAACACAAGAAATCCAGCCTATTTCTTCCTGCTCTAGACCAAATGCAAACTCTATCTGGTACATCTGTGACTGCCTCCAACAGAATTATTGAGATCTGTATGTATTCAGCTGAAAATTCTTTTTAAAGTTTGCTTTAAAGTTAGTTAAAGTAGTATAAACTACAACTAAATTTTAGCTGCTGAATACCACCTATTAGTTTTAAAACTCTTCTAACTTATTCTGTTCAAGATTTTTAAAATGTTTTGTCATTTTAATAAGCTGTCTTACTGCCTATTAAATAATAACCCCTTTCTATTATGGACTGTTTTCTTTGTATATATAATTTAGCTTATAAAAAGAACCACATAAAGAAAACAAATAAAATGTACAATGGATGTACAATAACGAAAGCTATAACAGTAGGACAGATTTATCTCAGTATATTACAGTCATTGAAAAACTAATCATCTAGGCTAAGGGACTGGCTGTCCATGCTGCCTCCCTAATTCAGTAAAAAAACCCACAGGTATTCAAGAGCATAATTCTTTTTCATTTTTCAGACTTTTTTCTCAGGATGGGATGAACGATCCAATGAAAACATTTATCTCTCTCCATTGACTACTGAAGTAGTCTAGACTTGGGCAACAAAAACACCATCACTCATATTTAATGCACTTTTCTTTGTGTTACCCCTGCCATAGATAATTCTAAGTGAAACAGATTAAAAATGTAGCTTTTACAGTGTTTATATTTTCTTTAAATTTACACTCAGCCCTACTTGAAGAAATGTAGTTAAATTGTTCTCCTTCCTATTGCTCACTAAGAGATTGCTACACTAAGGTAACATTTCAGGGGACTAGCTAAAATGGCATTTTGCACTTTTAGAGACCCATTCATTCCACCACTGCAAGACACACACCCTTAAAAAACCAAATGTCCATGGCTTGACAGATGAGAGATCAAGAACACAGCACTGTAGGTAGAGGAACTAACATGATGACTTGCTGCTACTAGACCGAAGTCTTGCTCTCCCCTTCTTGTTCCTGCTCTTTTTCCCCATTCAGCTTTGTCATGCACCTTAAGGATCCTTGTGCCATCACTGAGCCATCTCTGCCTCCAGAAGCTTGCTGTTTTGCTGCACTAGTTAAGACAGCTCGAGGTTTATAGACCATCAGCACTGGCACAAATAGAAGCATGAAGGAATAGTTGGGAGAAGGACTTCACCCTTGGTTTTTAATGGTATTGCAAGATCAGATAAAACCCTGCCCTCAGGCACAGGGAGTGAAATCCTATGGCTGCCCACTAAGTCATTCATGAAGCCTGAAGAACTAAAGAGAGCCTTGGGCATAAAAGCCACTTTTTGTGGGACCTCTACAATGAGTGTGAATTCCACCACCAAAGAAACAATGAAGGCAACATATTCAAGTGAAGGGCTTCACAGCTTGTCTCAGCTTGACTTGATCATCCATTCATCTGAAATCATCATCTCAGCTAAGGAGACTCTGAAAGTCTCTTATTGGTTATTCAAGTGATTCTGAGGAAGGTTCAAATGCAATAATTTATCTTAAAAAGCTCCAACTAAATAAATGGATAACAAAAAATCTATAATTTAAAGATTTATAATGTAATTCTAGAAAGAACTACACAAAAGAAAGGAAACTAATACTTTGGTTTTATGTAAATATAAAATTTACATATATATATGTATATAAAGAAAGTATAAAAGTAAATTATAATTAAGGCTCTACTCTAGCTCCAGACATGCAAATCTCATGCCCAGTTGAGATCCAGTCTCTCATCAGTGTTCTCAATTGCAGCTCCTTCAAATACAGTAGCATAACTCTTGTGCTTACTCTGACTTGGTGCAGTTAAAAGGACGTGGATTAACTCAACTTGTAAGGAGTCTGATGCTAAACTCACTGGTTTCAGCTAGAGACACAGTGAAGTGAGTGCTCAGTAAAACTGCAACCAGATCAGAAAGTTGGAACACACCAAAATTACAATAAAAGAACTAATAGGAGAAATATTAGCATGTCAGTTTATGCTTGAATTGTAAAAATCAAGTTAAAGGACATTTCAGAAAAACGTACTACAAAGTGTTTAAATTTCAGCTTCAACAATGTTATGGAGAAATACTGAGCAGGAAAATATTTAACACAAGATGGCAGCAAAGTTGAATTTATAAGAAAGCAAAAAAAAAAAAAAACCCCAGCAAAAACCCCTGAGAGATATCTGAATGCACTCTTCAGGTATTATGGCAGTTGTGCATTACAGACGAGCTGGCCTTGAGGTTCTCTTCATCAAATACTCTGAGCACTTTAGAGAAATAGGAACAAAAGAAAAGTAAAAATATGCTTATTTTATGCAAGACCTAAACTAGCTTATTCAAATTCTGTGTTGAAACAACTGACACTGAGGGATGGTATTTGCTTCTATGTATGTCTCACTAGTGGTTGAAGAATAGGGATCAGAAAACGCTTTGTACCCAATGGGCCTGTGCTGTAAGGTGTATTCAGAACTACTTCCATCAGGACAGGTACAATCATAGTATTGCATGGAAGAGATCTAAAAGCCAAGGACATTTGCCCTAGGCTTATGCTCACAGAGGGATTTTCTTGTTATTGGTAGAAGTGGCACTGCTGCTGAAGACAAGCTTATAATTTTAAATTTAATTTTATATCAAATAAGAAGGAAAAGAGAATCAGACTTTTTTTCTTTCAAATAAGATTTTCAGACTGTATTTTGAAGTGGTCTTCACATGTAAAAAGGTATTTTGTTTTACCAAACATTATATACAATGCCTAGGGCCACCAAGATGATCAGGGGACTGAAGCATATTTCTTACAAAGAAAAGACTGTGGGATCTGGTACTGTTCAGCCTGGAGGAGACTGAGTTGGGACCTCATCAATACTTAAGAAGTATTTAAAAAGTGTATGTCGAGTGGACAGGGCAACACTTTTTTCTGTAATAGGACAGGAATAGGGCAAGGGTTAATGGACAAAAGTTCTAACACAAAAAATTCCACTTAAACTTAAGGCAAAACTTCTCTACTGTAAGGGTGATGGAGCCCTGGCACAGGTTGCCCAGGGAGGATGTGAAATCTCCTTCTCTGGAGGTCTTCAAAACCTGCCTCAATGTGTTCCTGAGTGACCCGATCTAGGCAGACTGCTTGAGTAAGGGGGTTGGACTAGATGATCCTTTAGAGGTTCCTTCCATTCTCTACCATTCTGTGATTCTATGTGTTCATACCAACAATTTTTAATTTCAAGAAGTTCCTTTTAACTACCTCATTTTGAGTATCTAATCAGTCACATCAATAGAGAGGTCTGAACTCCATAATACAATGCTACTCACTACCCCAGTGCTGCAAGGTTTTCAACACAGAACCTGAAACAAAATCCAGCTACTTCTTGAGACTTTATTTATTTTTATGTAGAGCTGGTGACCTCAAGACTGCTTGGTCATTTCATTCTCACAGGAAGAAGACTGTACTTAGGTTTCGGATAGAGAAGGAATTTAACCTTTGGCCTACAGCACATCAGCCAGAAGTCCCTGTCCTCCTGGTTTCACTTTATTTATAAGTAGATAGCACTTATTTGTAAGATTAAAATGAATGTAGCTAATGTAGAAAATTCAGGAAAGTGAAAATTGAGTTTAACATCCACAGGGGAGTCTCATGGAACTCTATGTAAGTACAGGCAAGGTTTGCTATTTGTTTTATATTGGGTTTGTGTTTTAAAAACAAACACATCTGGGCCTTTGTGACATTTAAGGGACCACCCCTCACATTTCAAATGGTTTACTGCTTATGAACTCTGTGCTCTGATTTCTACAGGCCAAGTAAGTCCTGGCATTGCTGAGGGACAGATTGGAGCTCTAGGAAGGCAACTGTATTTCTCCTAAGAAGCATAACATCCTCAGAAAGTGGTGTTGGTTTGGCCTAGCTTCTATGAGCCCACAAGAACAAGGTAAGGATGAGAGATTACTGTTACTTACTTTGCTTTGTTGTTTTAATTTGCTCTAAAGTAAATTCTAACACTAATTTGTCCTGGAGAAAAAGTTTATATTAATGATCTGTATGAAAAACTTCGGGGTTTTTTTGTTTGGTTTTTTTTTTTCCCCCCATTGGAAAAAACAGTAAGATCTAGGAGGATCACAAATAGGCACCTGTCAGAAGCACACAGAGAAGTAGAGAAATCCAGGCCTGAGGAGCAACTGGAAAACTCTACTCTAAATATGATGATCTTTTATTTAGAGTATGTGTCTCTAGCATTTCGTACCTTAAAACCTCTCACCACTCTGCTCCAGGAAGGAACATACTCCACTCTTACCAACTTCTACTGTCCTACTGTTCTAGGTGTAACCCACCTGGGCAATCTCTGTTTCCCAGAGAATCCTTATCTTGGCATAGACAAACTTGGAAGAAGCTCCAGCAGACCTTTTGCTTTTCAACTTTTATCCCCATAAGTCTTGAACTTATCCTTCTTCCACATAGGCATCATGCTTTTCTCCTTCACTGCACTAACAGCTTTTATTTTGCTAAACTGTCCTTCAAAGAGTCTATTAGTAACTGAGACTCAGACTGAGAATTACATAGAGACCTGACACTGAGCTGATAAATCAGTCATAACCAGCATACACACCTGAATATCCAACAAGCAGCAGAGCTCCTAATAAGGAATGTCTACATAGATATACCACTAGGAATCTTCTAGCATCTGAACATCCGTAGAACACAGAGAGGAAAACGCATAACATGGTAGTTCTTTCGGTGTCTGATTTTGCGGTGCTATGCCTTGTCCTTACCTACTTGCACCTAGGAGTATATGCTCATACTTCCAATGTCACTTACATGAACAATGCATTTTTAGAATGCCTATTTTAAAAAGGTTTTTTTCTTTGTCTCATGGTACTAATGACGTGGATTAACCTTGACATACTTCACCTCATAAGCTTAGTAAATGCTTTTATTCCAGCATGTTGTATGCAATGGACTGGAAACCAAAAAAGTAGAATTTTGAAGGTTAAAAATTTTCTAACTGATGCTATAATTTATGCTCTATTTATATTCAGATTGATTATAAGAAGTTCACACTAGGAACCAGAAGTCACTGCTTACAAGTGCTATCATTACCCAGTTACCAGAGTACTTCCACCTTCCTCTGTGACGTGTGTACAGTAAACAGCATTCTGAACTGAAACAGGATGGCAACTCATCCACTAAAAAGTAAATTTTACCTACTGGACATGTACATCTGGTGACAGATACTCAAGTCCAAAGGACTGAGCTTACCAGTAACCTCTCCTGAGTGCTTGCTCAGTATCAGCACTGATGAAGAGATTAAATTGCTCTTTAATTTGGTAATTCACAGCTGCTGTTGCGATGGCTGACAGAGGGTGAGGACAGGTCATGGTCAAAAGGATAAATCCCAGTCACTCCAGCTAAAATATATACAATCAAATTTAATTTTCCTCTCTGTCTAGCACACAGGATGAAAGATAGCCTATATTAACTACATGCAATTGCACAGTATTTCCCAATGTACAAAGTCTTCTTAATACAGAAAGTTTGTATTCCTTTAAATGAGCATAAAGTCTCCTATACCAGGGTCAGAGCTAGGTCAAGATTGCTAGATTTTCCAATATATGAGAGTTTTGCAGAAGTAGACAGAGAGAGACACTCTGGATTAATCTGTGACAGGTAGAAAAATGTTCTTATTTAGGAATCCGAGCAAAGTTTTAGTCTCTAAGATTTGGCAGCTGTATGCCATAAAGATAGGATTTCTCTAAGTACTGCTTGCTGAATCCAGGTTCATTAGTTTGCATCAATGTCAAACATTGACTATACAATACATTCTCATCTCACAGAAGGGAGGCATTGAAAAGCTCTTCTTGGTGACACTGGGTGTTAGAGATGTAATTCACTTGTTTCACAGTCAAGTGTGCTGCTTTGGTTAGTTACGAGGAAGTTGGAAGATAGTGTGGAGAGAGAGAGAGAGAAAAAGTTACACTTGTCATGTTTCTTTTTCATAACTGATGCTCAGCAATGCTCCATGTGCCTAATGGGAAGGAACAGATGACAATGGAAGTTCTGTCAAGAGCTACCAGTACCAATTGAACAAGACAATTGGCAAGCTAGTCCTGTACGACATAAACAGTGGTAATGCTACTGCTATGGCACAGGAATATGCTAGCACATCACATGAAGGCAGCTTTCAGTATTGACTGACCCAGAAGACTGGTTGGTGAGGGGGACACAATGTCAAGCAGAACATCCTAGATGTAAATATGGACTTGGAAATATAACATTATCTTCCTCTTTTATGTCATTTCAACATATGCTTCTTTTATATGGCAAGTAAACAAAAGACAAATGACTTCAAGAAAAAAATATACTTACCTATGCTACAGCAAAACTGTTTTTTTTTCATTTTATTTCATATATAATTTAGAAAAACATGTGTACAGAGCCCACATGGAGTATTTAAAATTTCATCCATTAAACCATGGTATTAGGAAATATCCATCATGTGTTGCACAGACACAATATCACATGTTGCCCAATTAAAATGTTATGCACACTGCAAAGTCACCAGACATTTCACTTCACAGTAGATATGATACTCTTACATAATCCTTTAATAAACATGGAAAGAGCACAAGTCAAGATCTTAAAGTCTGTCTACATACAGCCTGAAATCACTACTTTAAAAGAGTGTAAAAAAAGATATTTTAAATTCAATTTTCAGCTTTAAATGAATGCATTCTGAAGAAAATAAAGCACGAAACTTACAGGTTCTACAAATTCGAATTTCTTTTTCTCTTGCACCTCTTGAATTTTAAAAACGTATTCTAACGAGGCTTCATAAAAGTTTTGATGTTCTCTGTCAATCTGTGTATCTGCCTAGAAGACAAAATGAAATACAGACAACGTTAATTATTCTCATGATTGCTTTAAAAACAGCTTTTATCATTAACAATGCTAACATTACATATTTTAACCTCATGCCTCTCTCTCTCTCTCTTTTTTTTTTGTTTCCTCTTCCTGTTTACACTTTAATATACTAGTTTTTAGGAGAGCTTAGAGGGAATCAAAGAAAAGTGATAGCAGGAACTCTGTCGCTGGTATATGTAAAGCTTAGAAAAAGAAACAGAAGAGAGTAGGAGAGGAACTAAGGAGAGACAAAAAGATAGTAATTCCTATTGAAATGTTTGAGTATAATATGTAATGAAATCGATTCTATTTCTCAACTTCAAATAGTGTCCCAAGAAGGTAATTACTTTCTTAAATGGACTCCTTAACAATGACATTTTGCAACATTATTCCATAGCACAAGTAACATGCTCTTTGAATATAAACATATTTAAGTCCTTAACCTCGAATCAACTATTCTTCATGTTTTAATTTCCAAATGTCAGAACTGCAAGGGAATACTTGTCAGAAGTGCCCGAATAATATCATCCAACACAAAGATCAAGTACCAAAACATCGTCTTCTGACTGAACAGCTGAAGAATTAACTCTTATCAGTTGATAAAGAGTAATAGGCTTTTATCCTCAATTTAAACAAGCCTTGGGAGAAGGACTTAACAGACAATCAATGTAGTATATGAATAATGCTGGAAGAGATGCAGATTCCATTTTAATTCATCCTTCTTTGTAATAAATCTTTTTCTCAAGCAAATTCCTTTGAAATGCATTAGTTAGGTTTTGGTTTTAGGTCAAAGAAATTTTATCAAGTATTGACAACCTGAGAAAGAGCAGTTCAGCTATTTTTGATGTATACCAGTTAAAATATAGCAGTATACTTCAGTATATCCTCTAGTTCATTTCTGGCATTAAAAAAAAAAAAAAGCTAGACTTTGCCTTCCTTTGACAGCAAATGTTAAACCAGCAAACACATCATAAAAGAAGTTTAGTACTTTTAACACACAAATGCAAAAGGTCACTTGTTTCCTTCAGGCAGGACTTG
Source organism: Urocolius indicus (assembly GCA_013401255.1). Taxonomy (NCBI): domain Eukaryota; kingdom Metazoa; phylum Chordata; class Aves; order Coliiformes; family Coliidae; genus Urocolius; species Urocolius indicus. The sequence goes on along the minus strand of WBNH01001512.1, from coordinate 120,404 downwards.
GTCTTCAGTAACACCTTGTATAATCACATTGCTTCTTTAGGCAAGGACATGCTGCTATCGTTGATCTGGCTGCAGACTTAACAATATTGATCCACTTCCCTAACCCAGTGCTCTAGCATTACTTCAAAGCATGGACCTCAACAACAGGTTGCAAAAGATTCAGTACTAGCATTTCCTACCCATGCCTATAAACAACTAATCAGGAAATTATGTACAGAAACTAAACTTATGAAGCAGAGATCAAGCACTCAAACTCCAGCAATGAAATGCTTTACCACGTAATCAACTCTGCCATGTACCATTCTTATAGTGCATTTGGCTATGGTTTTCTTTGATACTCTGTTAATATTATTTCACAAAAAATATATCACAAAGGTAATGCTACCAAGTTGAACAGAACCAAGCGCCACTCCTTTGGGACACCATCTTGCAGTCCTTACTCACACAAGTGGCATCAACGAACACCTGAGACGGATTTCAGTTCTCCCATTTAATTGTGTGCATATAAGAGAATCTAGTTTTAGAAATGAGGTCTTTCAGGCTTTGAATCAGAAAAATTATTTAAATATCTAATTAAACCCATATCTTTTCTGAACACATTTAAACAGACTGTAGTTGTAATGATATGACAATGAAGTGCCATCTCAAATAGGGATGGGTTCCTAAATTAAGGCCATAATCACCACTAGTATATGGAGATTAAATCATAATTTCCAAAATGGATTTTCTGTATAATTTTCTGTATAAATTTGTGTGAACACAGAGGATTCAAATTCGCGAGAAGCACTTGTAAGTGATTAAAAAGTTTAGAAAATTGAAAGGACTTTCCACGTTTTTCTATGGCTTCAAAATGCACGAAATATAAAAGATTTGATGGATGTGATTCTGAGTCTCTACTTGTATGATATCTGGTTAGAGTGAATAATATTTTCATTGGCGTAGGATATCACTAAAATGCATACCATAACATAAGCTTGGAGATTGAAGCCTTTGCCCTAATATTTATCCCTAATTCTGGAACAGGTTTTTGAGAAACAAAATCAGTAGTTTTTTTCACATCAGTGAATTCTGACCATTTTCTGCTGCACTGTGGACTTCCATAGACAATGAAAAGACAGTATTAAATTTCTTTTTGATGCTAAAGGAAAATAAAAGTCAAATCATCTATGTAAACTACACAAGCAGTCTTGCAGGCTCTTAAAATACCCAGCACATTTTAACTAGATGAATATACACACTCTGTATAGAATATTTTCAGACCATCAAACTCTAGATGTCTAATTAAGGTTCTCTCAGTTGGACTCATGAGATATGTAAAATAGCCCAATACAGTACAAGAGCTACTCTTTGCTTATCTCAGTCCTCTTTAAACCACACAATGCGATGAGGTACCAAGAAACTTCAACAATTCAAAGAAACAGTGAGTTAAAAAAGAAGTATTTTTCAGTGTGACAGTAGCAGTCAAAAAATAATATTCCCATTTCACTGACTGCATGACATTGGCTTGAAGCAAGGACTTCCCTTTACTTGCATTGAGTCCAGTCACCAGTACGGCTCACTCAGTCAAAGCTCCAGCCACCAGCATTGTTCGGTTCTCTGCTCTTACCCTGGCTCTTCTAAGGGCTGCTCCAACAAACTGTCCTGCTCACAGGAGCTATAAATCAGACTCACTCAAATCACTCTGGATGTGCCGCAAAAGCTACCACCTGAATTTCAGGCCAAGAATTGGTGTTTGGCTTCCTTTTATTTACAATACAGATAGAGGCCAAAAGTCTCACTGGTTAACATTTTTGGTAGTGATTTGTTATTGCACTTTCTACTTAATGGTAGTTATGCAGTAGATGCTTTACAAGTCAGGAATTCAGAAAAACCTCAGCCTCAGTTTCAAGGTTTTTTAAACACAGAGATGTCAATTCAGGACACAGTGGAAAAATTTATTCTGGTTTTCCATTAGTTTATATACTTAAGCCAAATCCATTGTTACTCCACCATGGTTTATTAGATTCACAGTTGTTATTTTTCACTACAGTTGCTTTTTTTAGGCTGTAATTATTATGTCTCAAGAGTAAAATATTTTGTTATATTTATTTTATTCCTACTCTAGAGAAGTTCACTTTTCCATATTTTGATACAACATTTTTGTTTTCTTTCTTTCTCAGCTCATGCGTAGCCTCTAACAGAACTGCTCCTTCATCAGTTCACAGGATATTTAGGAAAAGTAAAGGGTTTATACATATACAACTTTGACGTAAAAGTGGAACAGTTAATCGATCTTACATAAATCCACACCTTGAATACCGTGTTCGCATCTCGAATACCGTGTTCAGTTCTGGGGCCCTCACTACAAGGACACTGAGGTGCTGGAGTGTGTCTAGACACAGGCAACAAAGCTGGACAAAGGTCTAGAGAACAGATGACAAGTGACTGAGGGAGGTAGGGATGTTTAGCTTAGAGAACATGAGGCTGAGATCACTCTCTACAACTATGTTAAGAGGAGCTGTAGTGAGGCAGAGGCAATCTCTTCTATCTAGTAATGAATGACAGAACACAAGGAAATGGGTTAAGTTTCACCATGGGAGGTTTAGACTGGACATTAGAAAAAACTTTTTTACTGAGAGCATTATTAAGCATTAGAACAGGCTGCCCAGGGAGATGGTGGAGTCATATCCCTATAGACAATCAAAAGACCCACATTTAAGGTGCTGAGGGATATGCTTTAGTTTAGTGATGGGCTTGGCAGTGTGAGGTTAGTACTTGGACTCAATAATCTTAAAGGTCTTTTTCAACTGTCAACAATTCTATGAAAGGATGTTTTATCTAGACTGATATTTATATAGGTAGCAATGGCAATTCAGAAGTATAAACATTTGTAAATAATTACAAATTTTTAAGTGCTAAGTCTCATTTAAGTCGAGTTATAGTGTTATTGGTAAACATGAAAAAAAAATCCTACAGTTTGTGACCAAGTGATGCTCACATCTTATGCAAAAACTCCATCTGCAAATTAATTCCCTATGACTTAAGAGTCACCATGACAAGAGTAATCCCATGAAAATAGTTTTTAACTGCTTTTGGATGACATCCCAAAGTGTCATTGATATCAAATTGCTAGTTTTACTGTAATTTGCCTCAAAGACAAATCATAGTTATTTCTATTAGCATACTGAAAAGTCCTGGAATCCTCCTCTTAAAAAAACCCCAAACTATGAAGACTTCTAGTTTAACAGAAAAGAATTAGCCTTACAGATTCTTCAAAGATGAATTTGTGGATACAGTTTGATGCTGCAATCTCAGAATGAGGTGAAAAAAGAGGAAAAAAGAAGCATAACGAAAACATTGTTGAAGCGATGTCAGTTCATCCTCCTAGATTAAAATTTATGTGAAACAGAAGCATAATTTCATCAAGTAATAAATTGAATAGTAAAAAAGTAATTATTTGACCTTCAAATATTTCACAACTAAGTTATAAAAGCCACATTTTTACTTCAGTTATCTGTTGTTGGAACTAATAAACATTAGCTGTGCTTGAAATACACAGAGGTGGACATGCAGAACATTGTCTTGTTAAAATATTTAACTATTATTAGGGTCATATTAATCGCACTCAAGAAATTATATTCACAATAAGCATGATTGACATCACCATCATGGTTTCACATTACCAAAATACAGCATGTCTCGAGAAGAACCATTTTGCTATCACAGTCTCTATGCAAATGTGAAATTGGATAAGAATGTGTTTAGTGCTTACATCTTGCAAATGAGATTCTTTCTTCTTTGCTGATAAATTTAAGTGCTTGTCTAGGATGGAATAATATTTCTCACTTTCCTTGTCAAACTTCTTCTTGCCATCCTGAAAAACAAAACATAACCAAGTAAATTATTTGACTAAATATCACAGTTAATTTAAATTAGAAGAATAGGTGCCAAAATATGCCTGGTTATAAAACCATTTCTGTTGGTTCTGATGTTTTTATGACTTAGTTCTGAATTGGGCTTCAAGGTACTAGGAGGGCTGATTCAATTATTAAATCAAATGTTAATCTGAATTTTCTCCATAAATAATAAACCTACACAACACACAGAGTTTTCCATAATAAATACATATGAGGTGTTATGTAAGTGGTTATCTTGCTAAGCAGATTTTTAATGAAAAATGACCTTCCCCTAGTTTTATGAATGTACCTACCTGTCACACTATCTTTGCTGAATAAACACATTGTGGAAGAGGTAGGTGAGTATAACAAATTTGATGATGATACAGGCATATCCTTTGCATTTGAGACTAATATGCGTATTTTCCACCCACACTGTTAAAATATGAGGATGATGGAAAAGCACATATGTGGTTGCAAGAGGAAATTTGTCCAAATGTCTGTTTTCAATAATGTTTTGATGTGTCTGAATATTTAAGCTTGTCTTATTTAAAAGAGTTATTCTATCTTTTTCTTTTCCCACTCAAGTTTTTCTCATCATACGCAGACAAGCCTCACATTTCTAAAAGACTACTTTAATAGATGATAATACAAAAGAAACCTATGGGTAAATTAAGAAACATCTTATTTTCTGTAATACAATTTGTATTTTACATTTCAAAATTTAAATTGACTATTTTGAAATTTAATCTTTGTTTTAAAGAAAGTTTTCTCAAAAGCTTTTCCATCATTAAAGAACTACCAAATGACAAGAAATAGAAGAACTTAAAGTAGATACATCAGAGTATTATTAATGATACAAACATAATTAATTATAAATGTATACGTATATGTATTGAGCAACACTCTGATAGTGACCTTTACAATCTTAAGTAAGTCCTATTGACTCTTTGTAAGTTGAGTATTTTGCCAAAACAAAATTCAAGATAATCAGTCCTACTTACACATGTGTAAAAGCTATTAATGGCGGAAAAACTAATTACTGGACATACTGTAGTAACATCAGGTCATGTTCAGAACTGCAGTGATTCCTGACACTTTTCTCCCTAGAAATTGTTATGTACAAAAGCAAATAACTAGCCTGCACTGCAGCACAACCCTGTCTTCCTTTGACATATCATGAGAAATTCAGGTCAGTCAGAGAAATAAGGCATAGAAGGAATTCACTGCCATGAATAAAAACTTAGCAACCAGTTGTAACAACAAACCACTCACTGATTAGCTCCAGTGACTGAAGTACACAATGGTAATTATACTAGATTATAAAACACATAATATACTTTCTATCCTGTGAAAAGTTCAAATATATTTAATACGATAAAATATGCACAATTTAATGTTCTCATCTCACAACAGAAACATCTTCAAAAGACACTGTAAGAAAAAAAAGAGGCACTTGATCCAACAAAAGATCAATTAATAATACACAAAATTTCCCCATGCCTTCTATATTGAATTGCAGTTATGAAGATGTGACCAAAAAAAAAAAGGCAAAAGAGAGAAATGAAAAAAATAAAAGCTTGTATTTTTGCCTAGCAAGGGAAAAGTAGCTATACAAATTATCTTCCAAAATCTTTCCCAAAAACATTCTTAAAAGAAAGAGGGAAAGCAGGACTCACCACATGACCAATCAAGAAATCAACTTTTGTGGGACTGAAATTAAAGGTCAGTTCCACAGCCACAGTTTTACTGGGGAATATTTAAGCATCAGGTTTTTGTCGCCAACCAGTGGAGCTTCAGTAGGGGATACCCTATAAAGCAGACCATCTACTTCAGAAGTAACTTGCCACATGCTTTGACAACGAGGCCTGGATGCAGATGTCAAATGCTGCACAACCAGGCTTGATGTTGTGTTTGGCTTTGCCTCAGGGGCTGTACCGAAGGAATGAGACGTGGAGCCATGGGTGGAACTCCTGCAGGAATACCTGTGTCAGACTGGGAACCAGATTGCCCAGCTGGGTCAATTTCTTCCCTACTACATTTATGATACAAATTCCTCTTGCCTTATCTCAGAATGAAGCTGATGTACAGGTAATAGATGATCTGAAGTCTGGCCAGCCACATGAGCTCACGTTAACATAACCGTAACAAGAGTTGGAAGAGTAGAAGTCTAAGTTGCTTGGTGAGACTCAAAGAGAAAGGTATGAAAATGTGACTTGGCCATCTGAAGTGTCTCCTATCATATAGCATGTCAAATGTATGCCAATGCCAAGAGGGATAAATTTACAAATCTAATGTTGGTTCCCAATGCAGCAAATCCAATCGCTTGTATTTTTGTACTAACTTCTGCAACAAAACCTCTGAATTATGTGTCACAGTATCTATTACCTTTGTATGTAAAAAGGAAAACAGAAGGTAATGACCACATCTAAACAGGTGAAACATCCCAAAGAACAAGACCCCTAAGTGTGGTTGCAAGGCATCTTGTATCTCACTTGAAGCTTCATGAAGATGTCTGTGGCATCATTCGCAAAGGCACGCAGGATTTGAAGGCTTTGTTGATCTTTTGCCAGCTCCCTCCTAGACTGTACTTGTCTGCTCTACCACTATCTTCATAGTGTTTACACTAGTTAAGTTAAAAAAATAAAAAAACAACTAGTAACGTGGAGCTTCCTTGATACCAAGACAACTTCTGGTCCAAACAGTGTTTCCATGGACAGCACATACCAGAAGCTTATTCTTTCCCCCTCCCCCCACCCCCCAAGGTTTTAACGCAACAAAATTTCTCACTTCAAAGCTAGAAGGGGACAAAGTAAGGAGAATAAACAGAAGTAGACTGAGAATAAAGATCACTTGGCAGTTCTGACTGCATTAGTGTCCCTACTTGGGGATACATTTGGGAATAAGTCTGCAGTGCCAGCAGGACAGTGTTTCTGGCACTGTACTGATCACCCAGACAAATTTCCCAGAAAAGTCTAAAAAATACTGGCCCCAACAGGTGAATGAGCTCCCTTTGCTTAAAAGGTCTTCTGCTATGCCAGTAAAAAAACACATATTTGACTGTACTGAAGCCTGTGGAAACTGTTTACTTCATAAAAATTAACTAAAAAAGATACATTCAGAAACAGGTGATTCATTTTCTGGAAGAGAACACTTCAGTTTATGCCAAGATAACTCTCACCTCGTACACTCAGCCAGTGAGTCACAGAGCACAGACACATCCTAAGTGGAGTCACAGACTTATCTCATTCCAGCTTTAGGCTTTTCTGCAAAACACTCTCTTATACACAGCTGCTGCCCAAATTAATCATCTGAATCCTGGTCCCAGTAATCTGTGACTGTGAGACTGAGAATCCTTCTTTTCCATATGCCAGGAGGTTTACAATGAAAGTTTCCATGCAAAACTATCTCCTCAAAGCTTATGAGAGAGAAGATTGCTTCTACCTCTAGATTCCACAGTGGATCAAACCCCAATATAGTTGGATAAGAACACTTGTATTGTACTGTTAACAGACAGCACCAGCCATGACACAAAACATAAAGTATGTGGCTATTAGGAAGATGCTGTTTCTGACCTTGGCACTATGCCTCTTATCCCCTTTATCCTCCAGCTAACTTTCTTCCTTGCATATATTTCCTGCAAGTAACCCTCATGCCTTCTTTTTGCCCTAGAAATTTACCAATAATTTCTGTCAAAATATTGGCAAAAACATAAAAACCCACTTGAGATAATTAAGAGGGTGTAATAAAAAAATAAACAGAAAAAGAGAAATTACGAAACACTAATTTTTGATGTATTTTACATTGATGTATAAGTCATCCTTTGTATAGGCCAAGTTCTGCACAATTCTCAGCACTGTAAATGTTTCTCTATAGTCATTTAACCATTGTCAGGTGTTTCAGATCACTAAGCCTTAAATCAGTTAAAAAATATTTACAGTTTGAAATGCTTCAAATTTCTAAGAACCCCATTACGAAAGCCCTTAACCAAACACTCAGTTTCTTGCATGTAATGGAGCCTTGTTAACATCCAGAATCCTCATGATGGAGTGAAGTTACGAAACACCAGATCCAGGTTTTGCTCCTGCTTTTGTCTCTCTGCTTAGTTTTCCTCTGCAGTTATATTGCAAAACTAATTAGACAATCCCTCAAAAGAGTAAATTATCCTTTCAGAAATAGATTCTGCTCAAGATACCACTAATTATAGACATGCTAGTTAGAAGTTAACTCAAATGATGTTCTCCTGTCCCTTTAGTTTAATAGAAATACATGGCTGTGAAAACATCAAACGTTAGTAAGTAAAAAGGTGACTCAAATTGAGTCAGGTAATTTTTTTTCCTGTTCAGAAAGATTTTGTTTCCAACAAATTTTAACCATAAGTCATATTCTTTAATATAAACAAGAATTAATCTATTTCGAAGCTCACTTCTCTTTTCAGTGGGAACATGGAGAAATTATGTTCTTAAAAATTGTTTGCCACTACTTTGCATGCAGTATATTAAATCAAAATTGTTGTGTGTGTCTTGAGAATTATTATATATTATTATATAAATTATTCCTCTAATTTTCATAAAGAGTCTTTGTTAAACTTCTCATTTCTTTCCATTTTTTCTAGTTGGAACCACTTCTGTTGTTGTGCTTATCTATTAGCATGTCTTAGCTAAATCTTACATCCCTTCCTAAACAGAATTTTTAGTCTTTGTTTATCACACAATTAATACTTAAACTTTAACATAAAGATCCTGAACATTTAGTTCAGCTTCATTTTCAACAACAATATCCTTGTGCAACTGTAAAATAAACATGTTTCATAGAGGTGATTTTAAAGGATCAAGTCAGGAAATGAAAATCGAAAACATTGCAAAGAAACTTTGGAGAAAAAGAAATCCATGAGAATCTCTTAATTAGGAAATAAGTGAACACTGTGAAACATGGTTGTTTTCTTTTTCTTCCCTCCATCCAAAATTATTACATGTTTTCCTCACTAAGTGAATTTGAGATAAAGAAAATAAACTGGTATAGAAATGCAATAGTAAGACTTGAATATAGACCAAGTCAGATGCATTTGTCAGTGGAAGAAACTGAAGGCAATGGTAAACTCCATTGAGATCAATAAAGCCACATCCCCTTTCTTTCTCCTTGACAACAACTGCAAATGTGTCCATATAAGAACACACTTGAGACAGTTCATTGCTGGAATTTTACACTTCAACTATATTTTTCAAAGCCATAATTTCTATTATCTTCCAACAAAAATTCAAAATGTATTTCTACTAAGTTATTAGAATTCTGTTTGGAGTTTTACATTTGTGCAATCATCTCTTATTCAGTAGCAAGACAAAGAAAAGTAGAACTATAAGCTAGAAAATAAACTAAACTTAGTCTTGGGAAGATTGATTTGAGTTCAGATCCCATGGATTTCCTGGAAAATGTGAGATCTCAGAGTCTCACAATTTTTGAGGAGAAAACAAACAAATTCACCTTCCATTTTATTTTGCCTGAAGTTTTGCTTAGCATTCTCAGGGAGGTGGCTGGTGGGTGGTTTTCATTTGTTTTTAGTAAAGTTGAAATTATCCTAAGCATCTGAGACCACAGACTGCACTTTTTCATAGAAATCTGGATGGAAGGATTTCTTTTTGGTAGATATTTTGATTTGTTATGTGAATGCTCACAGTTCCAAGATAATGTCAAAAGGAAAAGTGAAAAGGAGATTAAAAACTACTTCCTTCTTCCTCATACGCCCAACTAGTGTCATGGGGCTATAGGGTTTCTCCACATCTCTGAGAAAGCTAGGAGATGAAAGAGCATGTATTGCTAGGAAATAATATGAAGTGGAACAAAATTATATCGTAGTTTATAAAGAAATGATTGCTGCTCAATATAAAACAGGGTTAACACAGTCATAAATTATGATTTATGTTACTCGTAACTGCTAGTGAAAACACTTCCAAATTGAAGTTCAATGCATACTGTAGAAAATTAAATGTCCTAACAACTATAAATCTTTAAATCAATTCTTTACTAAAAAAGAACAACCGTATGAAAACTGTGAATATCCAGAAAAGTATGTCTTAAGACACAAATAATTATAATAAAAAGAACATATCGCAACTATGAAATATAACAAGGCAATAACCTGGGAATACAAGAGTGTTTAGCAGCATTAAAGCTATGAAGACAGATATTAAAAACTGGCAGTTTTAAAAATAGGTAGGATATGCATAAAACTAAAACATACATTAAACAACCCAAAACTAATTTAAGTTTAGGATAGAGTTCACTTCTGTCTAAAATATTGAATAACCCTGCAAGAAGTAATTTACTTTCAGCTTCATAAACTTCTGAAGAAATTTTTTTTCCCTCTGTAATACCTTGGGACAGACAAATATGAGGTATTTTCAAAAGTGTTTCCTGGAAGAGAAAAATCCTACAGACACTTCCTATTACTTCCCTATGTAATTCAATCAGACATATGCAGACAGAAGGTACCTGCCAGTGGAAACAAACAAAAATTTTAAAAAGGCAGGAAAATGTCACAATTTCTATGATATCTAAAATTCTATTAAAATAAAAAAAGTTATTATTATTAAATGAACAAACATGTTTGAAGGATGCAATTTGTTTTGCTCCAGAAAATTCCCTCTTGAAATGGAAGAAAACATTAAAAGTTCCCAACAGTGCTGTGAAAAGACATAAAAACATGCCAATATTGGCAGGTCACAAAGCAGGACACATTAGACTCCCTGTTATTCAGCTGCAGGATTGCCTTGAGTTTATTTGGCATTTGCTGATTCCAGGAGTAGTTGCTAGATGTCTGGGAATCTGTTAAATCCCTGCCCAAACAGCAGGACTGGTAAGTCTACACACGTAATCTAGTTTCATTGTTTTTACTGTCTACTAAAAATGAAGTATTTTTGCTGGAATATCTTACTCAGGATATTAGCATGTTACTGCTTAAATAATAAGAAGCTCCCTAGAACAGCAGAAAGAGTTTAGACTTCTCTGAAGTAGATTTAGGATAGCTTTCTGAAGTGGAAAATGTTTTATCATAACATTAAGAGGGTCTCCTGTTCCTATAGAAAACCTTATGACTTCAATCAATTTAAAATAGAAATGTACTCATGCTCTTTACAAATTTAGGAAGAAGCTTGAATTAACTCTGTATACTTCATCAGAAGTCACACAGAATAAACTGCTCATGTCATAAGCAATGCAGACATTTATTAAAAATCAATATAGCTACAAATGTTGAGTAGAAAGTACAATTGAAAATGCAACCCAGTCTGATGTCATTGCTTCCATGATAAAAGGGAAGAAGCCAGACCAGATTTGAGACATGTTGTTTTTGAAAAATGAAAAAGTCTATTGGCAATAACATACGTTTTGACTTACAATATTCAAAATGCTGAAGTCATTGAACTGGAAACACTATCTACGAAAATCTATTAACACTAACACTTATAAAAATCACACATGAGAGAAGACCTTCTCTACACAAGTACAAAGTAGCTGTATTTTTATTCTCATAATCTAGTTCCAGTACGAACTTACAGAGCTTCCTGGAGTTCTTTTGCAGCATGATCTTTGCACTTTCATCATAACAGTCAAAGTTGGACCTGCTTTAGGAGGGAGTTGGACTAGATGATCTTTAGAGGTCCTTTCCAACCCTTACCATTCTGTGCTTGATTCTGTGATTCTGTGAAAGTGGTGAACTTCTCAACTACAAAAAGAACATCTATTTTTTTTTTTTAAATGTATTACATTAATCAATAACTTCCCTTGGTCTGCACCACTGCCCTTTTCCTGCCATTGCTGCTTCTCTTTGTCTCTTCCTCCATCTCCTTAAGTAGTTATCATCCATTCCTCAAGCAGCTGCCTTGCTGTCATCCTCCACCTGATGTTGCTCCCTTCCTCACTTGTGTTCCTTCCTGCAGTGAACTACAACATGTATGAGGTGGCCAAGGCATCTGCACAGTTAGAAACTATCTTCCTTCCTTTGTGCACTTAAAGCAAAGAAAATGTAAAAAAGCTGCAAAGAACAAAATGTCATTCAAATCCAGCAATTCTGACAGATGAGCTTCCAATGTCACACTGCTTTATTTTTAAAACAGAAGATAAAAATATCTCTTTCTTATGTAGTAATTTCTTTTTAAAAACAGTCTTTAGGAATCTCTCTCCAGTCTATGCCAACCAACCAGCTGACATCACTGATCTCAGCTTGCCAGCAGCTCGTTCAGCACAGCTCACAGTACCATGCCACCTTCCACGTCACTTCAATGGGACTGCAATGTTCATTTGAGGAAGAATTTGAGGCACGTTGTAAGAAAATTTTTGGATTAATATACACACAACTGGAAGCTGTGCTGTTTATAGATAGAAAAAAACGAATCAGTCCAGGGTTAATGTCAGAAGTGATTTTGTTTTGTTTTGAAAGCATCTATTTTCAGAGTCCCTCTTACAACACTGATAAAGGAACACAAACTATCACTTCGGGGTGAAGAGTCATGCCTCCTCAATGGCATTGCTAAGCTCAGCCAGTGCTCTCAGTTTACTTCTCAGGGAGGGATGATCTTCTCATCAAAACAAACATCTCAGACCACTCCTTCCTGGCAAGCTCCACAGGAACAAACCGTTTTGTGATAGCTACTGTAGCCTGAAATAATGAAGCTGGTTTATTTGGCAGAAAAACAGAGTTCTTGGTGCTCCTGTACCTACACTAAGACACACTAAAGTTTCAACTAATGATGCCCATCTTTTGTTACAGTACAGAAATGACACCTCCTAGCTACTTGCCAACCACTTTGGAAAACAGCTATTTTATACTCCTTTTGCTATAAGCAAAATTGCTACAACGGTAAGAGAGTGCAAGATTGTATATTCCCAGGCCTCTGCAGAACCCAGTGCAAACATGGAACAAGATACTGGATGAAGAGACATCTACAGCAATATAGTCAAGAGTTAAAATCAAATTATTTTCTATTTAGAATGGAAATGCAACTCCATCACAAGTGTGGAATGAAGACCCACAGACTCAACATAACCAGAGTAATGCCCACATATAATAGATATATTTTTATGTTGCTGTTCTAAGTATACCACCTGTTAAGGGTAAGCAATGGACAAAAAGACCTCAATTCTTCCCCAGAGTGAAGAAAATCCCAACATGTGACTTAAAATTAACAGAATAATTTATACCCATGTGCAAAGTCTCTTGATTTAATTGTTAAATGTTTACTACATCTGTGGTACTAGGCAACATCCATGAGCACTACTCTGAAGTAATTCATGTAAGGTAAGTGAATGCAGCTGCCTTTCTGAAAACACGATGAATTTGGTTTGATATAGGATGCCAAAATACAGGATGTAGTCTTCTTTTGAATGTGGCAGGGCAGGAGAGTAGATGTCTTCGACTAGCTGAGTGAAGACAGAGACCTTGCATGGGGAGCAAATTACTAAACTCTCCTTCGTTCCATTCCTGTCCTGCTCTGTGCCATAAGCGACTGATCACTTCCTCTGTTTCTCTTAAATCCTCCTTGAGATTCCTGAAGAGTCTCAGCAACCCTGAGACTCTGTTTTTCAGGTATGAAACATAATCCTCTTCACATTGTAGCCAACGGCAAGACAACAAAGGCCATACAGATCAGCAGAGCTACTGTATCCTACTGAGAAAAGCTGCTGTTTAGTTTTGGTTTTTTTCTTTGTTTTTAAATTGAGAATATTTGCTAAATCCTCTCTGCCTTAAAGCAAACACTAAGAAGTTTAGTTCCCTTGTGAACTGGAAATTAAGTTTGGAGGTGCTCATACTTTTCATCACAGTTCAGGAGCCCAGCAGGATTCTAGTAGCTGTATGTGGTCAGGATGCAAACTTTCTGTATCCTTCCCACGACACAGATTATGGTGGGATGACAAATTAAAAAAAAATAAATTATTTAATTACAAAATGTGCATGTTTTCTTGCATTTTTAAGTTCTTTTGCTGTTTTCCAGTAGAAGAGCTGATGCTGGCTACCTAAGGTTTTTTTGTTTTGTTTTACTAACTGTAGATTTTTTTAAATAAATTGTTCTTTTTGCCAACAAAAATACAGTCTACTCACTGAAGCAATTCCACTAATTAACACATTTATTCTAAGCCTTAATTCTCAACTGTTAGGGCAGAACACAGCAAGTTACACTGCTTATTTACTACAGGAGACCAAATTATATATCCTAACTTTATATCTGCTTACTTTTTGATGTATATTAGAATTTTATTGAAGTGCAGAATAAAATAGCTTCAGAAACTGGTTTTATTCAGATAGTTATCATACTAACTTTTAACAGGAAGAATGCATTTAACAGAACTTATTAAACCAGATTTTACACATAACATTAACAGGTTTACCAATAGACATCTGCGGTTACAGAGTCCATAATCTTTTAGTTATAAGATTTCAGTTTTTCCTCTTGCTTTTTAAAAGAATAAACTAGAACGGGGAGCAAGTTTTTGGGATTGTTCACTTTTTTTCTGTTCACTTCCTAAAAGTTTCTGAACTTTGAATGAAATGGTTATGGAACTGCAGTAAACTGCAATAAGGAAACCATTTTCCTGCATTTGCAGAATGACAAGAGCTGTCCCAAGTAGATTAGTCGCTTCAAAAATCCTCTGAGTCCAGGTGCTCAGTCAGAGATATCTCAGCTTAATGTTTTGGTTTTCTGCAGAGGAAAATGAGACTGCCTGAAAAGATGAAATGTGTGCATACTGGGCTCTTCACTAGTATTTTTGAAACTTCCCAGAAATTCACATAAAGAAGCGTAAAAGCAGCAGTGCCCAGTCACACCACAGCACTACAATTATTTTCTATGTAAAAGAAAATAATTTCATAGAAATTACCAAATTGACACAGGCCTTTCACAGCTTCTTACTTCCATAAATTTATTTGAATAGATCTATTTTGAAGTAAAAATACATTTGATCTATTTTAAAAATAATTTTTATACTATACATTTTCATTAAGTGCAAATTACAAAGGGAAAAGTAGATAGCTGCAGCTTGATAAAGCAATGATCCAGCTACTCCAAATTGTAGAGTCTTTGTCAATTCATAGAAATCCAGAGGGCAACAGCAAAAATCAAGATGAACTAACAAACATTTTTAACAATATTTAATCTGAAGAAGTTTTCAAATTTTCAGCTTTTATTACAATTGTCACAAACAAAATTCACTATTATAAAACCAGTATTTTCTTTAAGTTTAGCCTCCGAATTCCCCAGCTCTTCCACATGTCAATTTTAGTTTGAATAAGTTATCAAATTAGAAAATATATTCTGAATTATTCTCATATTAAAGTTATCTAGGATCTACAGTTTGGAATTAAATATATCAATAAATGGAATTTACAACTCTTCTGTAGTTCACAAACTTAATGCAAAATTCAAGGATTTATATAAGAGAAAACCTAAAGAAAATTTGTACTCTTATCTACCAGAGATAGATCCCTACAAGCCTATGCTATCTGAAGATATTGTCATTTGAGCTTTTCGTGGGTACAGCTTATTTTTCGGTTTGCAGCTGTGTCAGGACCATTGGGTAGCCTCAGTTTCTCATGCTCAGTCATTTCTTCCTACAACTGTCTTCCGAAATCCTCTAGTCCTCCTCTATTTTGGCAACACCCCCAACCTACAGCAATCCCAAGATATGTCAGTAACACCAGATTTTTTTTTCACCTGACCATAACTAAAAATAAAACAATAGACCTGACCTGTCTCAAATTGCCCCTTGGTATCTTCTCTCTAACCAGACAACCTTTCCCACAAACTATCCCATACCATCGCCCTTACCTCATTAGCCAGTTCCCCAGACAGATCAAGTTTCTCATACTAACTCACATCTAAACAAAATTATAATGTCTACCATAGAATCCTTTCAAGGCCTTGCTGAAATAAAAGTAGGTTTGATCTGCTACATTTTCTTGCCTAGAGAGTAAGTTATCATCTCAAAAAAACTATCCAGTAACTCTGGTAGTAACATTTTTTTTGAGGAAATCGGTGCATTTTAACTCAAAACATTTGGCCATCAGTTATCCTGTCCTGGACTCTATTTCTGCCTCCTTCCCCCATCCCCCTATATTTCAGATTGACATTAAAATATCCCATAACTAGTGCATGCAAGTAACAAACCTTGAGTAACAGATGCTGCTCATAATGAAACACCTTCCACCATACCTACTAGTGCCAGGTCATTCATTTTTTTTTTTTCTCAGTTAACAGACAACAATGCTATAATTTGATTAGATACCAAGGAAATTTGTTCACAAAATGGGCATTCTGGTATTTCTAACTGATCTTAGGTGCTTATCAATAACTCTGGTTTGGCAGCTTTCTGACAGACTTTTAAAAAATGAGGTTTTTTTGGTTTGTTTTATGCTTCTCAACTTTTAGAGAACACAACTAAAACAGAGAGAGAGCATGCCAGCTCCTGCATGCTTACATCATGTGAGTATAGATGTGGACATAGATGCTGGAAGATTAATGCCAGCAGTGAACACGGATTTGTTTCCCAAGAAGACAGGAATTCACGGCTTTGAATGAATGAATTGAAGTAAACAATAATAAAAAATAACCCTTCTGGCCAAAATAAATACTTTTATGAAACAAACAGATGGAACTGTAAGAAGGAAACAAAATTCTCCTTTTAAGTCTTAAAATCAGAATTGCTTCTGTTGTCTTTGATCTAAGTTGTACTAAAGGTCAATGAACATTGGAACAAATATTGTTAAATACTGTACTCGATGGATAAAAAGACACATGAAAATTTGGCCTTATTGTACATAACACATCACACAATGATCTCACCAAAGTTACCAGCTGGGGACTTGCAAACCACATTTACCAAATAAGGCAAAATGCTTCGTGCCTGAAATCCTTTCCCAGTTACCTCACCCGGCTTTTGCTCGCGTTTCTACAATAATTGCAGAGGTCATTTTTTTTTTTTAAACTCAGATGGAGTAAATCAACAGGCTAGCCAATGCAAAGCTGGGTTTGTGTAGTCTCTGGAGAGAACTCAGCTTTATTTAAACTGAGTGTGCACAGAAAAGGAAGAACTGAAATATGTGCAATAAAAACAGAAGAGCAAGTAGTATAAATTGAGATGACTGAGTTATGTAGATTTGTGTACTGCAAGTTTGGCTACAAACACTAATGTTTTATGGGAAATGTTTCACCAATTTGTTGAGTACTTTCAGATTTTTGAAGTGTATTTGAAGAATTGTCTATAATATTATTCTTATGATGTTCCAAAAATACTTGAACTTTGCACTCTGAGTTTATGCTGTCCTTGTATTTGAAATATAGCTTTGTAACATCAACGGGATATACATTATCCTCTACATTCTCTTCCATTTCTTTATTTTTTTTGCCTAAATTTAATACAGTCTTGAAGAAAGAATAAAGTACTCTTATTCTCTGTATGGGAGTAATGCAATAGAATACTCCTACATAGTTCATCATGGTAGTAAAAATCTTCAAGTTATTTATTAAAATAAAATGCTGAGTGTTAGAGTGAAAAATAGAATTTTCTCTATATGTGTGTAGCAGCGCTGGGGTCTGCTTGTTTTTATCTCCAGATGAATTTTATCTGGTGTTAAAAAAAAAAAAGCTAACTGGGCTTTTTTCTTTAAAGTGTTCTCTATTTGACAATCTTCCCCTTACTGCAAACTAACACTAGTTCCTAGTACCAATATACATAACATGAAATGATAACACAACTATCTAAACTTTTTTCCCCCTCAAATAAAATAAGAAACACAGGTCAGCAGAGTACTAAAATCAATAATTTCAAAGCCTAATTAAAAGAGAGAGAATCCACCACTCACCACTGCTTTTAAAATATGCTCTCACAGTGTAAGGCTGATCACAAGCACTACCTGATTGCATCTCTCACTGCTGCTGAAATTGCTCATGCAAAAGGCATATACAATTAACTGTACTGCTATACCTCATCTCAAAACGCTGGTCAATAAGATGCTATGATGCAAAGTAATTGTAAATTCACAGTTATAGAAACATATGATATGGCGTAACTCTCAGCTATGCTGCGGACTCTGCCTCTCTTTGGAGAGGAACACAAAACCAGATATGTTTTGGGATTCTAGAAGAAGGATGACAGAGAAACAGGAGCAAGTTTGGGCTTGATACGAATACAACCCTACATACTTCTGTAAGTTAATACTAAAGGAAAAATAGCTCAAGCATGATATTTCAGAGCAAAATGTAATGGTTGATACATGGTCCATACAGCTGATGTGTTTAGAGAAGACCTCAAATGAAAAGTGACATTCTCAGCGTTCTGTGAAACTTGCTGCTGAAATCCAAGTAAAAAGAAAGCATCTACATTTTTTGTTTGTCTGCCAGTTCAGATCAGCCCAGAGGAATTCAAAGATTCAAATCTCTGTGCAAACGCTTCATTAACTGCAAATCAATAACTAGCAAGCTAAACTCATCCTGTATCTGTATGAGTTCATAAATGCTCAAGGGCTGAGTCCAGCAAATGCAAGTGGAGGTAAGCAATCCGACCATGTTCTGTACTAACAATGACTTTCAGACAGATCAAATTTGTATTCTGTTTCATATTGGTCTCATTATTCCTAGATCACAAGTTGCTATTTTGTAATTACCAGCAAAATGGTATTAAATATAACTAATCTCTCACTTCTTTGTGTTTATTGCATTTAGTTTAAGGCCAATTGTAATTGTTTCCGCTGATAAAAATCAATGTAGAGGCAAATGTTTGTACCTCAATCTGAGTTATGCAGGTTTATTTGACATTTTGTAATACAATGAGCTGGGAGAGGTGTCTATATGGTATCAATGTGTCAACTAGTATCCCCGACTGCCCAAAACACAAGTAGCACTGCATAATAAAGAGCATTAGACAGTGGAATAAAACTTAGCTGAGCCAGGTTCTCTCCTGAACTCATTCAGTACACTGTTGAGTGAAGACAGAAAATTAAAAAAGATTCAGTGTTTCCACTAATTAGGTAAAATGGACAAATGCTCATATTTTATCTGGAAGAGTCATGGGAAAGAAACTGTTGTGGTACACCAATCAGAGAGCACTCAACCCTTCCTGTAGTGCCCTGCCTTTAATGTTAAATAAATAACATTAAATAATGTTGCCAATTAAAAAAAACAAGAAGTCATCTTCAATTAGACCCTTTCTCTAAAGCCATATTTTCTGCAGAAAGTCCTGTGAAATGCCTATAAACCATCTCTCTGAGGTACCAGGACAGTTACTATTACACAGGTTAGGCTTTCAAACAAATCTGCAGAAAAGAATGATATCCTTCAAACTATAGGAATATTAAATGTAATAGTAACACAAAGAACTGAACAATTCAACTAAAATATAAAGAAAAGTAAAACCAATTTTGTGCTGAGATTTAATTCAGATTTCTGCAGCATGGTAAATAAACTCCTGGCCCTGCATCTCACAGCAGCAGAGGGGTGGGACAAGAGAAGAATGCAGTTGTACACAAAGAAATATCAAGTAAGAGGGTAAAGAACAAGCATTTCAGAGAAATTTGACCTCAAGTTCACAGTAAAAATTCTTCTGAAGCAGTTACTTAGTTCCTGTGTGTAAGCAGGCTCATCTGTTTGCTACATAGTCACAACAGCAGTACAAAAAGTATAAATCTTTGGTCTGCCTTTCCAATATCTCTGTTCTTCTGAGGTTGAGTACAACACCAGTGTAACCTTCGCTACAACATCAAAGAGAGACTTTTTTTCATACTCGTTTAACCTTACAAATGGAAGATTTCCCAGAAAATTTTATGAGCGCTAATGCAAGATGCAAAATGCTTCAGAACTAGCATATTTATGTAGACAGAAGGAATGGTTACTAACCATACCTCTAATTGACTACCACAGCCTTTATGCATCTCTCTGAGATTGTGATCAAAGCAATCACTGATAACCACTTGAGACTCCTGGATCAGACTGAAAATAGCTTTTCCGGACTAACAGTTCATTCCAACATCTTTTTCCCCAATATATCTCATTTCCTGGGCTGGCTACTGAACCCTGACATAGACAACCTGCACTGTTTCTCTAACACAGATGCAAAAACACCAAACAACTGGTGTAAATCACCAACTGGAGCCCTTCCCACCACAGGAAAATCTCTGGGAAAACATTTAGATGAACTCTCTGACAAAGTGAATATGAATAACTGCACTGCACGAGTCATGCAAAGCGCAGAGGGAAGGCAGAGATGAAAAGAGAGTCTGCTAAAAGTGTAAGGACTTCTTTCAGTCTTTCTACAATAACCACTCAAAGGTCACTGCACCAGTACAAGCTGTTCAAATGTCTATGTGGTTCTGAGATGCAACCTAACACAAAGGTAGACATCACAAAATGAACAGAACTCCCCATGGTAAGAATGTGCAACAGTAGCAAGAGATGTAGCCTATGAATGTAATCAGTCTTTAAACTCTATTTCTCTGTCATCTCCTCCTCTGAAGCGAAGAATTCAGCATAATTTACTAACACGTTAATGAAGATGGCCAGTTTTCAGTCCAGCCTTCAAAACACACTGATAAACTGAAATAAATATGAAATGAAAAAGAACTGTTTCCAGAGCCACTTACTTTTGCTGCTCCTATTTGCTCTTTACGAAATTTCTCCAGCGGTGCTATTAGCACATCATTAGCATTCTGGATCTGCAAAAATCAAACATAAAGCATGTCTTTTATTTAGAGAAAGTGGAGTCATAACTCTGCCAGTGTTCAAGACTGAAAAATTCATGTCTGGTAAGAGCATAATGGCAGGAGTCAGATAACTATGTCTTCTGATAAAACATAAAACACACATGTTCACCAACCTATATTATGGAAAATTCCCATGAATAATTACAGTGATTATAATGAATGATGTAATAACTTTATCTGAACTATCTAGAAGAGTTTTCTGGTATTTTGCTTCCATTTCTTTCATCTTGCCTAAAGCCAGAATTGAAAACGGAAATTTCCAGGAACATGTTTTGGCAGAACAGAGAAGATAAACATTTGAGTAGTACTGACAGAACTCCCTAAAAAAGCTGGTGTTTACAGAAGCTGAACCTTTGACAGATTAATCTTTTTGGCTCTCTCTTTGGATGATACACCTAGCTATACTGAACAGAGGAGAGTAATATAGAAAACTGTATAAATGCGGGCAACTTCACACTCTAGATCGAATCCCTTCACTTTTCTAGTTTTTAATCTAATTTAAGATGTCCTGCAGCTATTTTTATCACTTGAATCTAAACCAGGGTTCCTAATGAATCACAATTTTCCCCTCATGGCCTCTGCTGACTTAGTGTAAATCCAACCCTGTGAATCCCTCTCTGAAAGCCATTCTTAGCAGCGACAACCTAAAGTACTCCCAAGTCATTTGGATTTGAAAAACACATATGCAGGAAAATACAAACACCAGACTCGCTACTGTGCCACTCATCAAAACAAAAAATAAAAGATAGCATGATTTCACCATGTACCTTTTATGGACAGGCAGAAAAATCAACTAAAGTGATTTTACCGGAGAAAAATCAGAAGAAACTAAAAAATGCCAACACATCAGAAATAAATCATGATAAAGCACATTACAATATTCTAATTATAAGCAAAATTTTAGGTTTTCTGCATGAAAGCTTTTTTTTTCCTCTCCTCACTGGTCCAGTCTTTACCATAGTCATCATATTCCACATTTGGGCTTTGGCAGGTTTGGAGGTCTGGGCAAAGCTACTGCAAGCCTAAGCCAAATGCAAATGAATACAGCTCTTGTGACTCTTCCATAACAATAATTGATAAGTTACATGGTCAGCTAAGCACAAGAACTTCCCAAAAGATTGTAATCATAAACATATAGGGAAAAAAAAAAACCAAAACAGTGAAATACAAAGATATTTTCTTTCCTCCCAAACCTAACATTACAATTTCAAAGACCACAGAATCACCACATCTCTCAGTGGGACAATGTTTCAGAAAAAGCTGAGACTCTCTTTGACATCCTCATGTAACCAAGTCCAGGACAGCCACACTTTGCATGCCTGCAGACACAGTGATCAAAATGTGCTACATTTAAAATTAAAAATCAAGCAGCACAGAGAATGAGAAGAAATGCTTTCACTCCATTCCCTGAACTTTCATTGCATTCAACATCTTCGATCAGTCTTACTGGAATAAACTTATGTTGTCCCCCAAGTGAACATTTCTTTAAAATGTATATAGATTTTCAAGCATCATCTAGCAATCTAAATGAGACTCAACACTTTATACAAGGCAAAATGCATGCACTTAACAAAAGATATTCTCTGTCCCAAGGATCACTAAGTGCAGTACATTATAACTGACAGTGGTACAAAACTATTAAATGACTTGCCCACAGTCAGGCAGAGTCACAGTACATACATCTGGAAGCAGACACTGGAAGTTGGAAGTAACATTTAAGAGTATGTACATGACATGCACATAAAGAAATCACAAAAGCTTGTTGAGGTCACTAGTACAGAAGTGTGGATGTAGCTTTTCTTTCTTCTTCTTGTATAAAAGTAGGGTTTTTTTCTCTGCCTTTTAGATTCATTGCTATATACATTAATAACATATTTAATATCTCACATTCATTTAAGAGGGACATTCGTATTATTGAAGTAGTTACTACTGATGCAGCAATTGCTGTTAGTCCTGTTGCTAGTCACTGTCAGTCAAACTAACTCCACATGGAGCCAAACAGGGCTCTTTTGCTCAATGCTATCATGTTTAGGCAGCCTTCACACACACCAGGAGACCTCACTTCATATATTGCCCTCTTGACAGCCTTAAAGTGACTGAAACTGCTATCTGTCTCACTCAATGCTGCTGCAAATCAAACAGACTATCTTGGAAAAAAGAATCCTGCTTCAGACACTGTGGAAGAAGATATTCATAGGAAGCATATGACACTGACAGGAGTCATCTGGGAAGTCAGTGGCTTTGCTCAGCTGAAGCACAATACTACTCCCACACTTAAATATGCAACTAGAAATGGATGGCCTGTATTTGCATGGCTAATTAAAAGATGTCACACACTTCGTCTAGACAGGGTCTGTGCCTCCACAACCTGCAAGCTCATCCCTGGGGCTGAAAGCTCCTAGTGATGAGAGCCCCGATGTGGTAATTCACCTTCCAGCGAAATTAGGAGCTACCAAACTGGCTTTGGGGAGGAAGCACCAGCAAAATACGAGAGCGAATCGCAGCAAAAGCATTTCAGCAGTTGTTATTACAGGATGCAGAATGCTTCACAGTTAAGACTCCTATTGGTTTCTATCAGTATGTACCTAGCTTTTGGAAACTGAAAATTATAAAGAAGAACATTCATTTCCTTTCATTGTCAATTCCTATCACTGCAAATACTTTATGTTATAGTTTCCTTGTTAAGAGTTACTAATTATAATAATAATTTCAGGTTTTGTGTGTCTTCACTTTGCAATCACTTGGTAAAAAAAGGCTTCCTGATAGATGATGTTCCTGAGGACATCTAGTTACGGGCGAGTGGATAAACTAGGTTTGAAAGCTTATCTTTCAAGTACTTGTCGTCAGATTCTATCCTGGTTTTTTTATCACTTTCAATAGTATTTACTAGTCTAGAAATACCGATTTCTAGAGAGATGAAGGAAGATTAGAGTTTTGTTGGAAGTATCTGTATTTCATAGAGAAATGTTATTCAGAAAGAACAGCTTTTTATCTCTGTATCCTCTAGTGACCCTGTGGTACTTCAACACTTGGAAATTGACTCCTGTTCTGACCCCACCAATGCCTCTTTCTGAACTTCATGTGGGAAGTTATATCCTTTACGATTATCCAATATTCAATATTTTGAGTGATTCTGAGACAGAGGCAAATGCCACTAGATATACTTGGAAAGTAGATCATTGGTGAGACCTTAAAAATTGAGACAGTTTAATGTATTTTGATGGAATTTTGACAAATCCATATCTTAACCAAAACCAGATTATACTGCGAAGCTCAAATCTTTCTGGCACAGAAAATTGTAGAGACTGCACAAAAGAGTGATCCCAACATTGTTGGAGCTCTCCACTTTCATATTCAGTTTTGCCTTAACTCTACCCATGCAGGTGGTCTCTGCTGGAGGTACTGACTCATCATTCCTGCCCTCAAACAGCCTTGATTCTTCCCCTCCACACATGCGGCTTTCCTCCTTTTGAACACTGTGAATTCCATGCAAGTAGGAGACTTACAACTCCGCACTTTATTTCCCTGATATAATCAAATCTCACAACAATTAGCCAAGTATTCAAATCTGACCTGCTGCCCTTCCTGTGACTCAATGCTTAACCATGGTGACACTGCAGGAATTTAAAAGTAAAAAGACACAAAAGGTTCCAAGAGGTACATAAGCTGTTGAACCAGAGACTGAAGGAGAAATGAAAAAAAAAAAAAGATTTAAAAGCTATTTTGTAATTTCAGAGATTCAGTTCTGTTAAATTTTCCAGTTTGAGCAAACTACTATAGAAATCTATATCACTGTGCACGTTGCAAGATGATGCATCTTTCACAAACATCAAGGTAATGATACTGCTCTTCAATACAAAGAGACTCCACATATTTATATCCTTGTTTCACTTCTTTTTATGAAAAACATTTTTCCCCTATTCCAAACAGATTAAGACCCTTCACAAACTTATTATCCTACCAATGTTAACTTTAACTCCATCTCCAGTTGAGGTAAGCTACAGGGCAAGTTAGGTATATCACATCAATTGTAACTGAGAGAAAGAAATTGCATTTACAAGTTGAGAAGGAAAAGAAACATTTCATCATTATTGAAAGTGCAGTAAGCACCAGGACTCTACTTGTAACATTTTGTGTACTAATGAAACAAAGAAAAGCCAAAGACCTTGCTGAGGGAAGCCAAACCTAGGATTACTCCCAGGACTGCACTTGAAAGGGGAGAAAAAAAAAAAAGAATTAAAAATCAAAGAACAAACAATCCCACTCATGCTAAGAAGATTGTTAAGCACGGTATAAAACCAAGCAAACCTTTCAGAGAGTACTGTAGTTATCTTTGTGATCACTAACCAGATGCGACCTCGTCTTGTAAGCCGAGGGAGGTCCTCTCAGGCTCCCTTTTTCATTTGGTAGTTTCCTTTGTTCCTCTCGAGTATCAGACAAGCAATAAAATGTTAAAATTTGCAGTCAATACATTAGTGAACTCATTAGTAGTAATAACTGAATACACATAATTTTAGGAATATTCCCTCATCATACTAACTTTCTTCTATTTCTATTTTTTCTATTTTTACTATCATATTAAGCACAGCATGTAGGTAAAAATAATTCAGTGCGAAATATCAATGATCCATGTACTGATGTAATGAAAATAAAGTGTTTATATAAACCACGCTTCATTCAATTTACACCCCACTGTCTCAAAGTTGAGGCATATGCTTTCTGAGCTAAATGAGGTGAATACGACCTCTTCCATCTCAGATGAGGGTTCAAGGCGAGTGAATATCTATCAAACACAGCCACAGAGGACACTACCATCTCAGTAACGATAGGAGAGAGTCTCAAGAACTTAACAGGTAATTAAAAAGCCTAAATAAAACGTACTTTAAAAGTTTCCAGAAGAAAGCAAACCACTGTCTGGGCCACTGGCCTCTCACTCAGGGATATTGCAAACCCATTTTAAGTTTTTATGGGATAATTCAAAGAAAACTGGGACTGGGCAAAGTGGCTTCTAATTACAGTTGGAAAAGACCTTAAAGATCATTGAGTCCAGTCACTAACCTGACACTGCCAAGCCCAACACTAAACAATGTCCCTCAGCACCTCATCTATGCATCTTTTAAATATCTCCTGGCATGGAGACTCCACCACCTCCCTGAGCAGCCTGTTACAATGCTTAACAACCCTAATATTCAATACTTCCTAATATTCAAACTAAACCTCTCCTGATGTAACTTCAGGCCATTTCCTCTTGTCCTATCACTCATTACTGGGGATAAGAGATTGACTCCCACATCTCTACAATTCCCTTTCAGGAAGTTGATAGTGATTGTGTCCCCTCTCAGACTTCTCTTCTCCAGGTAAAACAATCTCAATTCTCTCAGCCACTCATAAGTCTCATAAGACTTGTTCTGCAGCCCATTCACCAGCTTCTTCACCTGTCTCTGGACAAGCTCCAGCACCTCGATATCTTTTTAGTGACAGGTCCAAAACTGAACACAGCATTTGAAAGGTGGCCTCACCACCACAGGTGAAGACATCTCCAGGTCCTTTTCTGTCCAACAGCTTTCCAGTCACTCTGCCTCAAGCCTGTAGTGTTGCATGGGGTTGTTGAGGCACAAGTGCAGGACCCAGCACTTGGCCTTGTTAAACCTCATACAACTGGCCTTAGCCCATTGCTCCAGCCTGTCCAGGTCCCTCTGCAGAGCTTTCCTCTCTTCAAGCAGATCTACGCACCAACCCAGCTTTGTGTCATCAGCAAATTTACAGAGGGTGCAATCAACCCCCTCATCCTGATCACAGATTAAAGATGTTAAACAAAACAAGCCTCAGCACTGAGGCCTGGGGAACACCACTGGTGACCAGCCACCAATTGGATGTAATCCCTACCATTCTCTGTGCCCAGCTATCCAGACAGTTTTCCACCCATCTCAGAGTAGGTCCATCTAAGCCATAGGCAGTCAGTTTCTCCAGGAGGATGCTGTGGGAGACTGTGTCAAAAGCTTTACTCAAGTCCAGGAAGACCACATCCACAGCCTTTTCCCCATCCACTAAGCAGATCACCTTGTCATAGAGGGAGATCATATTGGTCAAACAAGACCTGCCTTTCATAAAACTATGTTGACTAGGCCTGAATCTTTGGTTGCCCTGTATATGTCTCAGGACGGCACTCAGGATGATTTGCTCCATAACCTTCCTTGGCACCAAGGTCAGGCTGACAGGCCTGTAATTCCCAGGATCCTCCTTCTAGGTCTTCCTATATATGAGGGTCACATTTGCCATCCTCCAATCTGCTGGGAACTCCCCAGTGAGGCAGGACTGCTGGTAGATGATGGAGAGTGGCTTGGTGAGCACTTCATGAGCTCCCTTAGCACCCTTGACTGGATCACATCTGGCCTCCTCAACTTATCTGTATTGAGTCACTTCTGGTCACAGAGGCAGGTCACACATCATTTCCCCTTGCACTAAGGCAGCTTCTGTCTGCCCCCCATCCCCCTCTTCCATTTCAGAGAGCAAGGCACCTTCCCTCACTGGCTCTCTCGTCAGCTGCATGAGGAGGTTGTCTTCCACACACTCCAGAAACCTCCTGGACTGTTTCCTCTCTGCTGTGTTGTATTTCCAGCTGACACCTGGTAAGTTAAAGTCCCCATGAGAATGAGAACCAGTGATCTCAACACTTTTCCTGCCTAAAGAACATTTTGTCTATCTCCTCTTACTGGTTGGGCAGTCTATAACAGACTCCTACCAGGATATCAACATTATTGTCCTTCACTCTGATTCTTTCCCATAAAAACTCGATCCTATCCTCTCCCATCACTGACCTCTAAACAGTCAAAACACTCCTCCACCTCTCCTGCCCTGCTTATCCCTTTTGAAGAGTCTGTAGACACATCCAATGCAGCACTCCAGTCGTGAGACTCATCCCACCATGTTTCCGTAATAGCGACGATGTCAGACATCCCTTGGTACAAAACGACTTCCAGACCTTCCTGTTCATTGCCTATTCTGTGTGCATTGGTGTAGATGCACTTCAGATGGGTTACTGATCTGGCCACTTTTTGAGCGGGAAGAAGTCCTAACCCTCACATGACCATTTACAGGTGTTTCTGTGGCCTCCTATACAATAACCCATTCACTTAACAGTTCTTTTTAATGCTATTTAATGCTATTTTTTAATGCTATTTCCCTTTAACTATCTAATTTACAAGCATTCATTGCTTGTGATGTCTCTGGAGGGAAAGCCTAAATATACATTCCATCTGTTTTAAATTCTACACTTGGGAATTTGCAGTAAGCTTAAAATGTCTTTGTTGCCTTATAAACTTTTAAAGAGAAAATGTCATTAGATTAAAATTCCCAGAATTTTTGTTGTTTTATAGTATTTAAGTTTTAATGTTTGTATGTTAGTCTATTTTAGTCAAATCCATAAGATTCATGAGCATTGCTAGTTCACTAATACTTCAAGCACAATTTTAAACAGCACCAAGAAGTTACTCAGTTCCCACTGTTTCTATGTGGAACAGGCCATCTTCTATTAAATGGTCTGGTTTGACAAACCAAATTTACTGTTAAAAACATTTTAATAGCTGATGTTCAAACTGTCCTGCTGACTTGACAGAGTGCAGTAGATACATATTATCAATAAGTCCAACTACCAGTGAAGTCAGAGGCTACAAACTCGCCACATATCCAGTGAAAAAAAACTGTTTCTGATAACATAGTGGCAGATATCTAACAGTTTTGATGAACAATCTTAAAAATTGCTTACAACACATAATACAATGTCAACTGTGTACAGAAAGCAGTCTTTCAAGCACTATGAACTGCTGAAGTGAAATTGCTACAAACATTTGTTTTTACTTATTTTACATCTTCAAGATGCACAGAACAAAGTCTTAAGAAGATGGATTACTGAAAACATTTGTGTTCCATACACACACATGTGTATGTATATATGGATATATGTATGAAGCTATCTAGGTGGACCTGCAGAAGGGTTGGACTAGATGATCTCTAAAGGTCCCTTCCAAGCCCTACCATTCTATCAATTCTATGATTATCTTATCGTTCACAATTCTTTTACTGTAAATACCAAAAGACTGCAAGACTTAATTTTCTTTTTAGGTAGGTGAATGAAGACACAGGTTAAATACCTCAAATATTTGACCCAAATAACATCAAATAATGCGTTTTCCTGCTACCATCATAAACAACCATACTTTATAATCTCAGATTATAACAAGAAAACCATGTGAAGCTGATCTTAAAAAATGTTCTCACTCTTACCACAGACTTTTCAAATATACTTCTCTTTTATAAAATTATTACACAAAAAAATTTACTTAAAACAGCTTTTAAAATAATAGAGTATGTAATGAAATGTATATTCTTAGCTGTTATCTGCAAATAATATAAATGAAAATAACCTTCTGGAAAGTCAACACATTTTACAAGATAAGCAAGGAAATGGAGAAATGAAAAATAGAAGTTGGTAAGAATTCTAAGAAATAAAAATGACTGGGATGGTAATACATAATTGTCTCAAGAAACTGCATGCCAGATGTTGGTACCAAGACAAAAAAAAATACAGGAAATTATCAAAGGACATGGCCAGTTTTATGACCATTAATAAACACACACTATTACATGTGTTAAATTGAAGGACATCAGATCTTAGACATAAAAGTGTTTGTAGAGTGAGTACGTAACTTCTCCCTCCTCTCCCACTCACAGTATTCAGACTGGCAAAGGATTCCTGTGTTTGTTCAAACATTAGATACACACCAGAAGAAACTTCAGTGTACAAAAGGAGCCCAAATAAATTCTGATCAGTTATGATTTATAATGCAGTTGGAGTGGTAAAGGGAAAAAAATTAAATAATATTGTATGAAAATGATTCCTTTCAAAATTTAACTTCTCCCAACACTTTCATTTATTTCTCCTCTTCCTCCTTAGTAGTGTGAGTGAAGTACACAGCTCTTCTCATGTGTCATGTGTCTATTTCAAACGTCAAACACTATCCCAAGTATTACAAGTAACGAACAAAGATGGAAATATTGACATATTGTTAATTGGGTTTCACAGGGAAATTAGTATGCAAAGAATGGTATCAAGGGAATTGTCCAGACATAGGTTTTAACAATGCTTTTACTGCTCTCCCACAATAACTTCTAACAAGATTGACTTCATTCCTCTCACAGTATGTCTTGCCAAGAAACTGATTTGAATAAAGGGCTCCTACCAGAAATAAAAGTTTGAAGGGTGGAAGTGCTCCTTGAACTCTGCATTGCTGAAGTGAAGGAAAAGTACTTAACTGAACTGCTAATCATGTCTGCAAGCCAGCCCCAGCCTGCCAGGTTCTTAAATAGCACCAGAGGAATAAACTTGTAGCATCTATACACTGATATGAAAGCCTAGGATGTATCAGCCTTCTCTACCAATGGAGGAGCTGACAGCGGTTATTCAGACCTTCTCAATTCCTAACTAGGCTCTGTAATGTGCTCTGGGAAATGCCATGTGAAGGCTAATAGAATTAGGCAATGAGTATTCAAACTTTTTTTACATGCTCCCTTGTAGTTTCTAAGCAAAATTTAAGGTGTTGCTGGTTCCTGAGTGTAATGGTTACAGGTAGGGTTCAGAAACCTCCCTGCTGGTATTCTGAGGACTACTACCTTTGTTTTACTACTGACAGCACAACTGAACCAATCGGAAAACAAAGCATGTCATATCTACTTCAAGGAACTGATGGATCAATAGAACCGTAAACCGAGTTCCTCTAATACTACATTTATTAAGCCATCTTTGATTCAAGTTCTGAGGTGAGAGCTGTATATCTAAAATAGGGCACCTAGATCCATTTGAGAAAATTTTATTATAGCAGTTCTAAAAATTGAGTCTTAAACAGAAAAACTACAAACCTGTCTCCATGAGTCAGTATTCCTTAACAGCCTGAGGGTTCATACAACACAGACTATTCTTGTAACTAATATAGTTATTTTTGTGGGCTAGAGGCAAAAAGCAGAACTCAAGACTGCTAACATTCAAAAATAACACAGAACCTATGGTGTGTGAATTCATTATGAAAATACCAAATGTGCCTGGGGAGTTCCTACAGAGTGAATTGTGATCACTCCTTTGGTTCAGCTACAGAGTTAATGTCAGGAATCTGAATGGCAAGACGTTTAACTCTGTCTCCGATTAATGGGGAAGAGGGAGTCTAATACAGTTACATGTAATTCGCAGAAGGAAGCAACAATCTGAAAACAGTTCTTGGCCAACAGGAAGGTAAAATACATTTGCAGTCAAACTCTAAGGTGCATTAATCCCCTAGAAAACTCTCACATGAACATGTTTAAGAAGATTCTTGTCCTAGGTACTGACAATAAAAGTCTAATGAGGCATTGAAGTGTCTCAACTTCAGCATGCTAAGAAATTAAATGCCAAAAGGTATGAACTGGTTCTTCTTCACTTGCTTCCTTAGCTTGTGGTTTTAAATAGATGGATTTATTACAATACACTGTTAACTGTTACCAAACATATGTTCCTGAACAAGCAGGACACTGAAGTGCTGAGCATGCTGACACCCAGGAGCTTCACTGAAAGGACAGGAACTGTGAGGAGACATTGTAAAGAACTCAGTTCCTTATGAATATCTCAACACTATGTGCATTGATCATTGTAAAGCAAAATTCAAATGAAGAAAGCACTGTGCATTAAGGTTTTCCCTTCCCCTCTATTTTCCATTTATGTGAAAAATATTCACACCTTACACCCTATAGGAGCTTTAAAGACATTAACAGAATCTAATGGCAAATAAGTTAAAAAGAAAAGGGGAAAATCCTAACTGATTTTTGCCTTGTAATTGATTGTAAAAGTCCACTAAAGGAAAACAGACAAGTGTGCTGCATACATCTGGGGCTCCATTTTTCTATCTCCTGTGCTTTTGCTCATGCTAGTGACTTTTTTTTCCCCCTAAAAGTCCTTCACTGCACAAGGGCACACTTCAAAGAACTTCTGATTTCTCTGCATCTTGTATTTCTGTTTTCCCTTTGGCGGGTGAGTGTTCAGCGGAGTTTTTGTCACTACTGTTGCTTACAACATGAGCTCAAAACTCATGTGTATCTCCCTTCTTCCCCCATCTCTCCATTAAAGAATGTATTTAACTCTTCTATTTCTGCCCAGGGAGGTTGTGGACTCCTTCCTTGGAGGTCTTCAACACCCACCTGGATGTGTTCCTATGCAACCTGATCTAGGTTGACTTGCTTCTGCAGGGAGTTGGACTAGATGATCACTGGAGGTCCCTTCCAATCCTACCATTCTATAATTCTATGAAGAAATGGCAGAAAACAACTTGAATGTAGCACTTTGAACAATTTTAACTTGAGAAATTCTTTGCTTCATGTATTCCATCTACACTATATTGGCACTATTTAGATCACCTGAGGAGAAAGAACTACCTGTTGTTAAACAAAAATAGCCACAAAACAACTCAACACAAAAGAAACCCAAATAAACAAACAAAAATCCAGTTTGCCTCCTCCTCTTCCTTTTTTTCTTTTTTTTTTTTTCCTTAGTAAATCCCTGAAAATGTTTAGAAGACAGACATAAATCAGCAATGGATATGTTCATGGTAGTTAATTATCTGGTAAGAGATGTCATTTCTTTTTAAATCAAAAACTGTAAACAACAAAGTAATCGCAAACATGACCACAATGAAGGAAAACCCGTTCACTTCTGTACTTAAAAGTTTGGGTATTTATCTTTTTATCACTACTATAAATGCAAACAGTGCATGTCTCTTGACTAGACTAAGAGTTCAAATCATAATGAAAGCAGAAGAGAGCTCGAGAATGTCAATTCTGATAGTCAGCAGAAGAAAACTTTTCTGGTTTTTCTTCCCTTTATGGCTTTCCAAACAAGCAAAAAAAAAATCCTCAGCTTGAATGTTTACTTTACGTATTATCAAGGGGGAAATGGCTACATAAACACAGGAAACAGCATAATTGGAGCACAGACCTAATTAAGAAAAAATAGATCCAGAATTCAAATGTACCTATGCTTCACAACATTTTTAATGGCAAATTATTCTATTGAGTACTTTGGAAAACGTATGTATTTTGCTATGTTACAAATGTATATTACTTCATTAAAAAATATGTCATGGAAAATATTTTTTCCCAGAAGAAATGGTGGAGAATTTGTGGCTTTTTACTTTTTTAAAAAAATCCAACACATCAACAGTTATAAAAAAATATCTGATTAAGCAGATTAATTATCTGATCTTAGCACATCAGCAACAAAACTTACAAGGTCCCTATTTTAATCCTTCCCAGACATTTTCACACTGGCTGTAAGACCCACTTAAGAGTCACCCCGAATCAGTTCTGTTTATTACTTTGTCTCTGTGCTTTTCCAAATCCCGATCTGCAAGTTTCACGGCCAGGCCAGTAGATGCACCCTGAAGAGGCCTCCTTGTGAGGTCCATTACAATGTAAAGGGAAGATTGGAAATCAATATAACAATAAATAAACACTTAACTAATCAAAGTAAGAATGTTTTGACTTACCGTGAAAAGCAAAAATAAAAAAATAAATTCTAATAAGTACACATTTTCCCTTACGGGAGGTTGAGCTGTCAAGACTGACCACAGCATTTATTTTTAAAACCTTCACTTGTCACCATTCCTGAAACTAAGTTTAAATATGTTTTCAAAAAAAAAAAAAAAAAAAAAAAGAAAAAAGGAGAAAAAAGGAAAGCAAAAGTGCATGTTCCCTCTTCCCAGACAGAACTAGAGACATCAAGGCAGACAGACAAGTTTTCTTTAGCAACAGGATTCTAAAAGAGATCAAGAGCTTGAGTGCCCAAGTGTCATCAGTAACTTGTTATGAATATAAAATAGGAACGAATACTTCATAACTTTAACTAAAACAAAGACTCTCAATGAAAGTTTAACAGTAAGAGATAAAAATATGTAAATGGATAACTCAATAAAGGAGCCAAGATGTTCACTAGAGCTAGGATTTTGTTTTAAATTTTTCATTTTGACAGAAATGGTTGTATTTTACATAATGATCCTTCCTTTTCTTTAAAGGAACAAAAAATGACCAGTTACAGAAATGTTCCTAAATACTAAGGATCAATCTATTTAGAATATGGGCAAATCATGCTACTATTAAATTCATCTGGAAAACCAGATATACATATAGAGGTTGTCCAGCTTCCAAATGTTTCCCATTTTCCCCATAATTCCTACCTCATTTTTGAGACATACAACATACTCTCAGCCCATTATCATGATGAGTATCTTTGAAATAAGTTACTACACAATTCATGAAAGACAATCTGATTAAGCATGGTTCAGTAAAAGAAGGAAGCATGGTTACTGAATAATACAAAATATACTTACTCTGTTTCTACAGTACATTTTCCAACACTTGGCTCAACTTCAGTTTGTGCCTTAGACACTTCTATTTTACTTGGCAAAGTACTTCACAATGTAGTTTTCCTGACATTCAGTCTAAATTCTCCCTCAATTTCTTCCTGTTACATGATTACCTCTTCTTATCTAGATGATGTAAGCCATATAAACACTTCCCATAGAAAGAAAAATAAAAAAAGATCTGCTAATTATGTAAAAGACAGAAACATTAAAATTCCCTCTTCTCAAGAACTCATTCAGAAAAAGTGCAGATGAGACCATTGGAAAAAAACCTGTACCAGATTGTGAGCTCATTCTTCCATCAGCTCATTGCTTTTTACATTCAACAAGGTCTGAAAATGCATGAGGATAAAGACACAAAAAGCAGGTTAAGTTATACTACGTTATCTATACATATGCTTAGGTACCTACAACTTTGAAAAGGCCCATATTCCTGGGATTGATGGTTCCGTATCAGCTTTCTCCATTTTTAGGATACTGTGCTAGACTAACCTTTACTGAAGTTTTCCTTTAGCAGCTGGGTTGCAAATACAACTTCTGCTATCCTGTTAAAGACAATGACATCTGTATCCTCTAACTATCTAAAAAAACATGAAAAAAATCTGGAAATTATTATTTTCATGATGTTCATAATACATGTTGTTCTTGGTTTGTCATTTTGGGAACAAGCACCTTAGAAAGAAATATCTGATGTAGACCCATGCAATCCATTTCACCCTTCCCTTAACAGAAGTCTCACCTGGACTATATGGAAGGTTACTATTACTATTGCTTAAAATACGATCTAGATGCACCTGAATATATATTTGATCAACATACGCCAATCTACAGACATGCCAGAGCTCTCAGAGGTGGCTTCACTTTTTAAAGATGGTTTGGACACGTATCTCAAGTGCTTTATGTGGAATTTGTGCTGGTTACAAAATTGATTGCCAAATATGGTGAGGTAAAAACAGACTCATACACAACTGAGCATAATGCAAAGCTATGTGGGTCTATGCACTCATCAACAATTTCATCATTTTCCCCCTTTGCTTTCTTATTTATTTTGCAACTCCTAATTATTGAGCTCCATTTGAATTTAAAGATTGATAACTTGACAAGCAAGATGAATGTTCAGAAGGCAAGGTCTTAACCATTGATCTAACTTCTTACTTTTTAGTAGTCCATATAATCATTTCTTTGTGAGTGAAAAATCCTTCATCAGTGTTTAAGTGGTGGCTATGGGGATTAAACAACTCTGTATTAATCGGTGTATTAGCACTCACATAATATACCTGTCTGATGCTCTTAATAAAGCTGATAATTCATTAAGCAGCTAGGTCAGATTTCCTGGGAGTACATCTGTCCCTGCATTCACTATTTGTAACCAATCTGTGCTACCTTCCAGTGTGAAAATGAACTTTCATCTTCACAGATGCTGCAGGTCTCCATGGGTCAATTCAAGTAGCTGCAATACCAGTGCTAAATAGCTACTAATCGCTACTATCTATTAGGAATTACTTTGCATTTTACTGTGCAGTTGCTCTGAAATAAAACACTGAGAAAATGCTTTGCTTAAGTGCCATGTCTAATTCTTGATAAAACAGCCATGGCTGTATCCAAACAATCTACTATTCAATATCTCTCCAGTACCACCAAAGACAACACCACAAAGTCATTAAAAACAACAACAACAAAAAACCCCCAAAACCCTCAAACCAAACAAAAAAAAACTGGTGCTGAGGAAAACAGCTATTCAATGAGATGAATGTAATAGGAAATTGTATCTTGTTTTAATAACTATTTCATGAATGAACATGTCCAGGCATGAAGCCAAAGTCAGCTGAGCTGTTTGTAGTGGTACTATGCCCAGGAACCGTTAACTCAAAGATTGGAAGTATGTATCCTTTCAGGAAACAAAAGCACGTGTATGAACATTTAAGATATTTTCTGAAGAAATGCGAGTTAGCCACAGATTTGAACTATTCAGAGATAAATTCACTTTATAGGTACAGGATTCATAGAAAAATCTTTCGATATGCCTGTGCTATTGACAGTACTAACTCTATGTGTACAGTGTCCTGGTATCCCAACTGAAAACTAAAGAGTAAATTAGAAACATACAATGTTGCTGTTCAGGTTAATTCCTTGCAACCACAGGAATAGGTTATGATGTTCTTTATAAACCAGGTATAACAATAAATAAACCAATACTGAAATACAATATATGAAGTTACAGAAAAATATAAATTGATTTCAGACTTCGAAATACAATTTTGTAGCTGCATGAATACAAAGATTTACTGATGGCTGCTAACACAGAAAAAAGGCTATTTAAGCCTCAAATGCTGATGAATTACAATTGAGATGGTTCTGAAAATTGTCACTGGTGAAAGTTCAATATGAGCGTGTTGGGAACAGCACACAAAATTAAGAATGAGATGCAGGACATGGCATAACACAAGTCATGATAAGATATTTAGAGCAAAGTGTGCGAAATAGTATCAGATACAGGTTTCTTAGTCTGTTTTTCTGCTCTCATGGAAATATGACTAACACAGCATCAATCAATTTAGAAAGCTCTCACATGCTTTCTTTCACAGTAGGCTTTTACTGAAGGACAAGTATCCAAAGAAGAAGCTCTCAAGTATGTTCATCTTTAAAGCTACCAAGCTCTGTGACTCCATCATTTGAAACTTTCTGCAGAACCTTGTGACATAGCTTCCACATTTCTGCTTTATTTTCCTTTTCCAGAAAAATAATCCCTTTCCTTGACCACAGCTAGCTGTAACAGCAGCTCTATAACAAACATTGCACCAAGAGACAGATTTTCAGGCATTTTGGCAGTGATGCTAACTTAAGCAAAGTTTGCTGAATTTGCATTGCCTCTTCATGCTCACTTTGACCTCTTCCTTTGTTGTTGTGATGATGAGACAGTCTGTGACAACATGGTTGAAAAATAACCAGGAAAAATTTTTGTTTGTTTTGGTTTATTTTCTGAATTGGGTTCATAATAAACTGGCACCGTGGCCAAAAAATCAGACAAACTTCTATTCTGTTTCCGTCTTAGTTCAAAGTAAAAGCACTTGCTCAGTGAGATCCATTTGAAAAAATTTGTCAAAGTAACAATAATTGGAGCTGCTGCAGACATTTGAAAAGAATGATGAAAGCAATTTAACTGCTCTGCAAACCTTAAGACAACATCCTAATGGGAACACTTCAAATAAACCATCTTTGTATGCAACACTGCCCATACAGATTACACAGGTTCCCCAAGGAGGATACCTTACTTCTTTGTGAAAATGTGCTGTGTGTGGGGTTAGTGGTGTTTGTTTGTTTCAAATGAAGGCATCTTTGTTTCTACATACCCTATGGTACATAAAGTGCTTGTGTAGTTATCCAATTTTAATCACATTTTCCAGGACACTGAATAAGAAAAACAAATATAAGAGTTTCAAACTAAATGAAGAAAATTTCAAAAAGAAATTGTAGGAATTAAGTACCTTTTCCTCATACTACTGAGAGAAATGAAGATATATTCAAAATTCATTAATTAAGAAAATGGTAGATTGTCAGGTAATAGCAGGTTCTGACATTATAAAAGGCTAGTAATGGGTACAGCACATACTCTCTGGGTATAACCAACTCTGAGGCTATAAAGTTGGCTGAGCCAACAAAACTTGGGTTCCTTAAAAATAATCATTTACAAGTGCAAACATCCTTCTCTTTTCTCTGCCAACAGTCAGCTGAGGAGGCAACTGATTAGTGACGGTGTGGAAAACCTAAGTCTCTGCAAGATGAGACAGCAACTATCTACGTTTCTGTGAAGACTAAAAAGTCATTAAACTTTCCAGCCACCTTGCTCAGTGAATGTCTCAAAACACTTTGGCAAATTACTGTCCTGTAATGCAAGACTACATGCATCAAAACAGAACACAGAACGTGTGTATGAAATTGCGAACAAAATAAATTTATAAAATAGGAAGTAGCAAGTGGCTTTCCAACTATCCTCTCATTTTGCACTTTTACTGAAGAGAGGATATCATCTCTCTGTCTCTCAATGATATTCGTCAAAATTGGGAATGGTAAGCAACTTCATCTTCTGAATGTTCTCTCCTAACTGAAAAATGCTGTGAAGTAAACAAGAAATGTTCATAAACTTGGCCACGTGTTACTATTTTACTGACTGGTTTTCAATAATCACTTCCTACTCTTATTGCAGTCACTGTTGATTAATCAATTAAGAAAGAACATTTCTAAGGCACCAAGCCAACTCATGAGGGCACCGTAAAAGTCATGGGACTGTTTATAGCAAGCTGTTAAATCTTTTAATAAAATGCTTCATAGATCAAAGATTAAAGGCTTTCTTTAATCATTTTATACTGTAATAAGGAGCAATCATCCTAGCACCTTTCTAAGTCAGCTATGCGTAGCAAGGTAAATGAAAATACCAGCACTCCTAATATAGAAGTATAGAATAAACTGTAACAGTTAACTGAATTGATTACTTTAATCTACAGCATAGTACTCCTGCAACACACATTGTATTTTAGAAGTAAAAGGGTTTTATTTCCATTCTCTGCAGAAAACTGAAAATGAGCAAATGCTCCAAGGATGTTAATTATCAAAGTCTTCTTACTAAGGCTTTGTATACTGTTTGCACAAAATTTTACAGGTACATGAATGTTAAGAAGTGTTGTAAAACATGGACCAGAGCTAATGAAGCCTCTTATCTCCATTCCCCTTTCCTATCCCCTTGAACAATCATGCCAGGCCCTACTCATACTCCTTGACCCATCAAGATAGACCAGTGTTCCCTGTTTGATGCCAGCTAACCATGAAACACAAACCTGAAGAAATCAACCTACACTCTCCTACACTTTCACACCTTGGACAAAGAGATGTTTACCACATGAAAATAATTACGTCAGAACTCAATTCTACGACAACTACCTTGGAAAACAGCAGTCTTTCTCTAAAAATTGTCAGACTGCTTTCTTCCTTAACTGTTAATTTCAAGAGACAACCGAATTATCTAGACCAAGTTCAGTGGTACAAAGCACAAAAGGCTTTCCACATGCTACGGTTCTTCACTGTGGACACTGTGAAAACTAATACTAAGAGCTCCATATGCATTCCTAGACGTCACTATTTGTGAAAATTGTGGAAGCTGACACACTGACATCCAGGAGAGCTAGTAAATGCTCTGTGCTAGGAGCAACCACAATTTTATCTCCAAGTTGTCTGGCCTAGTATATGTTTTTTATGTGAAGAAAGTTCAGAAGTATCTGTGCATACATACACATGTCAGATGTTAAACTACATTAATGATAACAGAACCTGAGCTGTTTAATTTTATTTTTTTTTAATTGAGCACAAATGCTTAGAAACATTCACTGACCATGTATATTTTTGTACTTGAGTGGTGCAGAGAAAGATAGCAAACAAGATTCCTTCTAGCCCAAGACACAGCAAGGGGGAAAGCTGCATTGAGAGTTCTCCCTCAACAAGAACACACCAAAAGATCACATTACAGATCTGCTCTCTAGGAAGCCTGCACGAGAGAAATAAGACTATCACTTCTTCATTTCATTTATCAGTTATAGTGGTCACAATATCTGTAGGCAACTGCAGGTATAGGTATTTGATAGCAATTCTAATCAAAGAAATTACTGTCTTCTTGATAGTACATGATTTTCCTTGTGAGAGGAAGGAGCTGACAAAGTCAGGGCCAAAGGAATTATTTTTCCAGCTGTGTTGCTTCTCCAATTGTATTCACTACACAGTCACATAAACACTTGTAGCAACACAACAGGGAACACTGGACATTTTATTAAAGAATCCAAGAAATATTCCAAAAATATGCAATTAATATGAATACAAAAATATTCTTCTAGTTGTTGCTGAATTCCGCTTCAGTTATCTCCCAGTTTTTACCTTGACAGCAGTTGTGACACAGAGCTGACTCAGATTTGGGGCAGAAAGTTGGTTCTAAAAAAACTTTTGCTAGGTTCCTGTAGCACAGTACCTCCAATCATTTCAGAGATCAAAACACAGAGGAATAAGCAAAAACTGCAGCTGACTACATCTTCACTCTTCTTCAATAGTTTCCAAACTAACAAGCAAAAGCTTCAACAAAATAGTATTATGTATTTTTCAAATGAGAATATATATATTATATTGTGCAATGATAAACCACGTTTTCCTCCAAGAGGTAAAATAAAAAACATAATCAAAAATTATTCTATAATTTTTTTTTAAAAATAGAATAAATTAGCTTCTTCCACCAAAACTGAAGATTCATCCAAAATAATCATCTAGAAAATAAAAAACTGAAATCCCACACACATCCTAAAGAAAAACATACACACATATAATCAGTAAAATACTTTTCAAGCATCTACTTAAGGTTGAGAATATCTGAAAAGTTCCCATTTCTCTCCACAGATTAGATATTTTGAGTCTACACTGGAAAAACTGTAGAGAACCACAACATACATGAAGCCGTATGTTAAGCAAATTTCACCTGTATAGACAAAACTTACTCTTGTCACAGTTAGGGATCTGAGACAGATTCCAGGAGGATGAAAATGAAACAGAAAGATAATCAAAGTGAAGATACTCTATTAACATCTCCAACAGTAGGAAGTATCCACGTCTTGTCTAAAGACCTCCAGTAGTAATTTTCACTAAAAGGAAATGAAACACCAACCATCAATCTCTGCATTTTGAGGCACAGTAGACCTTAAATACTGTAGATTCGGTTTTCTTCTAGCACAGCAACTACCCTTTTGAGGTTTTAGAAGCAGATCCTTCCCCAAATCAGTCCTTTAGATTCCCAGCTTTCCTTGCCTAGAACGTAAAAGAGGACTAGGACATAATCTACTGATGCATTGCTCTACTCCGACCTTTCCTGTCCACCTTAGGCATGGAAAAAACTTATGCTGATGGGAAGATATAGATTTGGCATTGGTATCTCTACTCTGCACACAGAATAAACTCCCTAATGATGTACTCAACAACAGAGGAACACAGGATATGGTATTTATTTTGACTTTTTCACTAATTTCTTGTGGTATTTGCAAATGACTCTGATCGGGAACTAAATATGAAGATTTTCTGACAGAAGGCAAATGGCGGAACTGGACAGCAAACAGGGCTATAATGAAATATTTAGTTATATCTGAAGTAAGACTTGCAATGCTTGCTCTGGTCAGTTGATATGAAGTAAGGCTGATAATTGTATCAACAAGAAAAAAAATAACAGAGAAAGGTCTCATTTCAAGGGCTGAAATGTTTATCTGTTGCTTAGGACTAGTAGGTCTGATTTGCAAAAAATTTTAAAGGGTGTCGAGATACGTCATTGCAATATTGAAAGCCAGGCCCCAAAATGGCAGTGATATAATTTATTTGAACTAAAGCTCCTCAAAGAGTCTGCCTAGAAGACAGCTTCTTCTCATCCTGAGGTTTTCAAGAGACTAGTCTTCCTTCTTGCCTATCTCTGCAACTTTTATGATCTACATAATACTTTCTGAACAGAAAGACATATTTCAAGTATTTAAAATGGGAGTTCCCAAAAAAACCCAAAAGAAACAAACAAAAGGTGATGGAACAACTCGGCCTGGATGCCATCTCAAAGCACAAGATGGAAAAGATGGTTATCAGGGGGAATCAATACATATTCACCAAAGAAAAATGCTGCTTGACCAACCAGATAGCCATCTATGAGGGCATGACTGGCTGGCTAGATGACAGGAGAACAGTGGATGTCATCTACCTTGACTTCAGCAAGGCTTTTGACACTGTCTCCCAGTATATGCTTATAGAAAATCTCAGGCAGTGAGGGCTGGATGAGTGGATGGTGAGGTAGATTGTGAGCTGACAGAATGACAGAGCCCAGAGGGTCCTGACCAAGGGAGCCAAGTCAAGTTGGAGGCCTGTGGCCAGTGGAGGCAAGATTAGAAAACAAACAAACCAACCCAAACAAAAATGCAGTCCTAATTGCAATGAGAAGAAACCCTCTTTTTTGCCACGTTCTTTCTTCATTTGCAGTAATACGCATCAGATGCTCTCCTTGTAGACAGGTTCCTACCAAAGAAATTAACTTACATGCCAAAATTGGTGTGAGATGAACTGAAAACAGTTACCAAGCATATTACAGAATCACAAAATGGTTAAGGGTTGGAAGGAATCTCTAAAGATCATCTAAGTCCAACCTCCCTGCAGAAGCAGGGCCACCTATATCAGGTCACACAGGAACAGGTCCAGGCAGGTTTGGAAAACCTCCAGAGAGGAAGACTCCACACCCTCCCTTGGCAGTTTGTGCCACGGCTCCCTCACCTGAACAGTAAAATAGTTTTTCATTATGTTTAAATGGAACTTTTTGTGTTCCAGCTTTCTTCCGTTGCCCTTTGTGAAAACACCTTCACGTGCTATTTTTTTGTTATTTTTAAGAGAGCTCATGTGAACCAATGTTGTACACTTTATAGTCTCAGGGTATTAGTACATGTGATTTCATGACTTCTCCCTTTATAAACTGAGTATGGATAGAAAAATGCTTATTCTTTTGATGGAATCTGTAACACTCTTCACATTGTAGTGAAAAGGTTAATTCTGCTCAACAGCATGCTGTGTCGTTCAGTATCTGATTTTATGTATCATTCCATAGATAGCTGGCTCTAACAGTTCATTTATTTTTCTTCACGTGTTGTTTTGAAACTAAATTCCCTGGAAACACATAGCATTGGACCTCTTATGTGAGGGCAAATACAGGATTCTCAATGAGAACATATAGTGAATCAAAAAAAAAAAAAAAAAAGAAAAAAGCCCACAACAATAAGATTCTCTCTGAAGCACAAAGACCATTATGAGATACAAGGAGACAGATGTTGAAAAGAAAAATATCAATCGAGCAAAGCACAAAACTATCTGCTTGAGATGTTTTGTGCCAAAGTATTTAATATTGGTCAGGAATTCATAGTTATCACACATATCTCATTGATATACAATGTCTGAGAGAAATCTCCTGGACCATCCATCACTTGACAGCAATTCTCCAAAAATTGGTTGAATTCCTAGCAAGGAATGTAACACTTAAGAAGCCTATTTCAGTTTGGTATTTAGTAAAACTTCATAAATAATCAGGGGGTTACATTCAAGACAATATAACACTTGAGAACACATTCAGTGTTTCAAAGTGATAGAGGATCTCACAGAAGAAGAAATCAGTAGCATGAACCAATTCATTTATTATGTCAAAACAGCATAATCCTGTGAAAGCAAAGGGAATTGGTAGTTTTAAATTACTCTGAGCACATTTCCGTTTGTTATAAAGTTTATTAACATCAAATCAATAGGAAACATAATTAATGCATGAATCTATAAAATAAAAGCAACATATCATTTATTGACCAGAAACAACGCAAACTTAGCAAGAGAAGAAGGAAATTATTTCAAGTAAGTTCCCTTGATACAGATTCAAATATTCATATGAAACTAAGCTTTAGCATCTCTATTGTTCCATAATAACCCTGGGAGACAGAGGTCATTATTTTATATTCTCTGCTGGCTTGTTGCTGAATTCATTGGAAAGGCTGTGGGGATGAACTGGACTCTTTATCCTATTTATACTACTTGTAGAACCCAAGAGTCAAAGCCATTTGATTGAGGTTTTTTAATGCACCATTTACCAACAGCATCATTAAATTAATATCACCATGAAATGGCAGATAGCAAACATCAGACTGTATATCAAAAAATGAGAGTTACTTTTTCCTTTAATTGCTTCTTAATGGGAAAAGTTTGGTGCATGATCTCTGTTTTACCTAAGACTACTATTCAATTTTTAGCTTCATGAAATAAAAGACAAGGATAAAAGAATCTGACTTAAAATAACCACCATTTTTTTATTGCTGCCAATAATAATGGCACCAAAGCTTTAGACAACAGAATCATAAAATGATAGAATGGTAGGGGTTGGAAGGGACCTCCAGAGATCATCTAGTCCAACCTCCCTGCAGAAGCAGGTTCACCTAGACCAGGTCACATAGGAACATGTCCAGGCAGGTCTTGAAGACCCCCAACGGAATGCGACTCCACAACCCCTCTGGGCAGCCTGTGCCACTGCTCCATTCTTACAGTGAAATAGTTTTTTCTTATATTTAAGTGGAACTTTTTGTGTTCCAGCTTCATCCCATTACTCCTTGTCCTGTTGCTAGCTAC
This sequence comes from Urocolius indicus, assembly GCA_013401255.1. NCBI lineage: Eukaryota > Metazoa > Chordata > Aves > Coliiformes > Coliidae > Urocolius > Urocolius indicus. Next base: position 76,149 of record WBNH01001512.1, on the reverse strand, counting down.
TATAGAAAAACGGGATGTCCCAATATCTATGATACCCAGTTTTCTCTAACCTTACACTTCAGTATATATTCAGTATATATATTATGTATATACTATATACTCTCAATATATATTCAGTATGTATATTATTATATTAGTGAAAATATAAAATTCAAGGCCAGGAAACAAAACAGTTAGCAAGTAAGCAAAATTAACATCTGTTTTTCAATACTCCCATATATCCAGTATTTGCTGATGTAATATACTGTCTTTTAGTCACACACTTCAAGATTTAAATAGAACTTGTAAATGGTATGAAGTGTGCCCACAGTCTCAACACTGACTAGCTTTAGCTCTTCAAGCTTTTAAAAAAACAGGAAAAAGAACAAGTTTAGTTTGTTTGGTTTTTTTTTAAAGAAATTAAACACTTAAAAGATGAGCATGCACTTGCTTGACATGTTTCCAGAAGGGGAATCAAAGAGTACAAATAATGCTCCATACTTCCTCAGAAAAGAGAAAAAAAAATTGAGGATTTCACAGTCAAATCTCACATTTGTCAAGTAGAAAACTCTTACTACTAGAGATCTGCTCAGCATGGCACATTAATCCTCACAGGGACCTCTGGATTCTATAATGGCATGCAGAAAATTGCAGTAAGAGAATTTGAGAATAAAAAACAAATACATTTGAATAAGGTGAAGTTTAGAAGTCTAATTCCAATAACAATTAAACTACACCAACAGGCAGATCAAAGTTTTTAAAGACATCAAAATTCTAAGTTTGATGAATTTTTCTCTTCAAATATCACTGTCATGGTATCTGTGCATCATCCATGCTTTCAGCATGAGCATTCCGTTTGAAGAACGAACAGAATGGAATTATTTCAAACTCAATGAAAAGTTGGATGCAAATTATTTCCCATCACACAGAGCTTATCCACAGATTGATACATTTTACCACTTTATTTACAATGATTTTATTATTGCATTCTACTAAATTTACTGCTATTTGTAAAATATTTTTCCATGAGACTGAAATCTCAACTAAGTCTCTGACTCTGCACTGGCCTGCAGCACCTCAGCTATACAATTCATGCATTCCCAGTAAAGTTATACTGAAATAAGCGAAAGCTATCTCTCAGTGGTCTTTCTTCACTTCACATACTTAGTATTTTTTCCACCTTTTACTCTATGATATACAAAGGAAGATGTTACATGGAAAGAGCAAATTGTAAACCACAGAGAGGCCAGAAACTTCTCAAGGCAAGGAAGGGAGTGACTTCTCTGACAAAAAAAAAAAAAAGAAGAACAAAAAACAATAAAGGGAAATTATTTATACATGTTACAAAAGACTAATCAATTAGAGAAATAAAGCATAAATATATTCATTCTGTTAGCTTTTTTAATAGTTAACTTAAAATAACTTTAACCAAAACTGGAAACTCATTTATTTGAAACACTGTTTAACTAAGCAATTAATAAGTGTTCTTTTACACGTCTTTTAAGGTCAGAAGTACCAAGCAGTCACCTCACTTTTCCAACTACTCAGGAAAAAGTATCTAGCGTAAAGCCAATTTTTTGTCCTTTTATAGGTTTAAATGATGTTAACTAGCCGTATCATGTAAATGTTAAATATTTGAAAGTGGCCAAATCATAATGTAAACAGCAATAGTGGGAGATCAATTCAATGGTTACTTACTCCTAGGAATAAGAGAGCTCTATGTAAGATTCCTTGTAGATTAATAACTTAGCTCCAATCTGAGTCCTTTCCTTCACTTCCTTAAGTACTCATAGGAGGAAAGAAAACCAGGACAGACACAGTCATTGTATTTAAAAATTCCCCTAGTGAGGTTAATCCTTACCTTCTTTATTTATGATTGACTTCCAAGGAAGAAAAAGAAATAGTGTGATTGCTCACACGGAATTTTTTAGAAAATACCTGTATAAGAATACACTTTAAACTTCTTTAACAAAAGTATATCTGAATAGAAAGATAAATGAAAGCACATTGTAGATTAGTGGTTGATAGTGCTAGGACAAAGGCTAGTCTTGAGGATCTTAAAGTCTCTCCCAGATGAAAAGAGTCTATGATTCTATGAATAACATTGTAACACAGGACAAATCTGACAAGTCTGATCTATAATGTATTTGGAAAGACTTTCTTTAGGGTGATGAACTAGTTTTGTTTTTTTTTTTTTTACCACTTATCTATCATATTTCTTGGATAACTAGTATACATTCACTGGATAGCACTCAAAGTATTTCATTAAATAAAAAATACTGATCTACATTTCCACTATAATCATTCAGATTTCACTTCATTGCTATTCCTTGTGACTAATGAGACAATATGGGGGAAGTGGTTTTTAAATCAAAGCAAATTAATTCATCTGAACACTCTATTAAGAATTGTTGCAGTCTGTTCGAGGACACTTCTGCTTTTGGAGAATTTCAAATGATCTTAACATCTACTAAACACTTTTTAAAAATTAAAAATAGCACTTCAGGCAGAATAGAACAGAAGTGTGCTATTTTATACACAAAGATGCGCAACACAACATACTATTGCCTGCAAACTTACCAGTCGTCTCCTCTCCTCCTCAACAGCAATCAAGAGCCGAGCAAACTCTTTCAGTGACTGGGCTGAAAAAAAAGAAAAAGAATGTCTTGGTCAAAATTCCATTTTTCAACCAGATAAGTTTGTTACCTGGATTGAAGTTGTAGTAATAAGATACTGTTTTTACATAGTACTTCTCTGAAATCAGTACTTATTAAATGAGGGACAGACTAAAGTATGCAGCAGATCAAGAGCAGGTGGAAAACAAAGCAAAATAACTTAAGACTAATGCATATCTAAAATGAGATTTTTTTAAATGTAATATGTCAAACTGATTTTCTTGGAACATGAAAAGATCAGTTACAAAGCAGAGTTTTACAATTGTCCACAAAATTTACTTTAGCACACTAGAATCAGAAAGAAAGCACAAGGAAAAAATATTGAGTTTCTCCTATTAAAGTGCAGCAACAAATATTTCCAAGAACTACAAAAAACGTTAAGGTAAAAGTCTGAAAGTCAGCATTTTAGAAGAAATGTGTTACTTATGCCAACTGCTTAGGTTTAGCAGCTCTTTTGCTTTGTGTTTTCAAGGACAAACTCTCAGGTGACAGGAACAGATGACTGATTTATAAGCAATCTTTGAATTGTTATAACTGTGAGAGAGTCTTTGCTCAAAACTGCCTTGGAAGTCAAAGGGCTACAGCAGCTGTCAGCAGAAACATAATAAAAGTATTAACCCATAAAAAGAGGGCAACAAAAGGGAAAACATTCCAAAAACTCTTAAGGCTTCATTCTCATGTAAGCAAGTGGTGTAAATCTCTCTATAAAAATCTATCTTTCCATTTTTATTCCTTTCTCAAGGGCATATGAGTTATTCAGACTTCAGCGCCACAGTTCCACAGACAAAAAATGGCTGAAAGAATCACGTGAAGAGAGCCAAGTAGCTCTTTTTACTTTTTTCTGGTGCATCTAGCAGTAATTGCCGCCAATGACAGAAGGCTAAATTTTATGCTTTAAAGCTCAGAACACAGATTGCATCAAGTTTACTGTAAGAAGCTGTGGAATTTAACAATCTAAGACATCTTTAAAATGGGAAAAAAAAAAGGAAAGTGTGTAGAATTTCTCAAAAGAACAGGCTTTTAAAAGTCTTCAGTTAATCAACAACCACTTTTAAACGCTGCTGAGGGTATGCTAACAGAACTCTTGTCCTCTTAGCTACTTATCCATCCTATGTTTGTTACAAGATGTGTCAGTCTCAACATCACTTCATTCTCTCTCAACAACCCTGAAAGATTTAAGGAATTAAGCATGTTTTCTGAATGTTCTGCTGTGTTCCAGGAAACCAGTATGTAGCTTGCCTTAACTACCTTGTCAGAATTCATGAATTGCTACTTGGTTTTTGGGCTATACTCAAATCATTTTTATCTTTTATCCTAACTGGACCTTGCAGAGGTCATCCTTGCATTCTTCTTGCTCTCTTTTAACTTTTACAGCTGAAGAACACTTCACTGTTTGTTCCAATTTCTTCTGCAAGACCTTACACAGACTATTTTTTGCAACTAATAATGCTGCGCCAGTATATCTTGATTTCTACGTCATCTGTGCTGACAATTTCATTTTTCCCTATTATTGTCCACGAGCTCTTTGTTTAGACCAAATAAATACATGTAAGTTAAACATACATCCAGTTGGATCTTGAGCTGCTTCCTGTAATATTCTTCCCCCTCCAAGAGCAAAAACACTAGAAAATTTTGCTACCTTTTAACTGAAAGAAATTCTAGGCCTCCAGCACAAACTCCTCAACTCCTTGACAGGTTTACTAGCTGAGTTTTTCAGTTACTGACTTTCAGCTACTTATCAGCTTAGCCTTTATCACATTTAAATCTTGATATCAAGAACTTAGTTTGCTATCCACTGAATTAACTCACTTTCTTAGAGTAGGTTCATTATATCCCATCTGTAAAAATCAAGTATCAATGATAACCTGACGGGTTAAGTTCTCTGATATGAAATCTGGTGTTATATTGAAAAAAAGTCTAGGTATCCATTACCAAACCCTAAAAACTAAACAAATAATGAGTCAAACACAGGGACATGCTATTTCTTTGTTTCAAATCATATCCTCTCAAATTTAAAAAGAAACTATCCTTGCCTGTAGAACACAGCACAGAGACAGTTCATCTTTTACATATGTAATTCTTTACCCACTAAAAAACGAGTATATATATTTTCACTTAAACTATTCATTTGAATTTTATTACCTGTTGAGCAAATTAAACTGCTGACTTCCTAATAAAGCCAGCAAAAGAAATAATTTCAGTGAAATAATTGGTGATTTTTAATCAAAAGATAATGCTTTACTGGAGTCACACATCAAAATTTCATTCCTCCTTTTTTTTTTTTTCCTCCACTTTTTTACTGTGGAGTCGCTCACAATGGCAGAACTATTTCAAATACAAATGATCATACAAAGAACTATATCTTTGTGAGGCCTGCTGATTCAGAATCTACTGAAATGTAAATTTTCCCTACCCACATCATTAAAACCATCCTCAATACAACAAAAGCTTGCATTTTTTTTCCAGTATGTGCTGTGAGAAACTAAACACTTTACTCCTACAGGTACAATTTTATTTAAATAAAATAGAAAGGGTAGGGGACAGACAACTAGAAGCAATGCAGTTGTGAAGAAAAAAAATGTCTCTAGTCAAGCAACATTGAACATTTTAGGAGCAAAAAGAGAGTAAAGGAAGAAGAACAGGAAACAGAAACTGGACAGAAAGATGACTGAAAAATGCAGAGAGGAAAAAATCCAAACCAGTAACAATTCTTTTCATTTGTCTTCCTAATTTCAAGGCACAACCAGCAGGTTTTCTACTAGAAATTTTTTCTTAGTATTTAAATAAAACCATGACACACAAAAAGCTATAAAATTGTGCTCTCTAAGTAAGTGTGCATCCCTCAACTCAGAACATCAATATAAAAATACTACTATGTCACCTACATAGTGCTTCAGCTAAAGACTGAGAAACTCCATACTCTCCATACTCTCTTCCCTACTGCCTCACCTTTGGGGAAATACACAGGTCAAAGTTTCACTAACACAGAATCTACACTCTTCAGCGGCACTGAGGCAAACTATTCCCCATATCCCAGAGACACGTTCACAACAATACTGACTGTGCCTCCACTGTTCACTACCCAACACCCATCCTTTTTGTGAGAGTCCAAACCCGCGAAGCCACAGAGCATCCTTTCCCAGCTCAGGAGGTACACGTGGAGAAGGACAAGTGCATCCTGTAATTCAGACCATAATAAAGGATGCACATCCAGTACACAGAAAAGTCTCAGCAACGTGGACATCTCTCGTGACCCCATGGGTTCCTCTGTCAGGAAGAGTCAAGTAGTTTACAAGATAAAATACCACAGGAAAGTGCCGATAAGCAATAAATTCTTAAAACATATCAACAATATAAAACACAATATATAACCTAACTTACATTAAATATTAAGGCATTTAAAAATTATTTTAATGAATGTTATTATTATTATTGGCGGGCCACTAAGTAACACAAAATATTGCCTTAATACTTTATTCTAAGCAATTAGGAAATAAGTGCTTACAAAACCCAAATAGTTTTACAGTTTGTGTTTTACTTAATGGCTAGCCAAAGGACTTTTAAGACACTCTTGGCATGAGGATGGAAATTATGCCTCTAAAAAGCAATGCCCAACAAGTAAAAACAATTGTATATGTACCCAGCTGTACACTTGTGCTCTTGTTCATCCCAATTAAAACAGGCCACCAGCTGTTTTCTCTGAAGTGTTCCCAATCCAGCAATGACTTGCTGTAAAATTTCCCTTATTCAGGAGAAATAGCTCCCATTACTTCCTTTAAAAAAAAAAAAAAAAACCACAAAAAACCAAACAACCCAAAACACAACAACTGTCTTTACTTTTAAATGAAAAGTCTAATTAATTTGCTTCATCAGGAAGCAAAGTAACATGACCAACAGCTTAAATCTTAGTAGTCTAGATATCCTTTTTCCCCACAAGATGTTTGTTTCATTTGGTTCTTATCCCTATCACTTCAAACACACGGTACAGCTCCACAAACAACTACACTGGCATAATCAAAAGAGAGCAGAAGCTTAGTGTAGGATTAAGTGAAGGAAGGAAAAGTGAAAAAGGATTAAGATAAACTTAAAGAATGTGTTATTAAAATACACTTTATATACACTCCAGAATCATAGAATGGTAGGTTTGGAATGGACCTTTAGAGATCATCTAGTCCAATCCCCCTGCAGAAGCACATTCACCTAGATCAGGTCACACAAGGAACATGTCCAGGCGGGTCATGAAGATCTCCAAGGAAGGAGACTCCACAACCCTATTTTTTTTTTTCATTAAAAGGAGCTTAGTGGTTAATATGAAGGTAATATTCAACTTGAAACAGAACAAAAAATTAATGTGGAAGATCACATGAAAATAATGCTATTTTCAGTGTAATGGACTGTAAATCTCATACTTACACATGCAGTCTTTAACAATGCATAGATTATTTTTAAACACCCTAAAGTACACTAAACAACATTGATAGTATTCTAAGCAGGTATCATCACAATTTTCAGATACATGAATGTCAGCATGAAAAAAAAACACGTACAGAGGTCATATGTTCTTATGACAGGTTGCTGTATAAGAGGCAAAAATATGCAAGCCTGTCAGGCTTATATCTTCCTGATCGGACTGGGGAAATGCCAGGACTGTGCTGTACGTTGCTCCTGACACACTTTGGCAGGAAGGTCAGTCAAGTACATCCTCTGTCCAGCATGGGTCATATCTAGCACAGACATTCTATTGCAGGCTCTGAGCTCATGGAAGTTTTCGACATGCCAAAATGTAAATCCAAAGAATTGTCTTCAAATAAAGCTCCTAAAGGCTCCCGTTCTCTTTTTCTTTCAATATGTTGCTGTATTAAATACAGCATTATACAATACAGATTTCCTTTATCATCGTCACAACCTTTTTGGGTTTTTTCCCCTTATTTAAAAAAAAAATCTGAAAAAAAGGTCTACAAACCATTAAAAGTGCACAATTATCCACAGCTTAAAATGTATATACAACTTAGTCCAAAGAGAACAAGCTGCAGGATTAACACCTTAGTCTGCAAACTGCAAATAAGGAATAATTTGTGCAATTTATAAATATTTCAGAAGCAATGCTGACTGGGGGCTGGAGTTTTGTTATAATTTTAAAAACAGTAGCATACTGTAACATATTCCTGCAGAAAACAGTATTTCATGTTTTGTTGTTTTTTTTTTAAACAGATATTCAGAAAAGCTATATTTGGACAAGTACATCTGTTAAATCTTCCCAATTATTGCCAAGGTCTCCATTTGTCACTGGCTGTTGCTACTTCCTCTGCCCTAGGACTACTTCTCTCATTTTCCATGTGGCAATACTTTTGGTGAATCTTCAGTTTGGAAGACTGAGCTCAGTACCCTAAGTAATACTTACTGGGAAAGCAGAAGAGAAAACATAAGAAGTGGAATGCAGGATTTGAAACTATTGCTTTTCTTACCAATTTAGTTCTCTTTTGGGTTTCATTCCCAAGATATTAGAGGAAACAGAGTAACTACTACCTTTTGTTTAGGTTTGAGGCAATATTGCTTAGGTATTATACGTAAATTCCCATTTGTAACCTAACAGCACATCAGATGTGCTTTAACTTTAAGCTGAGTATTGGTGTGAAAAAATGAATTACGTTTGAAGATTCCACTGGGGAAAACAAAGTTAAAACAGGGAGATAACAGTTCATTTTTTTTCATGGAGGTTCAGTCTTGTCTACATTTGGAAAATTAATATGGGATAAGCTGCCTTATCCTCCATTTGGCTTCTCTTACTTCCCTAATCTGGGTATCAGATTTTATGGATTTGCAATAAAGATCTTATGCATTCCTTCAGTCTGTGTTTACACTTATCACAACCTCCATCGGAGCAGAGTAAAAAGCTATTTGTACCTTCCTATAATCCAATGAAATGTACTTCTGACTGAAACAAAGATTCACATGTACAGGCTATTAAAATCGCATAGAATTACCCTGAGAGACACTCTCCAATTGACAGTAAGCTCTGCCAGTAGATAGTAGTGAAATTCACAGCCTCACAGCCCTTTAACCACTAATTTCCTTCATAACTTCTATCATGGGAAGGTACACAAAGGTACACAAAGGTAATTCTTTCTGGTTTGCAATGCTCCTGTGAAACAACACATGTTTAGTGCAAAGTGAAGCAATTTCGCACTCAGTTAGTGACCATTCCTGCTATCTCCTCCACAGTTAATCTGGTAAGCAAACTCTGCAAGAGCTTTTTATCAATTAATACCACAATCTGACAGATTTTGAAGAAATTGCTACCTAACCCAGACTTTGAGCATTCACTCAAAGTAATAAACAAAGAGAAGAAATGCCATCCAATTTCATAAATGACGTAACACAGACTTGCGCATAAGAAAAACACGTATTGCTGTTAGAGTTAGATCCTCCCGGGGTGCAGAACTTACACAAAATCCATGATACATCAGGAATGACAAGTATGCTAAGAGACAAATAGAAAAGAGAGATGAAAAATATCTAGTTTAGAACCTTTGCAAAGAAATTAAACCAACAAAGAAGTAAGAAAAATGACAAAATTAAGACTTTTATGCCAAAATTTATGCTTCAAGGACAACATATTGTTGAACAGGCTGCCCAGGGAGGTGGTGGAATCACCATCCCCAGAGATATTAAGAAAACATGTAGATGAAGTTCTGAGGTACATGGTTATTTTAGTGATGGGCTTGGCAGTGTGAGGTTAGTGGTTGGACTTGATAATCTTCCAGGTATTTTCTAACCAAAATGATTCTATGATCTTATCTTCTACTATATACTGGCAAGGAGAGAACTTGATCAGAACACAGCTACTGAAATCCATCTAACTAAAAGTAAACAAAACAAATCACAAGGTTTTTCTCTACTTCTTTTGAGTTAAAGCATGGTGAACATATAGTAAACATGGTGATATTTTTTGTCCACTACATCATAATTTAGAGCATACTTTGCCAATTATTAAGACTGAGAGATGTATTAAGTGCTCCGAGTTCCCCATGAAGACAAAATCAGCAACAAAACTCACTGATTTGGTAACAATCTCCCTGCTTGACCTCCTTTGGTTTATGGTATATAATTCCTATGTGTGTTTTAGGGAGTGTTCCCCATAAACAGACGTTTGAAAGTCATTCCATTGCTGACTAGATGCACAAGCATCTTCCCTGCCCAGTCTTATGGATTTTGACACACTATAAAAGGCAAGACACCAGAAGAAGAGGCCATTAAGTTCCACAGTAACTATGGAACCTCCTGTCTGAGCGCAATACACATATGCCTCAAAGTGCAGATGAATGTGAACCATATAAGGCAAAAATTCAAGATTTAAGCTTAATCAAAGCCCAAAGCTTTGCAAGATGTGTTCGCAACTACAGTATAACATGTACATACCATATTAGGCGACTGGAATTTTAACTCAAAAGTATTTTCATCTTGCAAAACTTAATGAGTAAATATAGCAAGGTATTCTAAAAAGGTTTTTTTCCTAAACATATTTAAAGCATAAAATGTAGGGCCACTGACACAAGTAAAATTCTTTTTTCCCCATTACAGAATTTTATTGAAGCAAACCTTTATCAGCATAACTATCAAAATCAAATTACAAACAGTATCAGACTTAAGTATTCTTTATTGTGTTACAAATATTTAAACAAATATAAGGTGGGTACAAAAGTTAAAACTGTGCTTTGAGCCATGCCATTTACACTTTCCATTCCTATTTGACAAAATCCTATTAAGAAGAAGCTACACTGGTATATACAAAAGTAGTGGGTCTGCGACGGTAGTGATTTTCCACAGCAGCACTTGCAGTGCTGTGCTTACTGTTGGTATTGATAGCACATCAATGTTATAACTACTGCTCACATAACAACAGGGCTGTCCCTCCAGCATTCCTTCGCCCACCTTCACCAATAGCTGTGGGTGGGCATGACCTTGGGAGGGACCACGGCCAGGACAGCGGACCCAGGCTGACCAAGTAGATGTTCCATTCCATATGACATCAGCTCAGTAATATAAACTGGGAGACAGGAGCAGGAAAGGGGGGGGACAAGATTCATTTTTGGTCGTCCAAAAGCAACCGTTACGCATACCGAAGCCCTGCTTCTCAAGAGGTGGCTGAACATCGCTGCTGATGGAAGTAGAGTAATATCTTTATTTGCTTTTCCTTTGCTTCTCACATGTATAACTTTGCTGCTTCTTTATTCAACTGCTTTTATCTCAACCCACAAGACTCTCATCTTATTTTTCTCCCCTCCCTGGCTTGCTGAGGAGGTGGGTGACAGAGCAGCATGGTGGGCATCTGGCATCCAGCCAGAGTCAAACCACCACAACAAACTAAGACAACTTACAACAAAGTCACGCTATCTAGAATTTCCAGATCTACTGTCAGCACTTGTCAAACACAATCCTTAGAGCGATAACCTTAAGACATGCAATGTTACATAATTTAAATAAATTCAATTACTTGATATCAGTAAATTGTCATGCCCTACTCATAAAAAACTTCACAAACCAAACACGAGTAGAAAGCTGTAAATGCATGAAACATGGTCAAAAAGTGACCTAAAAGTTTTTCAAATTTATAATGATTGTCTATCCCACAGCGTATCAGTAAAAACCAAAACAAACCCTCATTAAACAATTCAAATACCACCATCAAACTTTTAATACTTTATTAAAAAATAACAACAAAACAGCTGCAATGTATCTACCCTGTATTAGTGTTCTACTGTCACTATAAAACCAGCAAATATTTTGAAAATACACCTATCTGGAAATTTATCTGTCTTCTACAGCCTGAATTCTTAAACACAACAGTTTTTCAATGCAACACTAACATAAAAGAAAAAGCTCAGTCCAGACTATGTCTATAGCACCTCTCCCAAAGAGCAGCATCCTGAAGTGACAGCAGAACATTTTAGATTATCAAATACTGGACTGAACAGGTCACCCAGGCAGACACTAGCTCACACTACATGAAAATACTTTCACAAAGTAATCAATCCCTTTTCTTGCCCCTTCCCTTCCTTATACACTTCTGTGAATCAGTGGACACTGTTGGGACAACAAATAATCTATTTTTACCACGTTCTTAGAGAATAAAGAGGCAAGTTTTAGAAAAGTATGCATCAAGAAATACTGCATCTCTATGCCACTACAAAATAAGAGTTTAAATTATCGTATCTACCAAAAATAAACCAGTCTCCCTTTCCAGCTGATGAAGTCACATGCACCGCATAAGGCTGAGCTCCATAGCTCAGTAACGTGTGGGGAGCAATACCCAATACTTTATCTTTTCTCCAAAAGGTATGAAGTGATCTTAAAGTGCTTCTGGAGACGTACTTAGAAACCTTGACAACTTGGTGTCCATTAAAATTAATTTCCTATATTGTAAAAATCCATTTAATCAAATTAATCTTTACCTTAACTAAAATAAACTTTAACCTCTGACTTGAGCAGATCAGACTTCTCCAGAAGGGACTGATACCCACAGCCTGTCAGAGGATGAACAGCTTTTAAAACCATGAAACATTAAAAAATAGATTATATCAAAGCTGGACTCTGGTTAAGTCACAGATCCTTCCAGCCCTCTCGTCCTGTCCTTTGCCCATTGTTACCACAAATCCCATTAGAAAGAATAGAAATTCACTATGAATACAAATCATTCACTCTAAGAAAACAATTGCTACTTCATGCTCAAGTTTTTTAAACAGCTGAATGACAATGTGGCAAATAACCACTGGGCAGCACAAAAAATATTAAGTTGCAAAAGTAATATTCAATCCTAACATTCCACAAACAAAGGAGTTAGAAGTAAATATGACTACATTTCCAGCTTGCCAATCCCAGATTCTTCAGAGGCACATCAACACTTTAAATGAAGGGAAAAAACTGATATTTCAATATTTCCAGCTGTACAAACCTTATTTGTGTGTGGCTCTTTGCAGGTGCTGAAATAGCGGAAGTAATGGGAAAAGCAACACATTTAGAATGCAGCTGAGAATCATTAATACTGTTTTTCAGATTTCTAACATTCAGTGCACTACTTGAATGGCAAAACACTTTAATCAGAAAAAATATCACCAAATACTTCAATAAATGTTAGGTTTGCCATAATTGCTTTGTAGAATTTAGGCCTACAAAGGGATCAAGAACTTCCTGTGCTTACAAACTCCAATCTTTATTAAGGATTTTGATTTCAGAAAATACAAATCCTTCATCTTATTTGTTCAAACCTGAAGCTTAGTTATCTCAAGACTGAATTGATCAAACCACTACCTGTTTTTGAAAATGAATGTTTGTTGCTGGAGAAGTATACTAACTTGAGAACCCTAGTGTTATGACTTTTTACTAGCCATAAAGCACAAACAGTACATATTAATTACTTTCAAACCAACCCACTCCAGTCCTCAGATTGTTTCCCCACAGGCATTCATACTTCCACTGGAATGTCCAACTCTAGAAATAACAAAGCTAAATGATGAAAGAGGGAAGAAGAGGTATGTTGAAGACATGGAATGAGAATAAAGTAGACTGCATCCACAAGAGTCCAGAAGAATCCAAACTGTTAACGTGGGACACAAAAGGTTGTGGGACAAAAGATATTTCATCTTGCTCCACAAGCGGCAAAAACTTGTCTACCCTGTCCACTCAGCTATTCAGACTTATTTAGCCTCCTCAGCAGAATGCACCAGGACAACCAACCCTATTGCTGTCCTTTGCTTGCCTCAACCTCTTTCTGTAAAACAGCATGAGCTCCAGGAGAATCGGGAGTCTGACACACCACAGTTTGCAGTCCAATATAATAAAGTGAACTAACATGAATTTTAGACTTCCTTAGCAAACCAGAATGAAATATACCAGAACTCAGGAGACCTCCTACTTCACATCCAGCTACTCCTGCCATGGAAGAAGGGTACAACAGACAGGCAGGGCAGTAACTGCAAGAGTCACTCCGAACTAATTTTTTTTATTTGAATATGCACCTTAACAGGCAACATAGTATGTAAATTGCAACAACCTTCTGATATGTATCTGGGAGAATTAAAAACAAAGCCTGTGCTGATCTTATTTTCTTTTCCTTCTATATAGACAAAGGTCTATTGCGACATTACTTTTATTTCCTGCTTTGTCAATCTCATTTGACTTTCCACAACATGGAGAAGACAATCTTCTCTTTTTGGTGCAGACACTGTTTTGAAGTCTCTATGAGATTCTATCACTAGCAAAAAAATCACTCATTTCTTGGGAGTTAGGAAATAACAGCATTCTGGAAACAAGTGGCATTTGTTTAAATATGCAGGGTTTAAAAAAAAATGACAGGAACAAATTTAACAGATTTTAAACAAATATTTCAGGCATTTCACATCCTGATTGTGCTGAGTTCCTCCCATAATGTGTTACTGTTTAACTTTTGTACTTAAAATAGTCCTACACGAGCACCAAAGAATGTTGTCCTGAGATTCAGATGGTGTTTGTACAAAGTTACGAAGGTCACTTAAAAACTGAATCTTAAAATTCATTCTTCCACCTGGAGGAGAAAAACAGCTGGCAAATCTAGGCAGGTAATTACTGTGGAAAAACAGCATACAATCTTTCTATGCAAATTCAATCTCTGTTGCAAATACTTTTCTATGTTAATTCACGACTCAACCCTTCCCCAACCAACTAAAAAACACAACCGCCTTCTGTAAACATGCTTGTCTCTAATATGTTGCACAAGGTCAACAAACTCAAGCACTACAAAAGTTATTGGGATGATGACTACAATAAAAAAGAAATCTACCCCCGAGACCCTATTCTAAAGGTGGTGGAAAGATCCTTCTCTTTCTTTGGTTTGGATAAGGAACTAGTAGACCTTTGCTGCTGAAATTCATTTAGACTTACTTGGCATTAGGTAATTCCATTCAGAAACCTGGTTATGAACAGGAATTCAGTGCAAAGTAGGTAAAACATTAACCCTAAAAAGAACTTTCTTGAACATCAAAGCTAATCTCAAGTGATTAAGGAGATGACCCATAAGATATCCAAGTGATTCAGACTGTAGGTAGCTCAATGGCATATAATAAATAATTCCAAAACAGCCAGACAAATTCAAGAAGCACACAACAAACAATACAAAAGCAGTGGCTTGAAATCCTAACTAGCCTGCCATCTACCCTCCAAAGTTCCCACTGACCCTCCAAGCGGCACCAAGCGAGAACCTCCTAACTTGCAGACTGCAGTGTCTAGATTGATTTGTCAAGATTTGCCTTCAAGCACTTTAAGCAGGCATAAAGTTACTAAAATTCTCTTTTTTGTTGTTTTCATTTTAATAGAGCATTGTATGTGTAGTTTGTACCATTATAAAAATGGAAATTGGCACCACTTAATGCGAGTTAACCTTTCACATTGTTATAAGGGATGAAGAGAAGGAAACCTTCAGTGTTTCTTACTTAGGAGTGTACACACTAATAAAAAACAGATACTGAAGTAAAATGCCAGAATATCAGAATATATTCATGTGTCTTAATTTCTTCTAATTCTGAAGAACATGGTCTTATACTGCTGATGTAAAGTTTCACTGATCTATAATTAGACATAACACAAAGGAGACAAGAACTTCTTAAAGAAACAGGACAGAATTCCATTGAGTTAAATAATTCTTATTATTTTATGCTCTATCAGCCACAGTCTAGGTAATACAAACAGATTTTAAAAAAACAGAAATAGGGAGCTTCCTGGGGAAGGAATTACGTGACACAAGGTGCTAGCACTAGGACAGGAGAAGCTGGGAAAACCTACTTGTAAAATTTTTAACTGAATGGTGCATAGCGAGGAAAAAGACACTTGTCAATTGAAAACATTGGTTTTTGTACCTATGCCATTTGTGTAACATTCTATGCTACCAATAAGATTTGAAACATGTAAAAATCATTCATCTATTTAGCATAAAGCTCTCACGGGGCATGACAAACAACTCACCTTTAAATTCATTGACTCTCAATTGGAAGTATTTGATTTTTGCTTAAAATACTAATTGTAAAGAGGTCAGAGAGTAACCGCACAGGGAGATATGTCTAAACGAGTGGATGGGCAAGCATTGTCAGGTTGTAGGTACTCCAGATTGAGGAAAGCACAGTTATTAGTAAAATGCAGAAATAACATCCTCAAAGTAAGGGTAAGTTACATAAAAAACTTTCATGACTGTGCCTTTTTAGTATTAACAATTCATTGTAATTCCTGATGTTATTTTTGCATTAAACATGCCACTTTCTCATTAACTTTTCAAAGGAATTACAGCTTGGCTGAATCACATGCAACTGGAGCTAATATCCATGTTCTGCTATCATTTAGTATGGCCCTATCAAATATTATAAGTCTAGAGATCACATGCTGTCACATGCTTTTCAAAGACACAACACTGACAATTGTTGCTAGCTGCTTATTTTTTAATGAGAAAAGCTAGTGAAGCTAGGAAGCTCTGCTTCCCAAACCCAATTTGCTGGAAATGTCTGAAAATCTGAAAAATCTATAAAAAGATTGATGGTACAAATCCTTTGATGTCCACATTCAAAGAAAAAAAACGTTACAGGAAACCCAAGTAAAATTAATGATGTTAGTGCTTATGGTTTGGAAAAAAAAAAAAAGCAAAAAACCAGAAATTGTTCCTAGTTACTGAGCAGAGACTTTCAATTCTAACACTATTTAAAAAAAAAAAAGTTCAAGCAGGTATTAAGTTTGTTCCAAATACTTATTACTAGTAAAGAAAAATAAAAATAAAAAATATGATATTTCAATATTGAAAGAAGTTGAAGCTTTTTAACAGCACTGATTATATTCTGACAGAAGCCCCATTCAGGGGGTGAATTTTCAATGCTAAGGTGGATTAGGGTGTTAAACTAAATAAGTGTTAAATAGAAATGTATTTTAAAATCTTCAGAATATAGTCCCTGTATTAAGCACCTATGTACACAGTGGCTTTATACAAAACATATCAAGTCAGAGTAGCACTGCAGACTGAAGTAAAACTCCCCAGGTGCTTACACAGGATACATCACAGATATTTTTAAAAAACAAGAAAAAAAAAGGAGGTGAAGGCAGGATTCATCCATACAAAGTTGTTTTTGATGATACGCAAACATCTAGCCTGTTGGGGCATGTTAAAGGCATGGATGACTTCTAGATCCCTGCTCTAGGGAGATCAAAAATTGAGCCTTACTCAGTAAAAGCACATAGTATCATTCAAGCTCTCTTAAGACTTGAATTTGATTCCTGTCAGTTTACCTTTATACTCTCATAAGGCTCTTTGATGTACATGACAATCCATCAGGCAATAGGTCCTTTAGAAACTAGAAATCACTTCTTTGAAGCTCCAAATGAAATAAAGCAGCTGTCAAGCTCCATGAACTCAATTTTTTTCCTAAGTAGTTTTAAATACCTGTTTAATATCCAAACAATAAAATGTCTTGTCTTTGCTACATTTAGATTACAAGTAAAATGAAAGTTGTAATTATTCTCAGTAATTTAAGTGTAAAATTATATTTCCTTAAAAAAGTGATGGAGCAAATTTAAAACATTAACCGAGACACTGAGATTTAGTTTAAATGAGTAAAATACGTACAACCTAACTGTAACAGCCAAGAAATATGTAGAATGCTAAAGAGTACAAACAAACGCCTCATTTTTTGTCTCTCTACAAGCTCGATAGATCTGAAGAATCTATGAAGCTTTAAATCTGAATAGAAGCATTTTGTAATATCTCTGTCTTACGTAACAATAAAATTAAACTTCCTGTCTTTCCCCTTGCCAAAGGTTAGTGGAAGACTATGACTATGAGACTAGATACTAATCTTTGATGAATATCCTAGCTGTTGGAGGGTGAGGATGAGGCAAACCTTGCTAGTACAACAAGCAGCTCAAATCTCATGTCCAATTATTATTAACTCAGTTGTGAAAGGGAAATATGGAAGGGAGAGGAAACTTGAAGTTAGGTTACAAAGAAAGATAGACTTGGAAAAGCCTAAATCTGAGTTTCCTCTCTGCATTACATAGATCTTTTTTAAAAAACACTAAGAAGTCCTACGTTCCCTTTTGTACTGCCAAATTATTTATTTTTAGAAGCAACTACTCTCTGACAACTGCCTTCCTTCCTCTCAGATGTTTTGGGAAAGACATGGGAGCCATGTGGTATTTAAGACTCATGACACTGAATTAGCCTTTCTGAAGATGGATTATAATCCAAGTTTCTCACCAACAGGAGATAGAGCACTCCAGCTGCTGTCCTACTGCCCAAAACCATCACTGCAACCACAGCAATGCCTTACAGTAAAGAGTGGCTGAATTTTTGAATCCTGGAAATGCTTCCAAGATTAGTCTGCAGAGGAAGACTATTTTGATGATATTAAAGAGGCTTATGTTGAAGAAAAGCTGAGTTGTTTAGCTCTGTGAATGCAGATTTCTGGGTGTACGCAGAGACAGAACATTAAGCGGCTAATAAATTTTACTGGCAAGAGTTCAGACAACTATATACTCAGGAATGCAGAAGTTGTAAAGAACATATTCCTGGTTTTAAACCCTTAAAATACTTCCTGTGTCTTACTAGGCACTAAAGTGTTTTTTTTGCAAACCTGTTATCTAGTGTCCTAGCTAAAACTGGCTCAAAATTGAGAATAGCAGCACATTTTTGAAAAAATCGGTTGATAAAGTACTGATAAACACTTCCCTCTACAATAAGCCAAGTTATATCAAGAAGACATAGCTTTTTGACATTATTTTTTGTCTTACATGAATTCTATGTATTAAATTTTTTCTATTTTTGTAACATGCTCCATTAAAAAAAAACGTGCTAACTGTCCCACTAGATTTGTGAAATCATATTAAATATATATGAAACAATAAAAACTTTTACTGGAACCAGAGTAAAGAATGTACTTACCAATATTAATTTCATCATCAGTTTCAGCATCTCCAATGCATTCAAACTGGAAATCTTGCAAAGACTGTGAAAATTTTTGCACTGCCATGGATAAATCTAAAATCCAAGGGAAAAAAAAAAAAAAAAAGAAAACTGGAATTATTCCACTATTTCACTGGAGCAAGGTTCCATGCATTTCCACATGAAATAATTTTTCATTTTACAAAGTTTCCTTTCTAGCATCTTTTTTGGACAGTAACTTCATTCAAAAATCCCCATCACCATTTCAAACAAACTGCTTCAGATAATCCATAAACCTATGAAACATGCTGATGTCAGATTTCAAACACATAGTAACACAAGTATTATGTTGGCAACTGAAAAGCTGATATACTTCTTGAAAAATATGAAATTACTGTCAGAAATTAATGTCTAGTGATGCGTATGTAAGTAGACCACTGTTGTTTAAACTACTGCAAGATTAATTCGCAGATTAAAATAAAGCTCATGATAGTTTCTTTGAAAAACATCACATGAATTAAATTTTAACTACTCTAACACATTAAAATCTTATACAGTATTACACAAAAGCTTTGTAAAAAGATATTGAAGAGAAAAAATAAAACACAAGTGCTTTCTAGTCAATTAAGCTGTCCATGGATTATGAATCCTACTTTCACTGACATATAAAGTGGATCTTCAGACCAAAGAAATGGCAAAGCAAAATTTCATGGCATAAAAATTCATTAGAACTGCATACACTCAAAAAAAAGGGTTCATAAATAGAGAACATCAACAGAATCACATAAATCAGTGGTTTTTTTTTTTTTGAGGTATACTAATAGCAAGTGCAGAGATGAATGGGATAATAAATGAACTATGTCAAAACTTGAAACCTCTACCAGTTCAGGTAAGTCAAGCAAGCAATCAATAATTCTCTGTGTCCTAGAGGATATATATATATATATAAAATTTCAACTTTGAAGCTATTGAGTAATACTGCTTAATATGCATATTGATTAATAAATGCATAAAAATAGACAAATTGGCCTAATGTCCTAAATTGACTCACATACAAAAAAACCTCGTCATTTAAATTTGAAGAAGTTTCCAACAATAAGAACTATTAATCCTAAATGAAATAAGCCAAAAATAATTCAAACACCTCCAAATAAGGATACACACAGTAAGAGGACTGATTTTTTTTTTTTTTTTTTCATTAAAGGTAACCACTAACAAATGACTGAATCCCCACCACAGGATGTTGCCCTACTCCTCCCTTCTGCTTTCCTATTTTTACGTGCAGCTATAAAGTACATAAGACCAACAAAAGAATCAGCAATCTACAGAATATACAGATATGAAAGATTTTCTTCTTGTATTAATAATGAATTCCATATGCTTAACTGTAGGGTATAAAGAATTGGGTAAATAAATTCTGTATCTTGATAAAAATAATGGAAAACAGGAAAGAATGTTCCTCAATTACTGCATCCTTGCTGAACATTTCCTACTGTGCTGTACATGAAGATTTTATCATTAAATGTATTAACAAATTAGACGCTAAAAACCAAGTGTTTCCTACTGCTCGTACGGATGAGAACAGAACAGATCTTTATAAGCTGAAGTACTCTGTTCTATGCAAACACAGCATCTTTGATATATGATTAAATGACTGTTCTACAGTTGTTAGGAGAACCTAAATTTGAATTTGTTCACAGTAGGATGCTTTGAAAAGAAACAGAGTTGTATTGCTGGCTTTTTGACCCAAAGTTACCACATTGAGTCCTAAATCCTTCTATAATATGCTGCATATCAACTGATGCCAAAAGGAATAGTATGGCATTAAGATAACCAAAGGAAAAAGATGCAAGTACACTGAAATGTAAAAATTAACTATCACTAATAGGAATGCAGATTTATTTCCTCTAGAGAATCTAGTATCTGCCCAAGACGACCAGCATCTCTGAATGTGAAAGGAAATGAGAGAGCATGGTCTCTCTGCTATCACTCATCCACATATGCAGCGTTGAGTGGAACAAATGTCAAAGGAAAGGAAAACAAATGATAAAAATATCCAAGATGGAGTCTTCATTTTATATCCTGGACTAGTCACCCAGAGATCTTGATCTGTCTTTCATTGTTTCAGCTAATAAGATAGTTTATACATTTTGAACCCAAAGGAGGCATGTTTAACCTAACTTCAAAATAGCAGGTATGAAGAATGTAGTAAGAGTTACAGAGCTCATTATATAACCTGATAAAATCATCCAGAATCATACCACGATTTTATTTAAGCATCTATGAGACCTATTGTAATTGCTTCAAAGTATGAAAACAGGTTAAGAGTTGTGATGGTTCAGCCTGGAGAAGACTCTGAGAGGAACTTAGAGCAGCCTTCCAGTATCTAAAGGAGCCTATAAGAAAGCTGGAGAGGGACTTTTTACAAGGACAAGTAGTGATAGACAAAGAGTAATGGCTTTAAACTGAGAAAGAGGAGATTTAGACTAGTAGGACGAAGTTCTTTGCTGTGAGGGTGGTGAGGCACTGGAACAGGATGCATGTGCCCCATCCTTGGAAATCATGAAGGCGAGGTCGGATGCAGCTTTGTGCAACGTGGTCGACTGAACTCCCCACAGTAGGAGGATTGGAAGTAGATGATCTTTCAGGTTCTTTCCAAATCAAACCATTCTATAGAAGATAGTACATTAAGGTTAAAGCTGTTCAGTGTAGCAAGGAATAAAATGAAGTTCCAAGGACAGATGTTTCCTGTGACACTAATATACACACAAAGTTAATTTTACCTGAAAAACTAACAAATATTCTACAGATAAATTCTCTAGGAAACTGTCCAAGTAAGTTGGAATTAATAGGATTTAATTTGTAAGAGGTCAAAGCTCAACACTGCAGAGTAAACACAAAGTACAAAGTACAATTAGTTACATTTATCAACTTATTTCTTAGGACCATCAAACCTTCACCTCATTATAAAATTCACCTAGTCACAGAAAGGACTGGTTGTGCAATAAGTACATCCTTAAGATGTACTTTTCTTTAAGAGATATGAAGATTTAAAATTAATTAAATCAGATTTAAGATCAACTGTCTCTTCAATCAAGAAAAGGTAAATGAGATCATTGCCATCTTATCTAGTCTGGACAAAAAATGGAAAGAGCAGAGAGATGGAGCATAAATGTCGTTCAGCTTTACAAGACATTATTTATCACTGTATATCCCAGAGTTTTGATGTCACTGAGAGTCCTCAATACATCCTCCTCCTTCTAGACATAGGAAGGTAGATCATCACACTAAACATATCACCTTTTTCTCATCTGCCAGAGAAGTGGCATTACAAGCATCACTCCTTGTCAGCTCCTTGTGGGGTCCACATGAACTAGGATATTTCACTTAGCCCAGCCCAGAAATTCTTTTTCAAGCAGTTAATTGATTGTCTAGATTACTATAGAAGCCTTATCAGCTTTATTGATTGACAGCAAAGGACTATCATCCAGGGAAGGATATCTGCTCAAAAGTCTCAATGCTACCTAAATGTTGTTGCCCCTGCTCTTCTGGAGGCACTCAGAGTGATCTCTTCGGGTGCCAGCGAAAGAGTGAAAATACACCTTATTATCGATCTGTTGCCAGGGAATTTGTAACCAGCAATTCGTTTAGTATTCAGTATTCACCTGCACGTTTCGGTTTTCATTTTCCCCAGCTCTAAAGCAGGATTCATTTCAGTTTTGCAGTGAGGTATATAGTCAACAGTGGTCATCTACATGCTACTTAGAGTTAGTAGAATAAGATTACTGAGACAGAGGTGCCTGTTCTAGTAAAGGTCAAAACAAGTCAATTGGCCAGAAAACGTGAGGGTTTTTTTGTTAAATTATGACAGAGGAAATACGAACAGAAGCATACTACAATGTGACCAGAAATAATGAAAGGATAATTGCAGCTTAGTCACAAGAAAGTAATACATCAATATTAAATATGAATACGTGTAACACCAACCATCAGTATCATAAAGCTAATGAAAGAGTAACAGAAATCATCATCCATTCAGAAAAATCACAGAAAAATCAGGAAATGTTATTCTACTGTACTTCTTCCTGAAGGTTTATACTTTCAGTCAATCTGCTTAGCACATATTTACCCAATAAAAATATGGAAAAAACACTTGGCACTATTCTAGAACCCAGGTTTAAGATTCACTTTGTTTCAAATTGCCTAAAAGGAGGATTTCATTTGAACTTTAATATATTCAGGTAGAGCCTTACATTCTGGATATAGGATGATGCAGTTTTTTTGTATTGTTCTTCAACTTTCTTGCCCTAGATTTGTTAAACAGATCATAAAATATATTCTTATATAGAGCCCTGAAGAGGAGGAAAGAACAATACTTTGCTAGAAAGCTATTAAACAATGGATGTTATTACCTGAAGGACAAAAGAACAAGTATATTAGTTTTGGCACAGCCCTTCACAAAAAGGATGAAGTTCTAGAGATAAGGAAACTTGATTTCTGCAAGGTGGTAAGCACAAATAACTATTTGTTTGGGGTGAGAAGGTGTTTTTTTCATTGGTTTTGCCAGTCTGATTGCTGGAAGAACAGAAAAAAGCCAAAGCTTTTAACAGGACTTAAGCTCCAAAAGCAGAATTTTATACAGTTGCGAAGGACCCATATCCCTACCCTAGTAACAGCCTACAAGAAACTGTTCTCGGAAAATACATCAAAGCCAAAGTCTTTCCACTTTTTTACTTAGAATGATTACTTCATTAGCAAATGGAGTTCCAATAACCAACACTCTTCGTGACTGATGTCAATCATCGTGGAAAAGCTTGGTATCATTCACTGGGTTAATAAGGAAAAACAGCAATTGAAACCTAGTGAGAAGATTAAACATCCCTAAATGAACTCCTGTGTGCCAGCTGGAATGCACTAAGTGGGACTTCAAACAACAGACACCGTGGCTAAAATACAAATAGTAACATATATGGTGATCTGACACAGTTAGTTATTACAGTATGGCTTCAAAGACAGCAACAAGCAGAGGGGCAACGGCTGAGCTGGCAGAACATTAGAGGCAATTCTTTTGTCAGCTGAATGTCAGGACAGCTGAAGACTGGAAAGGAGACTACACACAGTCACCTTTAGTGTTTCAAACCTTTGGGCAGCTTGATTCTGCTACCAGACCACATGCATTGCAGTGCCATGCTTGATGAGCTATCTCATTTGGTCACACACTGACATCTAGCTTCATTAAAACCCAATCTCATTTGGTCACACACTGTCATCTAGCTTCATTAAAACCCAATCTACTCAACAAAACTAAATAAAACAGCATAAACTGAACAACATTGACAACAATGGCATGCTAAAATGCAAAGAATCATTTCTCTTTTATTCTTCATTACCTCAAAATGAGTCACTATTGGGGTCTTTGGGTTTTTAATTGCTTTACAAATACATTTATTTTCTTGATTTATTACATAAGCAACTTTCATCCTATAAACACTTTTTTCTGGCTAAGTTACCTAAACACTTGGAAACGCAGACTTATAACAGACATAATTATTGTGAAACAGCAGTATGCGTTGGAGCATTCTTACTGCAACAAATTACAGAAACAAGTGTTTAAAAACTGAAACAAGTGAAAAAAAGGTTTTCAGTATTACAAATCTGCAAACCATTATTTTTCCAGAAAAATACTTGAGATACGTATCTACTTAAATACTTCATGACACACTCCTTTACTGTGAAGATGAATCAGGAACTGCCTCGGTTTTGTTATTTTATATGAGAACAAGGTTCATAAAGGCAAGCTATATCAACAGCCACAAATAAGCTAGAGGAACAAGAACACCCCACTGAGAAGCGCTGGACTTCAACAGCTTCTGTGTTTGCTACAGACAATTTGATTGTAACTAGAACATGTCACAGTGGGACGTCGTTTTACACATCATAGACTGTAAACACAACAGCTAGCAGTGCAATTATATTTAGGCAGCCTGAATGATGAAGCAGTTAAAAGTAGCAATCATATAAGACTGCATATATCACTACTATATTTCAAACTTCTCACCTTAAGCACTTTCTCATTAAAAAATCTCAGCTTCACAGTCGTTGGTCTTAATTCAGAAAATAACATCAAAATGCATTTTCTATACAATTTTCATCTCTTTTGACTCTTCACCATACACTACTGCTTTAAAATGAAAAAATAAATGACATTCAATGGCAGTAGGTAACTGTCACAAACAGAAAACCTTCCACTTTCATCAAGAAGACGATAGGAGGTCAGACTTTAAAATTAGACTAAAGTATGCGGATGTTGGCATATATCTCAGTACTGCAATTAACGCCCTCAACTGGACATGAAAAGAATTCTAAGTTTTGCTGCCAGATAACCCCAACTTAATAACACATCACCACCGTGACACATGGCTTTTATACACTCACAAAAATCTCTATAGTCATCCAATATGGATTCTGCCATCTTCAGTTTCATGTGGCTTTCAATACTAGAGTCTTTCCTAGCACACTTAGGTTCACAGCCCATACCTCTGCAAGGAATATTGTCCACGGCATTTGTATTTTCAGAAGTCTGTTGGATGAAGTTATTTTCATCCATGCACACTTGTTATTCTTTATTTCTCAGTTGCATTAATTTAAGGATCAAGTTAACTTTTCTCATTGTCAAAGACAACAACAACAACAAAAAAAAGGGCCAAACAAAAGCTCTCTTAGAAGCAATCACATTTTTTCCAAATTTCTGCAGAATAATTTAATTTGGCAAAATCCAGGGCAAGCTGGCACAGAGAGAGGCTATCTGCAGGGAAAGAC
Source organism: Urocolius indicus (assembly GCA_013401255.1). NCBI lineage: Eukaryota > Metazoa > Chordata > Aves > Coliiformes > Coliidae > Urocolius > Urocolius indicus. The sequence continues at coordinate 50,730 of WBNH01001512.1, read as the reverse complement.
TGAGCTAATTCTGGCCACTTGCCATAATGCATTCTAAAGAAGCCACAAGAAAAGACCACAAGGGAATACAGAATCCAGTGCCCAGTGCCAAGGACTTTGCAGCACAAGGCCCGTTGCTCTGTATTGACATAGTCTTTCATTGTTGCTCTCAATGAACTCTTTATCCCCTTTATTTGCTAGCTTCACTGGTGCATATTCTTTGCCAACTTGCTATTCACGGAACAATAAGCACCAACTAAAATGAACAATCCTCTACCCCAACAATCCTACGTTAGTTTTCCACCTTAGGCTCAATGTTTTGTTATTAATTTCAGGGAAGCTAATTTCTTTCTCAGTCTCCAGGGATAGGACATTAGCAGATTATGTCAACACGTAGCCCATGCATTGCTGCATTCCTCTGGGGTTAAATAAGGCACTATGGCAGTTTGAAATTTTTCAGTGTTGTTTTCTTACTCGTGACTATTTCCATGAGAAAAGCAGACAATTTACTTTCTCATTCTAATAAGCACTGAGAAATCCCCTCAATCAAATGCAACAAAATCCCCACTTTCTTAACACTATGATGCAAGAGCTGTTGCAAAGTCCCTATCTTCTACAGGCTTGATAGCTATTCATACCAACATTTTTAGTCTCAACTTCCTAATGTTAAAATATCATACAGTATTTTGGATATTCTTAGTACTCCTCTATGATTAAGCACTGAATCCAACAATTTTCCTTTGCTACCTATCACAATTTTGTGACTGTTTTACACAAAGATGGGTAAAAGTTTCAGAAAGCATTTGGTTACATTTTACTGTGGAAATTATAAAGACTGGCGGTAGGGTATAAGCCTGTAAGTCTAGGGTATAAGTACTACTTCTATCATATTATTATGTTTTTCTAAATTACACTCAACAAAAACATTTCTATACAAAGCCAGATTTGCAGACTAGTTTATTTTCATTCTGTAAGGTTTTTGGCCAAGATCCATAGTAAAGATTCCAATATTTTCAACACTGGAATATTCTAACATTTCTTCTCTTTTAGAAAATAATAAATCCTTGAAAACAAGCACATTTACCTGCTTTCCCCCCCATTCTCAACTAACTACAAATCAGTACTCAGCCACCTTCACTCCTCCAAAATGTCCCCTTGTGCCCACTGATAAAACTGTCCTACAGTTCCGTATTAGCAAGAGTTCAGCTGTGCAGCCTAACTCTTTAAACTACTCAGTACAGCACATGGAACATACCTGACAAGCAGCAATTACAATTACATCTGATATACAGCAAATAAACACTCCTTACCCTTCTCCTTGTTTAAAAATGTATCTGACATTCAAGTTTCTTGCTTCAGTTGAGGACTGTATATCACTTTTTTCCCCTAAGGCTACTGCCTTTCAATATGTTTCGCTACACTTTCCAGAGATATGTATTTTGCTGGTGTCCAACTTAGAACGTACACCAGGAGTCTGGGTCATGGTGGCACACAAGATGTTGTGGGGGAGTCACATAATGAATCTTCTATTCATGTAGCCTTTGTTATACACTAATTCTCACACTACAAAAATATATTATTAATGGTGAAAGTGTTGTGCAATATGTCAAGTTGGTGTAACTCAAGGTTGCTCTGAAGTCTCAGATGCAGGTGCACAACCTCTTTCACACATCTGTAGCACTAATGTAGAGAGCACACTATCTAATGCAAGGACAGGCAGCCATGTGGAACTGTCTGGCCAACATCGAGCACTGACAGTTTTCCTCTCTTTTTCAAATACAATTTCAGATTTATTCTCACAGTCATTTGAAGTGAAACAACCAAAAACAGCAGTCTTAATGTAAGATTATATAAGAACTCTTAAAGAACTGGGAAAAAAAAAAAAAAAAATTAATGTTTTTCCTTTACAGGTTTGAGATTTTTCTGGGGTTAGATTTTTCATTTCTTCTATATCATTTTACTTTAACTTCTGCATAGTTTTCTACCACTTCATTATCCATACTCAGTTCCTAAACTTTCTTCCCTGCAGATTTTCTTTCACCCTTAACATAGTTTCTCTTGCTTCTTCTGGGGATCTGAAATGCTCTTTCATGATCTTTCACATTCTTCCCCCACCCTGTGGATGTTTATTTCCCAGACAGTGTCAGCCTTTTCCAGGTAGCTGGGCCCACAGCCCAGTCTTCCCTACTCTCTTTCATTCAAACTAGTTTATCACGCTTGCTGCATAATTTCACACTCTTCCTGGCACATCCCAGAGACAACAAACAGCAACTAGGCAGAGAAGTACCACAAAAAGGGGACAGAGAAACTAAGAGCAGATGCTGCTAGAGGTTGTAAAAGTGGAGAGTGACTCCTTGTCTGGCAAACAAGGAATTGCCAGAAAGAAATCATGGGGATTCCCAGATTTCCAGTGTAACATTGAGGTATTAGTGCTTCAGATGGTCTCTTAATAGTATTTTAAAATAGTTTTCTCCATTTGTTCTTAATCTTACAAAACATCCAGAGAATTTTTCAAAATGCATTACAGTCAGTGAAACAAAGCAATATATGATACAAGAATTCCACAATGTAATTGAAGTTGCAATGCATTTGTAAGGAGCCACAGTTCTGACTATTTGGGCAAGATCCATTCTGCCACACTACTGTGCTGCATACGTGTATGTAGGATGAGATGCAATTTTCCAACTATTACCCCTACCCAAATACCCAAATGGGGGGCAAAAAAAAATAGGGTCATCTGGTTCTGGTATGAACACGGAGCTATTAAGAAACTGCTTCTAGGAAAACCAAGAATAAATCATTGGACCAAACATCATGCAGATCTTCAGCTGTAAAATTTCTGCAATATATCTTTAAATGCTTTTATGTGCCATGATTTTTACATTAAGTATATTCCCCTGCTCAGAAAAGAGAGCTGTTCAAAGAAGGATCTGTCACATTGGCCTGTGCTGGATGGCGGGGGAGGGATAAAAGGAATGAAAGCAGTTATCAAGGCATTTGTAAGTACTGAGCTCTTGGAACAACATTAGAGTTGAGGGTCATGGGAAACAGAAGCTTTGCTCACCCTTCTTCCTGGCAAAGTTTTTTGCACTTGGGCAACAAAGTAAAATGTTTCGTAAGAATAGGAGGAGGAGAAAAGGGGGAAAAAAATTAATATACATATTTAGCTCATTAAAAAAATAAATTAAAAAAACTAATAAAAAACTACAACTTTGCTTTAAAGGAAATGAAACACTTTCTATATGAAATTCTTTCAGAGTATTAGAGCACAGGAATACAACACTTGATTAGATTCCTTTGATCAGACAACTAATATCACAGCCACATGAACTTCAATATTTCACATAACAGAGTTGTGTGGGATTTTTTTTTCCCCTAACATAGACACACAAACGGAAGTAATGTTTGTTTAGACAGTCAGATATGCACTTCCAGACACGGAGGACAGAACTGAGACCCCAAACCAAGGATTTTGTCCAGTGATGTTAAATGCTGCTAAATGTCTTTACCAAATTTGGCCTAGTCTACCAGAGCTGATTTGCTACATAGCTACTTCTTGCTAAGTAGTGAGGAAGGATACCAAACAAATCAGTTTTATATAGCAAACAAGCTTAAATAGTCTAGTTAAACTCTATTTTACCTTTAAAATCTAAATGAATTCATAAAATGCAGAGATGAGGGCCATGAAAGCACATAAACCCTCAAAAATGTGTCTTGATGGCTTTTAAACAGAATACTTGCAGTATCCCAAACTAAAAAATCTGTTACCAAAATACCTTCATTTTAATAGTGAAGGAAAAACCAGCCAAACAAAATATGTTTCATGAAGTAAAGACATGCACAAGGGAAAATTCTTCACCAGGTGAGTTCTTGTTTGTACAACTCAAGAATCAAGTATTCCCAAGGAGTTAAGAGTTAACTCCCAATTTGCATATGTGTATTTCCTTAACAGCTATGAAATACTTTTTGTATCTTATATACTTTCCAGTTTTATTGCAGTCATAGAGGGAACAAAATAAAGTCCGTAAAAAGCAAAAATCATAGGAAGTTTCTCTCCAGGTATGAAACTATTTCAAATAATAGGCTTTTCCTTTTTTTGTAGGAAAGAGAAATATCCCTCACATTCCATTTCTTTCACTCTTAATTAAATTTTGAGACAAAAAAGGAACTTCAGAGATCTTCTGCTGAAGTCTGTCTAGTTTCTTACTGAAGTTAAACAACTCATAAAAAGATCAACCAGGCTCCTACATATTTCATCTACTGTTTTTTTCAACTTTTAGTTATCTGGAATTTTGTCCTATTTTCCTGCTATTAAAAGATTTAGGAACATAAAACAACATCCTCATGTTATCTTCCTGGCAGAGTGGTATCCTTTAATTAATAATCTTGCCATCCATTAGTACTAGTAGTGTTTATATTATGGCATGTGTAATGAGTGCTGAACTAGCTATTATCGCTCATGAATGAGACCTTGTCATTAAAACAGATAAATAATAACTATGTTGTTTCATTATTCTACATTCATGCCTAGTCAAGAAACAAATATTAATAATTATTTGAAATCTGGAGAAGGAACAGAAACATCATTAACACCACTCCATCAATCCATGAGAGATCTGCATTTAAACTTTAAGTACAGATTTTGTCTTGCTCCTTGACACTGTCCCGAAGTATCTGGGAAAGGTACAGGGAAATGAGGAAAAGGTAAATGGTAAAAAAATGGTAACAACATCTTGTGTAAAGAAATGCATTCAATCCTCGGCCTGAAAAAGACAACTGGGGAGCCATAAGAGTTCTACAAAAATTACACACAATACAGAAACGATGGCTGTCTCTTCCAAAGTGAAAACAAAAGGCTATTGAATATAGCAAGAAGCATGCTCAAAGCAAAGAAAGGAGATACTTTTTCTCAAAATATGTAGTTAAATTGTGAAGTTCCCTGCCACCGGATGCTGTGGGTATCAAAAATTTATGTGAGTTCAAAAAAGGACTGGACAAATTCACAGAAGAAAAATCCACTGAGAGCTATTACAGACATAAGCCTTTGCTCAGGAAATCTTCAAGTCCCAAACCACTAGAAAAAGTGGAAGCATCATTACATTCTGCTTGTTCTTATTCACTACTGTAGGCAGTCAGCATTGCCCGTGAGAGGAAAACACAACTCACAGCACAGCACTCACTCCTATCTAGAGACAGGATATAACACCAGATAAACCTCAGGCCTGATCCAGCACAGTTGTTCTCATACTCTTTGTAGGAAGATTTGGACCTGTATGTTTCGCAATAGCTTAAATGACTCAACACCATTAGCTGATCATGGATGAGCCAGTACACCAGCACAGATAAGCACTCTTTAGCCATTCCTTTAGGGTCACCTATTTTAGCAACAGACAACAAAGGAGAAGTTAATTCTGTAAAATTAAGGACCATGGAGATGTTCTGTCTTGCTAGTTTAACCATAGGAGGTGAGCAATGCTGGATAGACAGAAGCTATATCATCTTTAACTGCCAGACAAGGTTGACCACTATGCCTTTAGTTACATTATAAGGCTCTAATTCTTCCAGCAAGTTCTTGATTAGCAATTTGTACTGAGGTATGCCAAGTCCTTTTAACAGTAAAAATAACTGCATTAGTAAACGACTGACAAAAGTTGATTTGGGCTACCAAACTCAAATGGCTTCAATGAAGACTGATTATATAGTTTTACTCCTTTCACACTCTTTGCTTGCACAAATATATTATCTTCACCTTGTTCCTTCAAAACCTTTCCAAATTTATCTCTTAGCATGAGAGTGGTCACTACACAGACAACTATTCAATACTTATTCTTTTCCTTAGGGTTCAATATGGCTTTCTTTTTTCATCCCACTGTTGCTTACTGCATATCATCCAAGTCCTGTAATGGACACAGAATTACCTCAGCCTTCATGCAAGCTAAGTCTAGAAAGAAAAATCCCTTTTTTTTTTTTTTTTTTTTTTACTATGTCACATGCAGTACCACTACCCTATTTGACAGATGGAGATGCTAAAAGTATGACTGCCTAAGGTCACACACCAAATTTGTGATTAGGCAGGCTCTTGTGGTTCCCTGTTTCATGCCTCTTATTCTAGATGCCATTCCATTACACCAGGAGATGCTAACCAGAGCTGGAAAGAATGCAGCTTCTCACACTTTCCTGTCCCCATAAAAGCTTGAACTTTTTTCTTCCAATGGGGCATAATTTTAAAAAATAAAGTTTTCTCTTAAAAGGAGATAAGAAAACCCTAATTTCCTTAAAAAAGAAAGAAAGAAAAAGAAGCAATAGTTACTTCAGCCACAGCACTTAGTGCTCTGCATCTGTTTCAAGTCAGTCTCCACAAAAATGAGGAACACACCACACACAAATATGCTTGCTTACTTAACAGTCACTTGCTAAACTTTAGTAAAAGCATCTTTAAAAAAAAATCTAAAACAAAAATAACAAAAGAATACTGAAACAAAAACAGAACAATTAAGGTTTGCACAATTAAACTCTGATGTTTCTCAATCAGAACAGTTTACAAACTTTAATATAGAAATTTTACATATAAAATGTTTCCATCAGTTTTCAGGTGCTGCAGAATTTTATTTCTCTTTCAGAAAATCCAGTAAATTCAGAAAGACTAAGACTGAACGAAAACTTAGTGTGACTTAATCTAACCTCATCATAGATCAATCTCAAGAATTGATATTGACGGGAATATTAGAGAGAAAGAAAATAGCTTTCTTTGCTTGCACGGGTTCTAGAGGAAGCCCAGACAAGTTGTCTTCAGGAGAAATGGGAAAAAAACTGTTTCTGAAAGATAAAAAACAACATGGGAACAGCTGATAACAATGCTTTTGGAAAATATCAACTCTTCTTGGTTTCCACGCACTGTGGAAAAGTCAATAAGTTAATAATTCGCTTAGAAGCTAAAGGAAAAAAAATAGGAATGCTCTGAGCCTGAACTGTTTTGTTATTAAGGTATTTATAAGGCAAAATTTGGTGTACGACTGTATTTTTATCCAATGACTGACTGCAGAATGCCTCTGACATCACCATAATATCATTGTCCCTCCAGCAGGCCATAAGAAGTTGCACTTGGAGCTTTGCATGACTCACAGTTTGCTGTCTGGCTCTATTCCATTCCAACACACCCTCCTCTCCCTTTTCTCAATGAAAAGTGGCTTAAAGAAGTTGTAGATTTCATTTCAAAATCCCATTTAATACAAGTGGGAACGTTTCCATGAAGTTATACCTGTCTTAAAAACATGGGAAATCTCAGCAAGATTAAAACCAAACAAGTTCTATAACTGAATGTAATTTTGAAATCATCAATACTTTTCAGAATAGAAATGGAATTCTCTGTAGGAAAAAAGTTTCAGCTAGTCTAGGCAATATTTACTCTTTACAATGAGCAACATGAACAAAACGGACAGAACACAAACATGGTAGCCGAGATTCTGGATATTGCTTTCCAAAGGCAGTATTTTTAATTTTCATACATGTAAAATGTTTAATTGCAATGGATAGTCCTGTCAGACTTCAATGTGCATTGACTGTAATCCTCTTTCAACTCCAGTTGAATATGTTAGTAAATACAAATCAATGAACAGTTTATTACCTTTGAATTACTCAAGAGACTGCATAAGTAGCCTAGTAAAATACCTTCTTCCCAAAACATTAATGTTAGCTTCCTTGACATAAGCAAACGCAGCATATTAAAATATTGTCTGCAATAGCAGAAAAAAATAGCAGTAAAAAGGTTATTTTTAAAAAATACTTTTAATTCTTTTATTTAAAGTTATAGCATCCAATAAGCAGATGCTTTTAAAGATATTTTTGGTTTTAACATGCAAGGCAATACACAGTTTCTCCAAACAAATCAACTGTGGCTTGTTAATTGCTTCTGAAAAGGACCCCTAATCTATACATTGTCAAGAAAGCTCATGAAGACTCCTGCTCACTGTTGTAGTAAAACTGATTCTCCAACTCCCTAAACATACAGTGTATCATAATATCTCTTATCAAGCCAATTGTTCACAAAGACATGGTTGCTAAACACTTTTATAAGCACCTTTCAATACAAAACAATACTCCTAGGATCCACTCCACACAGACAAGAATCCAGAACACTGATATAGTTGGAGATACCTCAATACAAGCTGGTCATGCTCATTACTTAGAAGCAAAAGAACTAGTAATTTAACTTTGATATCATACCTTCAAGCTAAATATATAAATTAATCTTGTGTAATGGCTGTAAGAGAAAATGAAAAAAACTCACTGTGGAATATTAATTACAAACTGGGTAAAGACACTGCTCAAATTACCTTGGGAGGCTCTAATCGTAAATAAAATAGATAATGAATATGACATTTTACATAAATACCCTCACTGAGTATTATCTTCCCATTGGTTTTAGAAGCCAGCAACATGCATACAAAATTACTAGGAAAAAGAGCATCAACTAAGCCAATCAAAACCTAGGATTTGTAGCACATTTCCCAGTAATGACACCCAGGTTGCCTTTTTTTTTATCCTCCTTCCATTCTAAAATGAAACTTCTCTTCCCTCAAAAGAAAACCAAAATCCAGTATTAAATCACGAATTTCATCTTTAGCAGCAAAATTTAGTATAATTTCAACTTAAGAAGTCTTCTTGAATTGACTTTTCCACTAGTTAACAGAATGTGTAGCTGTTAACTTTACTACTTGGTATATAGCTTCCTCAAAATATACCTAACAAAACTTGAGAGAATTTTGGATTATTAAGACTTGAAAGTTATCAGAGCTTCAGCCTGTAAGTGTATGTGCAAATTATTGTAAGAAAAAAAATATGAATACATTTACTGCAATAATCTGAAACGGTACAGTTACCTGAATACTTCCTTATAACTATTGTCCACATGACTGCAGCAAGGTCTGGTAGAACTCTTCCTGATAAAACCAGACACAAATTATTTTAAAACAAAATGCAGAAGGCTATGGAAAAAGATTTCTTTAAAAATACAAGACAGTTTTTTCTTTCAATAAGAACTGTACAGTAACAGAATAATAGACTAAGAATTACCTGGAAACAATACATAGAGTGAAGACTGCTGTAACAACTTGAAGATACAAAAGATGCAGTATATTGCCTGCATTAAAAAGTGATAGAAACCAGGAGACATTAGCAAAGACATGTCCCTGACATGGACATAACTCACCTGCAAGAAAAACAAACCAATCAACCAACCAACCAAACAAGACGACAAAAAGGAATACCAAGGGATGCCTGCACAACAGCTTTTTGAGTGAAGACTGAAAAACCCCAGACCAGTGAGAATTCAAGAGCTTTTAGCTCCTGCTCTTCCACACTCCTGCAAATCTCACTAGCAACCCACATAATTCTCGTAATACCTTACAACCAAAAAAAAAAAAAAAATCTTTCCGTTTAAGAAAAGATAAGGCAGCAAGAGAGCTGTAGGAACGGTAGCAGAAGGCTCATCTCTTTAAGATTCGGTTTCGCTAAGTACTGAACTCAGCAAAGAGCATAATCTATCTGAGTGTGAGAACTCATCTGAGAGACACAAGAGGATGGGGACTTTAAGCAAGTAAAATACTCAATGATCTGGAATCTCACAGGACAGACCTACTGAACTGGTTTCACAACTGTCAGTACAGGAAGGCAGCAACAAATACTTATCTCTGTTGCAGATTCTTATGACATTTCTCTTTTCTATCAAATAATTGCTTTCTGAATCTCAAAGGAGCCTTACTATTTATTATAGTCAGATTGGAAAAAAAGGTGTTAATGCTGAGAAACATATTTTGCTGTTGATATAGATGCTTATAACCAGCTTTCATTTTTCTTTTCTTGAAAAGCAGCAGAAGGATGTCACAAACTTAAGTGTCAGGGAAGTAAGAAGACAGAGCAAAAATAAAATTTAGGAAGCACAAAGAAATAAAGTTCCATCCACATAGTGATGGGACATTCATTTTATTGGAAATATCTTGGTATCACTGCAGACAGTTGTCCTACAGTATGAACTTAGTTCTGAGCATCAGTCAAAAATATCAAGGTCTAGTAAGGAAAGAAATCACAAAGCAGAAAATATAATTATCTGATGCATTCACACTTGAATAATCCATGCAGTTTCCTGCAACTCATCTCAGAAAGTGTAGTTTCCATGAAAAATGTTGACAAAGGACAATCAGAGGGACAGATTTTGTTATTTAAAAGCAGAATCCAATTAGACTAGAACTTTGGAGTGTAGCTGGGGAACAAAACCTGCAAGGGGTTTATATAGCCTATAGGCTATACTTAGTAATTCTCCTAGCACAAAATTGCCATGAATAGATAAAATGACCAAATAGCAGGCATAAACAAAGAAAGAACTTTTGACCCTATAGTGAAGTCATGAAACTTCTTGCTTACTGGTACAAGCTGCTATGAAGCCTAACAGGACATCTGGATTCAAACCCAGGTTAGATAAAGCCATTTCTGAAAAGGGGTTACTTGAAGACGCTTGGGAGAACTTTAGAAGAAGGTTCCTGTAATTTAGAGGTTCTTCTCATATGAAATATTTTAGAAGCCAAGTACTTTTGTGTGGGTCACCGACTGGTCAGTTTTACTGTAGAGGTCTCAAGGCACAGTAAATGGCTCTCCTGAGAGTGTAGAGATGCGACTACATCTCTTAAAGCAGCCTCACAAAATCCAACTTGTATTTCGGTAATAATAAGACGTAATATTGATTGAACAAAGTAGTACAATGAGGAGTACAAAGGTTTTGCTGAATGGAAAACCTGTTGGGTCTTACTATTTTAAGGATTTTAGTTTGTTTCTTTAAAAGCCCACCAACTTTCCATATACTTGAAAGCCTTCTAGAAGCAGAAACAGCTTTTGGAGAGACCAAATTCCACATAATAGCTCTGGATCTCTCCAGTAATAAAAACATCATAAATCCCTCCTCTTAAATTTCTCAGAGAGGTACAAATATGATCCCTACATTGAAATGAATTAGGAGAGTATCAGACTTCATCTTTAAGGAGTCAGTACACTTTCAATAAAGTTTAACAAAGCAGTGTGACAAAATTTCTACTGGACAGTATGACATACAGCAGTGTGACAAGTTATAGTGCACTAAGTACCATATTAATAATTTGTGCAGTTTCAGAATAAAACTGCTGAACTCCTTCTATGCTATTTTATCTAAAAACAGCTAAAAATCTCTTTTAAGATCCCCATCCTACACTAAAAATGCCTTTTTAGAAGTACTCAAAATTCAAACACCTGTATTTAACAGATTTATAGATAATACTGTTTCTTTATTTTAAAATGAAGCTATATCTAGAAACTGATACAGAAGGGAAAATCTGCATAATACTTGACACTTCAATTACTCAACATCTGCATATACACAGTAAAAGACAGGTCATACAAAATTACTATCTATACAAAGATGAGTAGAAGATAAATTCACCAAAACTACAAGCTTTATTTTAGTGCAAGACAACCAAGACAAGAAGAAAGCAAGAACTAGACATTCAAGTGGTCTAATTTTTTTATCTGCCAAGAATACAGACACGGGATATGAATATCACAGTCCCTATACCTATCTACTGCACTCAGGCCCTCCTGCATAACCCACAAAGAGAGAAAGAAAAAAAAACCCACAGACAAAAAAAAATCTGAATCAATATTAAATAAATTTAAAAACAAACAAACAAAGAAAATCAATCCACTAACATTACTGCCCAAACCACTAGTGTTCACTAGTTATAGTAACACCATTGTCTTGTATTTCATTCAATTGTTACAAATATATAATTAAGTGACATTGTAATTTACAAAGGGCCAACAGAATTGTTTGTTAAAATACCATGAAAATCCTTTGGCTACATTGCAAGAGTGATGCTTAATCCAGTAACACAGCACTCTGCTTCAAAACAACTCCTCAAATAAATGACAGAAATGGCATGAAAGTGAGTTTTAACTATAAAATCATCTTAAAGTCTCAAGGTGTATTGAAAACTATACCTTCTCACAGAAGACAAATCAAAGAGTCTCTGGAGTGCCAATGACCATAGGAATTGTGAGAGTTAGCATGAGGCATATTTTACTGACAAATTAATTGGAAACTGTCAGAAAAATAGTGGAAAAAAGAGATGTGATATGTAATATTATTTTCATAAATTTAAGATTATTGCCACTCCCAAGGAAATTTCGGATATGTTGCATTAAGAGACAAAACTAAAATACTAAATTAACAAACCAAAGAATTACATTATCATAATGTAAATAAAATAATCGTATTTTTAATTTGCTGCATTTCAACTAAATAGAGAAAGTACCAAACGGAACAATTAGCATTTTGTACAGCTACCATTACTGCCCAAGAATATAACAAACCAAAAACTTCTAATTTCACAGAACCAAAGAAGTGTATACTGTAAATTTGTGGGTTAAATTTCCTTAGATCAGACCAATGTGTCTCTTGCAGTACAGGGCAAAAAAAAGAATGGAGAAATTCTATCTGTTTCACTTTCCAATGAAGCATGAAGAAAGAAGTGCTTAAAAAATGATTAAACATAGCCTTAATGTTTGAATCTTCAATCCTGTAAATTAGAGATAAAGAAAAGGTGGTAAGACTGAGGTGAACATTGTCTCAGTTCCCTTCTCCCCTGGGCAATGACTTGTGTCATACTGGCTAAGATGCTGATGATGGCTTCTTCACCAAACTAAGAACAAAAGTTACAGCCTGAAGTGCAAGCCATTCAAAAATTCTGCATGAGTGTATCAGGAAATCTCTCAGTTAGAAAGAAGATTTGGTTATGTAAACAGGAAATGTACTGCTGTGACTACACCACTCTTCATAAAATCAAATATTTTGGATTTCACATTTGACCTTCTGCTCCCTAACAGCATGAAGATGCAGCAGCTGTAAGTTCAGATAGCAAAAAGCCAACCATATCCCATTGTATTTGTGAGAAAACGTAATGAAATCTATTGTCTAGCCTTACATTTATGCTTATAAGAATTTGCTTTGAGACACACTTCTGTGATTTTAAAATCTGTTTGTCTATTTTCTGATTAAAACAGTCAAGGTAGTTGATGACAAAATAATGTGTTTACAAGAACTATGAGAATTTTAAGATGTTTGAAGTACTTTAGACAGTCGACATTTCAACAGGCTAACACAAATAAGCTTGTAATCCCTCTTTCTTAACATTAATTATCTTCCAAAAATGCCAGGTTTGCTATCTTTACATACTTGCAGCATAGTAACATGAAGATATTTATTTAGTGTCTGTATGTTCAGTTTTATATCAATATGTATTTGCACATGCATGTATAAATGCTAAAATAATCCATTCAGTCTAGTATTCAAAACTTAACAGGGAAAAGAAGAAAAAAAAATCCATAGACATGAAAAACACTCCAAAGATGGTTATTACAACATAACACCTTAATTTCAAATCACAGTGATGACACCAAAAGAAGGACAGTACTGAAAGGAACCATGAGGCCTCACTTGAAAACACTTTGAAACACAACAAACATAACACCGTGTCTTAAAGATGTACTCTTACCATATTTCCAAGTTACACATACATGTGTAATGTACACTTGAAGACTTGAAAGTAGACAGAAAACATTCCTTTCTAAGGTGAGAGGGAACTCATGCAATCGACAAGCCCTGCTACTGCTGAAGAGGAGTTTCAGGACTTAATATTTCAAATCCAAGATGTTAAGTGAATGGGACTTCATATAAAAATCCAAGAGATTCTAGCAATAAAAAGTCCATCACAGTCTTAAAGCAATAGCTGCTATTAGTTAATTTGTACAGCTTCTACCCGTACTTGGATCTTCATATGACTTGGTCTGTTGGAGAAACTTTCCATCAAGATTTTTTTCATAGGATATAAATAAGTATTTAACTTTCTCTTAAGATTAAGCAATCACAAAAAACACATGCTTGATAGTGTTTGTGGTTTCCAGGGAGCTTGAGCACTTTTATGTGCTCTTTATATGTTCAATGAGTCTTCTCTGACCATTCACAACTTTTCACCGTTCCCCTGAAAACATGCAGCAGGACCAGACTCGGCACCCATAAATGCAACAAATACAGCCAAAATTCATAAACTCCTTCAACTCACAATTCCAAAAATCATGTTTTTCTGGCATCTTTCAGTCCACAAGCACATATTCAGCTTATTAAAAGTAGGCATCTTCCTCCTCTAGGAACAAAACAGTCTTTATAGCCAGTGTTAACTGCCCTGTAGGCATGAACATTTGCAACTCCACTTGTTGAAAATATCATCAAACAGATTATGCAAGGACAACACAGTGACAGTTGCTGTGGCTCTAGCAATTTTATTTTCAACACTCAAAAGAGAAAAGCAAGCTCTCCAACACAGAGGTCTCACCATACTTTTTAAAAGCAAAAAGCAGCAGCAAGATAATTCCCTCTAAAAACTACAGCAAAGCACTGGCAGTTATGAAGGAGAAACTATGCTGAGAAACTGAAGTGCATTTACTTCCCTGCTACTTCAGTTATACTGAGTTACATCAAACTTATGAAATTAGGGTAGCATTCCCTAAAAGCTGATCTGTACAATATAACTAGTTAGTGATTCCTAAACAGAGATTTACCAGCAAAAAAACATCTCTTCAGGCATTCATGATGTTTACAAAACTGCACTATTTTTTCCCGGTTTTACCAGCAGGCTTGGACAATAATATGCTGAAAATGGAAAGGGAGGGGAAAAAAATGTGGAGAGTAACAAAATGTCATGGTTTAGGTCCATTGAGGGACAAAAGACCACAATTAGCCTCAAGTACCAAAGACCTGAGAATTGCCAAACTTGTACGTTAAATTGGGCTATATTTCAATGTGCAATCAAGTTATCAATGCAATCAAACAATAATCTCATGTCGCATCCCTATTCTTCCCCCTACCCACTTTCCACAATTGCTTGCATCCCAAGGTTCCCCTCTGCTGTGTGAGGATGAGCATTTTCACAGCTTTGTAAGAAACCAAACAAGGAAACTGGCACACATGGAACAGTTTCGGCAAATATTAACAGTTAGTTTAGCTGCCCGAACTGGTAGAGCACAGAGCTGAGTAAATAGCAATGCTCACGAACTACTTACGGGACAGAAAGGGGAAGAAAAAAGGCCTGAGAGTGGGAAAACAAAAGGAAGGGGCATGCTCTGGAGGTTTTCTGATTTTTTAGGAACAGAGCTAGCTTAAAACTGCACAGCAAAATGCAGCTTCAGATAGGCACTTTCCAGCAACCTCCTTTGGTCAGAAATTCTGGAAGAACTACTGGATAGCTCAACCACTCTTCAGAGGAGAGGGCAGAGATGGAGGTGCTAGAACAGGAGATACAAGAATTCGAACTTAATACACAATTAGGTGTTGTCTACTAAACGTCAGACTATGACCACAATTCTGAAGTAGAGGGGATAAAAAAGCAAATTCACATCCCAATTGCCCATAAGCCTTCCTTCCTACACAGCTTTAACAAGGGATTGACCTAGACTGTGGTAAATTTCATGAACATGCAACTTAACAAAACCCTATCTGACAAAATAACCTAAGTAAGCATACGCTTATTCTGTTTAAATAGAAGAATAAGAGAAATAAAGACATCTGTAACAAGTTCTGCATTTCAGAAAACAAAGATCTGAGTAATCAAGTGAACCTGAATTTAGATGTGACTATATATGGAGAAACTGTAGAGGTGTAATTAACATGCAATTCAAGCATGTTGCAAGAATAACAACTGCATAAACCACAACAAAATCAGAGTTAACTGATGAAATTATACAGAGGTACAAGCAAAGGATTGTGGACTTGATTTTTGGGGGGGGAGGGCGGTGGAGGAGTGTGTGGAATCAATATTCAACTATAACTTCTTAAAATACAATATGTAGGTAAGATAACCAGGTTTGGTACCAGAGAACAGTGGAATTCCAACAGTACAAGAGTTAAGTCAGCTACCACCCTAGTGCTGTGGCACTCCTGCAGCTGCAGGTAAAACCTACCATCTCACACTGAGCAGTTTCAGCCTAATTCAGAGTATTTTCGTAAAGACATTAATACTTAGAAAGTAATCATTTTGGGCAAAGAAAAATCAACATAGAATATACAAAGGAGAAATAGCTTTTTAATACATAAAAGTCAAAGGGAGTCAAAAGCAAAGAAGTCCAGTGCACAGTAAAGATGACAGAAACACACATCGCCTAAAGATTAAAGTATGATCCAAGCTAAAATTAATACTCAACCTCAGTTTTACACAATGCTACTAGAGTAAAAACAACAGGAGAAATTCATATCAATAAGTACACTAAAAATGCAAAATTATCACACTATAACACAAATATGAAAAAGAGAGATCCATAAACTGAAACAAGTATTAAGACAAATTCTATTTAACACTAAAACTTGAACACATGGAAACACACGACTTGGTACCCAATTTTAAACTCATGGAATCAAGGAGTCAGCTCCCATAACACAGCAGATATAGGCCTATTCTTCAGAAACAAAAGATAATGATCCAATATGAATGCTACATTAGGTTGGCCTTAAAAATCAAGCAATTATCTAGAACACTGTCTGAAGGAAAGAACAATTAAAAGCTTAGAAATGGATAGAAAACAGAGTAAAAGGCAATACAAATTTATCAATAGTAAACTGTATGAGATCAACGGGCATCTCTTTTAAAAAAGGCAAAAGATTTATTTCTTTAAAAAGACAAAATAAAAAAAAACAAAGCCACAACAGATCTAATCAACTAGTCACCAGTAAAGCACATGATACCAAGCTGCAATGGTAGTTTAAACATCATAGCACTGAAGACGAGACCTTAGACCAAAGCAATACGGATAAAAAGCAACTAGGAAAAAAGCTGTGTTGCAAACATCCCCCCAAAAAAGAATTTCATTGTCTAATATTAATCAAGGACTGACAGTGAGGTCACTCTAATTGAACATTTTCACACTCACTTTGGGAGAGCTTGGTTGCTACCTTGGAGCAAGGAGGCATTACTGACACAGAACACTGGACTCTCATCTATGAAAAGCTGGAAAAGAGAGGGAAAAATAAAAAAAAAATAAAAAGGAGAGAAAGAAAAAAAAATTTAAGGTATCCTCACCTACAGGAAACCAAAGGAAGAAAGAAAGAATTTCCCAAAGCACAAAGAACAAAAAAATAATTTAAATTAGAGGCTTATTTGTCCTTGCAATTCTACAAGACCAAATCACAGAATCATAGAATACCAGGTTAGACGAGACCTCAAGGATTATTTTGTCCAACCTTTCTTGGCAAAACTGCAAACCAATTCTTCATGTTGTTACCATTTTATTTTTCATGGTGTTTATTTGATTTGAAAGTTCTTTACAGAAGAAAAATAGCACCCCATAGTCAAAAGATGATAATAAACATTGATTTCATTTAACAACTGACGTTCTCTCAGAATACCAAGAGTGAAGATCAAACTTGTAAATGTTATTATGTCACTCTTTCCGCAACACACTTTTACTTCTAATATCCTGAACCCTTAAGTGAATTCAACAAGACATAGAAAAGAGCTACTAAAATGACCAAGAAACCAGAGAAGCTCTTGAGAGGATAAGAACAACTTGTTCAAGTCTAGCAAAAGAATGTGATTATTCCCCAAGCAAATCCCAGTGAACAACTGTGCAGAAATGTTGAGTGAAAGGAAAATGAGCACAAACGAGTTTGAATTTCCAGATTAAATTTATTTTTAATGAGTTTTTCGACCCTGAGATTAACAACATCCTAGAATGGCCTTCTTGTAGAAATTCAAATACTAAGAATAAAACTGTTTTTAAGATGGAGCTTGACAAGTACAGATTACACATGTAACACTAGCGGGAGATTCAATTTAACAAAGGAAATCCATTTTACTGAGTTCTTGTATATTGCAAATGTATTTATAATTCCGGTTTTGAGATTTATAGGAAAAAACTGAAAACCAAAGATGTAGCACTGCTTTACGAATCATTCAGTATAAACAAGGATTGTATTCTCATCTGTATTTTTTGTAGAGGATGAATATAAAGTTATTTACTATTACAGGAAACTGTGAATTACTGTAGCACTTCTGCCCACAAAAACCCAAGAGGTTTGTACAAGTTCACTGACCATAGCATCATATTTTCCATTGTAGTAAATACAATATTCACGAACAAGCTGAGCTCTTATTAATAGAATTCACTTATTCATAGCAAATGAGGACTATAACAGACAAGAAATCAACTAGCTCATTAAAAAACAGATTAAATTTGACCTTTTCAGAAATCATTTTATATGTTTGAAAATCCTAATATAAAAAACTGCACATTTTCTTAAAGCAGAGATAACATTTCATATGGCTTTTGAAACTCAGACCCCCTCCATTGGTAGTCTGACATAAACCAGTTTTTTACCAGTAGTCATTATTGACAGTACGGGAATTCACTTGCAGGAATTCTTGGTTGAAAAGGAACCATCATGTGACGGACAGAAAATCCCACACTCTGTATCAGCCCACTACATACTAGTATTTTTTTTTCCATGTATATTTGGCTAAAGATAATATGATACAGACTTGCAGTTGCTTTAAACACTAGAAAAAGAAATTAAGCTCCTTCTTTGGACAGGAACCCGCTTATCATTGGTATCTTTGCATGAAAGGCTAAACACTACTGGAATTGGCTTTGAAAGTTTCATCCATAATCCACTGATTACTGGGACATCATCAGAAGTTGAGCAGAACGGTATAAATGTCTATCAGAAGAACAGCAAGGGAGCAGATGACTTCAAAACAGTAGTTACAATTACCAAGTTGAAACTTCCTTTTAGTGGGAAGCTTGTCAATTGGTAAAGGAATCATGTATTTAGAGACTAAGAAATGTAACCTGTTGTAACATCCTCCTTCTCAACCAACCCTAACTGGATATGCGAATTATACATTTTTGTACTATATGACTAAAACAGCTAAGAACAATCAATTTTCAGAGGCAACGCAAGTTATATCTGAAATTCTCCCTAGTAAGCTATACTTCCTTAATTCCATGTTCATCATTAACTATAATAATACTAATCACACAAAGAATATGAAGAACCAGCTGTTTGATTTGGAATCTAAATTAATAAAAGACTGCTATCAAACTTCAGCAGTTGTTATTCAATGAGCTCAGTCCTGCTTCAGTTAGAAGCTGGAAGAGACATTGTAAAGATATAATCTCATGAAAAAAAATGTGATTCCAAAGTCTCTGAGAAAACACATCTCTAGAGATATAAAAAGGATGGTTTTTACATTAAAAAATAATAAAAGAAAAGAAACCAAGAGAGATAACAAGAGCATAAGTTCTTACGGTGTAATTTTGTCAATTTTTTTCCTGTCTGCTAACCTTCAAAATTTCCATATATATAGTCAGTTTTATCACTGTATTTTTGTAATTAGGTTTATCAGAGAAGATTATCATCCCTGGAAACTGTTTGTTAAAACAGTTTCAAGACAGTATTTTCTGTGTGGAGTTTCCATTAAAATCTGGTAAAAAAAAAATACCTCTTCACACGCTCAGTAAAATACAGTAGTTCCATCTTGTACCTGTTTTTCTGGTTCTTCATGTGTTAAAAATATGTTAAATATTGCTACTAAATTACAAATTCCTAAAGATATCTGTTAAATCTTATTTATATCACACCACAGTTCTGCATTACTGCATCACATTAAAACACTTTTAAAGATATAGTGTTACTTAAAACAGATGCAAATGCCCTCAACTTTCAACCAGGCAGTTCTCATCTTTGAGAGATTCTATTTGCTTACATAGAACTTAACGGAGAGAGAAAACCTCAAAAAACAGAGGGAAAAACTGAAGGCTTCTGCACAGCGATATGCTGTAAGATCACCTGTCCGAGATGCATGTTACTTTTTCGGATTGTTTAATACAATATCCATTAACAGAATAGTAGGCCTATTATGGAACCATACAAATATTTCTATAATGATATTTCCTATCTAATCTATATGACAGACTCTAGACAAGGTTCCTTTTTCACAAGGCAACTACAAAGAAATTATGAAGTACACTATTGGCAAAAAAATACAGGAAAAATAGACTTGATGTTTTAACTGAATAAAAAGCTGGAATCAACGAGAAGGAAAAATTTCAATTCTGCTTCAGGAGTCCAGCTACAACTGGACCTCACTACATGAAGCATCTGAGCAGATGTACTTTAAACATGCATCTGAAAGATCTATTAGGTGTCTGAAGAAGTTATAAAATCATCAGTTACCTAATAATCAAGAAAGCCAGTTGAAACAGATCAGGGTTATTTTGAAAATGTTTGGGTTTTTTTTTTCTCCCCCCAAGGTTAACAACAAAGAACTCCTCCTCCACCAAGGAAAACTATATGTTCCCATTTAATTGTGCCTATACACAGAGTTAAATCTATAACTTTTTTAAGGTAATAAGGACACCTATTATTAAGCCTTTAAATAGATAGTAATTTATTTAGTACCTCACTGGATTTGAAAAAAGGAAATGTTGTTTCTCACTGCAAATACTAATTGTAGGACACGGCTGAAACAGGCAAGATGGTCCTACAAATGTGATGCTAATGCCTAAAAGGCCTTCTAAAGAGAAGTGAACTATGCCAAAAAAAACTCTATCAACTCCATGCTAGGAAAAGACTGCTGAGGATTTGGTATCCATTCTAGCATTACCAGCTTTCGATGCATTCACAGTAGCCAACTGCTGCTTCACAGAGCACAGTATTACAGCTTTGCAAACTACTTTGGAAAGCAGCATTCTCCAGAATGAATGCAGCAAAACCACATTAAAGTCAAGTCTGACCTTAACTTGGGACTACTCCAATTAAAATGCAAAATGTTTGCATACTACATTAAGCATATTTGTTCTACCTTCAATTTACGTGGAACCTCTTGTCAGGCATTTATAAACACTGCATTTTTACATTAACATCTTAAATACTGGATTGTGCACAAATTAATATTTTGGAACTTTGGCAATGTCATAGTTTATTTCCACTTCAAAAAAAAAACGTGCACATGCTCTAGTGCCAGATAATGTCTTATATTTAGACAACTTTAAAAGGTTATAGTATTTTCTAACTGCATTAAAACAGCTTCAGGGTCCCCTCTCTAAACATGGCTAGGAAGGACATGTTCCAAAACCCATTTCCACTGAAGTTCTGCAGCATAGTCTGGATTTTTCCCAACAGACTTGATCCTCCAAATGAAAAATCCTAGATTAACTGAGAGATAAAACATGGTAAATAGTGTCTGTTGTTCTCTGAGGCTTTTAGGCTATTAAATATTCAAAGATCAAATTGTAAGAGTCCATCACTGAAATCAACTACTTACACCATTGTTTGCTTAGATCTCCAAAGACAATAAAAAACATTTTTAAAAAGCCTTGTACAATACACACCACTGATTTTAAAGCTGAGAGGGAATAGCTAATGGGCTTTAACAAGGCGTAAGTTTTCTACTCTAGGAAATATCCAATACTGCTACTTGACATAAAAGGTACACTGTCCTTGCAGAATACACACCAGAGCCTGTACAGTAAAAAGACAGGATTCCTATTCTAGTGAGAAAAGTCTAAACATTTCTCCATTTGGAACTATGGGATTTCAAATGAACAAAAGAATATTACAAAAATATTCCTTACTACACCAGACCTTAGTTTCCCAAGGCTAAAACACACTATAACACACAGCATTTTACAGTTGCATGTAGAATACAATAAGCATTGTGTCAGACACAATAACACTTGAACTAAAAAGATTTTAGAAATGAGGAGAACTTGCAAGTCACGTTTACTTGAGATAGAAATATTGCTTTTCCTTGAAGAGGGAGAGTACAGTTAAACATGTAAGAAATAGTGTCTAAATCTAGCAAGGACTCACTAGTATTCTTCATTAAAAAAAAAAAAATATTACTCACTTCAGAATGAAAGTCTCAAAGTCTAAATTACTTCTGAAGAATGATATTCCTCTTGCAGTAGTCTGTCTTTGACAACTTAAGAAGAAAGTTGTATTTATTCATATTTGTTCTGGAACAAAAAGTAGTCACTTTCCAGTGCTAGTCCAGGTCAAAAAACTACCCATTTGGTATTCTAACCTGTCATTACTATTCAGGCACACCATCTTACAGGACCAGGTTTGTAATAGTAAGTTTTATTAAATACATTTTTCCTAAGAAAAGCCCAAACTGCCTTTTTTTTTTTTTTTTTT
>WBNH01001512.1:0-28478 GCA_013401255.1 Urocolius indicus | reverse complement strand
TTTTTTTTTTTTTTTTTTAAATGGAGAAAACTTTTCAGCAAAGACTTAAAAGCATAATTAAAACCCAAACTTTTTGCTCTGGGAAAAAAAAAACCAAAAAAACCAAACCAACATACCACTGACGTTTTAGCTATGTACATACAGGCACATTTCTGATGTATTCTATCATCTCATATTCCACGGGTATGAATACAGGAATTTATTGAATTTACTACGAATTCATGTGATATACTAGCTTTGTATCCAGCTACTCACAGAGATGTGTCTAGAAATACATGTGCTCGTATAAAAAAAAGTCTCAAAAAGACAGCATAGCTGCTTTATGTAAACACAATGTTCTAAATAAACTATATGCAGTTAATATATGAACAAGTGCAATTAACATTGAATCCTACCATTAGCCAAACAAAATCTTCATAATTTTACCTCCTGTATCAGGTAGAGAAACAACTTTTCGGTTTAGGCCTCATCACCTCTTAGGTTTCTTTTGAGCTAAGGAGGTCATAGTAACACCTGTTCTCTGTCCACATAAGGTGCAATACTGCTACCATTCACTCTACAAAAACTAGCATACCACAGATTATCTTTAATCCTTTAACGGGATCCTTTTCCTTGAACATCCCACGTTGCAGCACAAAAAGTTGTTACTTCTCTGCTCTACCTAAAAGAAAACTCTGGGCAACAGGTAAGCGAGATCCAGAGTAGCTTAAAGACAAGCCTAGATGGAAGGAGTTAAGAGGAGAGGACAAGCCTAGTCTAGTAATGTTCATGGCAATGCCTAGCTTTCATTTCATCCTCTTCAAAGTGTGAGGGCCGTTTTCATGCCCTGGGAAGCTGTCAGTGCTCAGCTCCTGGAGCTTTGAGAACATGAAACTGTTCACTCTTATCTGGTTTTTTTTTCTCCCCAGTCTTTCAAAAAAAAAAAAAAAAAAAAGTTAATTTACTACATGAAGACTAGGCCAGGGACGCACACAAATACACACAATAAATTCTCTTCAGGTAAATTCACTTCAGCGTCTTGCTTTACCTATTTATTAAGGATACCTCCATTATCTAAAGATAACAGAAGCCATCGTCTATAGTCTATAGTTAACCTGTGAGCTTAATGAGCATTTTTTTTTTTCTGCACCCTGGGGAGCTCTATCATGTTTCATCCATTTCTGTGGCTGTTATTCTAAGCTTATCCTAAAACTGTAAATGCCAGTTAGGTCAGATCAATTATTGTAGATTTCTCCTTCCTCTTACATGTAAACNCGGGGAGGGCGCGGCCGGGCCCGCGGGCCGGGGCAGGGCCCCGCGCCGCCCCCGCTCCCCCGGGAAACCCACCCGGCCCCGCCGCAGCCGAGGCGAGGCGAAGGGAAGCGGGGTAGAAAGTTTAGGAGGCGCTTTTCGGCGGCTGCCGGCAGGGGAGCCCGCTCCCGGCGCCCATTCAAACAAAAGAAGCCCCTTGCCCTGGCCGCCGCCCCCCGGCCGTCCCGCTCCGCTCACTTCGCAAGGCTCCGATGAGAAGGCTGCCGTCCTTAATCAGCTCCTTGATGAACTTGTTCGTCCTCTCCAGCTCAATCTCGTGACACTTGAGGCGCTCCCTGAAATCCGGGCTGTCCAAGTAGGAGTCGCTGAACTCCAGCGTGGGCAGCCCCATGGCAGCAGCCGCGGCGGCGGCCCCGGCGGGCGGCTGAAGGGCACAGGCGAGAGCAGGGGAGAGGACAAGCGAGGCGCAGCTGCCGCCCCCTCCGCCCGCCCGGAGAGGCTCCCGACGCGCCGCACCGGCCCCCTGGGCGCCTGTCGCGGCGGGGGCGACACGCGGCTGTCACACAGCTACATGCTGCCCGCGCCGCTCCGCGGGCTCCAGCGCGGGCTCCGGCGCCGCTTCCGCCACTGCTGCTTCTTCCTCCCCGGCCCCAGCTCCACTGCGAACCTCCCCCGGCCCGGCCGACGAAGCCCTCCTCCGGCGCGGCATGCTCACGCCGGGGATACGGCCCCGGCTGTGCCCGCCCCCCGCTCGCCACCGCCCCCTCCGGCATTCAAGCGGCGGCGCGGGGGCGTCCTGGCTCGGGTGAGGAGCCGGCGCGCACCGAGGGCCAGGGCTCGGCTCCTTCGTTATCAGGGGCGTTGCGAGGCTCAGAGAAAGACAGGGAAGGCGCCTCCACCTCAGGAGTAGGAAGGCTTAAGGGTGTTTTAAAGCCACGATCGTGGAGGAGGCCGGTTTATGTCTGAGGCTGATGTGGGGTTGAGCTGCCCGTCTGTGCTGCCAGCCAGGCGCTTCCTGCCACTGCTGGAGGAGCAGCGGGAGCTTGCGCCTGAGACAGCCCGCACAAGTATGCCGGCTCTGCCACGCACCGTCCGTGACAGCCCAGCAAAGCTCTAGTCGCCCTGTGCAGGCCTGTGGAAGGGCAGTTCTCCAAGGGAGGTGGATAGTGAGACAGCAGCAAAAAAAGGAGGAGAAGAGAGGGAGATGGAGACCAGGGAATTACAAAAGGTAGGAACAGCCATGTTCTGTCATGGCATTAAGTTGCTGTGAGGGGATGTAGCTGAGGCAAATCCGGCTTAAAGAGGGGCATCAAGAAACTGCATGCCCAATTACTACAGCAAAGTTGTACCTTTCTAAATACATCTAAATACAGGCTTATCTCAGTAAACAGAAGCATTTGGGATGATTCTTCTGTGTTGTCTGGAGTGGTTTTTCCAGATGTAGCATGTCGGTATGCAAAATTATAGGTACTGGGTTTGAGGAGAGCTCTGTGTAAACACACTTTCAAGTCAGCAGTAACTTAATTGGAGTCTGGCCATAAAAATAATTGTACATCAGAAGAGCCCACCGTTTGCCAAAAATAGCTTTCAAGGAGGCAGTGATGCTTCTCTGTCAGCCGTGCACGCTCCTACCAAATTGTTCACAGTCTCCATATTTACACATGAAGTTTAACATGAAAGTGGGGAAGGCTCAAAGCTGCTGTGTTGTACTAGTTCCTTGACATAATTTGCGCTTCTTACACTCACACCTTCATATTCCCAATATATTTTTGTGTCAGAAATACAGGAAAGGCTGCAATTTCTAACCATACGGCCTGCAGAATTTGTTGATAAAACTAGCAGTTCTTTGATTTTACAAGGTTGAGAATTCCTGCCCACAGGACAGACTCTGAGCTATCTGTCAATGTTGGTATTGGTAGGTCCATTGAAGACACTTTGAATTCCCAATAATTTCAAAATTCTGCTCATTGCGTTGCGTGAGACAAATACTTTTTCTAGTAAGAATAGAAAGGACCGTTGGGTTAAGTTTCTTGCTTTTTCAGGCAGTAGCATGTAATCTCACTTGTAAACTAATAAACCTCATTTAAAACCCAGTTGGAAGGATGTTCCAAATCGATTTTTTCTGATTGTTATAAACCTAATTTTCGGCCTACATATATTCACGGAGTGATTTTAGGCATACTTGTTCTTCCTTCAGCATCACCCTTTGATGTAGTTCTAGGTTGCAATAATATCACCTCTGAGCGTTTCAAATGACAGCTAAGTAAATCAAAGCTATTTGTCATAAGATTTTAATTGCCTTCCTTACTCTTCTAGTTCTTGTGTAGATCTCTTGAAGTTTGATTTAGTCTTGATCATTACTGAAATTATACACAAGAGGTTGTTCAGCCGCATTAATGACTACACTACTGCACTGAACACCATTGATGAAGATTATATTTGTTTATTTCATGGTGAAATTCTGTGGCTTCCCTAAATCATTTAGGTATATTTTTTCTTCTGTTTTCAACCATCAGATTCCAAAGTTAGGGCAGAAATATTCATTTGTTGCAAGAGCACATACTTAGCATTTTAGTTCAGGGCAATTATTCTGGTAATCAAGATGGCTAATTTCTTATTATGTAATGTTCTCTTCTTCAGAAGTTTCATAACCACATTGCTGCTTTTGGTATCAGATCATGAATGGAAATATTAATGTACTAATAATGTACTTAGCAACATTTACTAAGAACTTCCCTCGAGACTGACATCCTCCCTCTAAAGAACTTACCATGATCCATTTAACTGGTTCTGTATGTTGCTCAGAATGATCCATATCTTAGCTGAGAATTTCCCAACACGTAGTGTGTCAATTATCATGTAAAAATCCTGCTAGTCCACATGTACTGCCATTCCATTTTCTCACAAAAAGCTTTTTTTTTTCAAGGAAAAGATTTGTGGAGAATGATTGTTGTTTTATAAAGCAGGATGCGATGAGCTTTACACCCAACCCTACATTATCTTTCACTGACAGATAAAAGGTCTATAGTTAACCTGTGAGCTTAATGAGCATTTTTTTTTTCTGCACCCTGGGGAGCTCTATCATGTTTCATCCATTTCTGTGGCTGTTATTCTAAGCTTATCCTAAAATTGTAAATGCCAGTTAGGTCAGATCAATTATTGTAGATTTCTCCTTCCTCTTACATGTAAACACTGAACTATACTTTCCAATCAATGGCCCTATCTGACATTAGAGGATACCTGGGGCGTATTCTTATGCCATGGTCTTATTAGCTTGGTTGCTTGGGAAGAGGAAGGGGGGGGTTATGCATTGGTACTGCTTATTGCAGCAAATGTCCCCTACTCATACAGTGAGGCTACACATGCAGTCCACAGCGTTATGGTTCTACGTAGCTCTGTTGGATGCTGTTAAAGTAGGTAGCAGTTAAAGCAGAGAAGGACTGTGAGTGTCCCTTTACATAGAGGGGAATATTTTAGAACAGAGACTCTGCCAACTTCCGTATTATTTCTTCTGCCTCAATGTACACAGTTATGGGAAAATTACTTACAGAGCTTACATTGTCTTCTGAAAACTACTGCTTTCCCTTGAGAAGTGTGGAATTGTAGGCAAAAGAATGCAAGGACACTGCTGCTTGCAAGTCCATTTGAACTGCTGAAGGGTTTAAGATTAGCTCTGTACCTATATAGCACAGAAAATATTAATACAGTAGAAAACCTCACCCAGGCAATTATTTACAGAATATTTGAAATTGTTTTAGCTTCTCTAAAGGCCTTTTTAAAAAAATCTAAGTTTCCCATTGGTTTCTTTGTGGGAATTGTCAAGATTCCCAGTAACTTGTCACGATAAATGCTATTAAAAGTTTTCTGTTTCTCCTTATTAAATTAAAATGCTAGTTGCTAAGTTTGTATTGGCTAGCAGTGATTAAAGAAAAAAAAAAGAATGAGGGAAGTAAGTATCAGTTTGATAGTTGTTTGTATGTATAAAGTGAAAGTGATACTACTCTGTCTGGAATACACTCTCTGTGTTGTTAACTGGTTGTCAAATGATATAGCTGTCAATGGGTTCTGTTTTTTTTGTTGTTTTGTGTTTTTTTACTGCATGTTAACATTGTCAGAGGAGGAAAGTAGCTAGCCAAAATCATAGTTTAGAAGCCAAACCATGTAATTTAGTAAGTACAGATCATGTTATCTTGTGCTATTTGAGTCTGTTCACAAAGGTCTACTCACATGTGCATTCCTGTCAGTATTTCAGATTGTAATCAATAATTACAGATCAATAATATTTCCTGAAAAAAAAACCTGTAGCCTTTTTAATATATGAACTAGCTCCAAGTGGTTTGGAGAAGCTTCAAACAGTGAAGTTCAAAGCTGAAATTAAAAATCATGTTTAGTAACTCTTACGCTGTGTTTGATTAAGCTTCCTGGTACTTCTCTGTTGAATCTGAATAATCCCTAACTGGCTGTGGTTCTGCCTTCTGGTATACTCAAAATAATGTTTACCTGAAATAGCAGATAGAATGGTAGGGCTTGGAAGAGACCTTTAGCAATCATCTAGTCTAACAGGTACCTAAAACCACGTGAGTTATAGACAGACAAGCAGCTCCAAAATCCCAGATGGGACTGATTCAGTACAAGTGACTGAGCAGATGAAGACTACTCAGCATTCTACATAAAGCAGCAGATATAGCAGCTTAATGATCACAGCAAGGTAACAAGAACTGCCAGTTTCATGCATGTATCTTAGTAGCTAAAGTATTTACCTACAAAGTGGGAAAGTTAGATATTAGGTACCTGCAGTCTTGATTCACAGTGTCCATCTCTAGAAGCATGAAACTTCAAATAATGTTTTGCCTCACATTTCTGCTTGACATAGAGCTACAGAATCATTACAGTTGGAAAAGACCCCCTAACTTCACACTGCCAAGCGTTTCACTAAACTAAATCATATCCCTCAGCACCTCATCTATGCATCTTTTGGCTATCTCTATGGATAGTAACTCCACCACCTCCCTGGGCAGCCCATTCCAGTGCTTAATAACCCTCTTGGTGAAAAAATTCTAATGTCTAATCTTAACCTTCCTCTGTACAACTTGAGTCCATTTACTTTTGTCATTACTATAGAGAGGAGATTGACCTCCACCTCACTACAACTCCCCTTCAAGTAGCTGTAGAGAGTGATCCTGTCTCCTTTCAGCCTCCTCTAGGCTAAACATCCCCAGCTCCCTCAGCCACTCCTCATCAGACTTATTCTCTGGACCCTTTACCAGCTTCATTGCCTGTCTCTGGACATGCTTCAACACTTCAATGTCCTTCTTGTAGTGATGGGCCCAGAACTAGACACACTATTTGACTTATGGCCTCACTAGTGCTGAGTACAAGGGGACAATCTCTTCCTTGGCCTGCTGGTCACAGTACTTCTGATACAAGCCAGGATGCCATTGGCCTTCTTGGCCACCCGGGCACACTGCAGGCTCATGTTCAGATGGCTGTTGATTAATACCTCCAGGTATTTTCTGCCTGACAGCTTTCCAGGCGCTCTGCCCCAAGCCTGTAGTGTTGCATTAGGTTGTTGTGGCCCAAGTGCAGGACTCAGCACTTGGCCTTGTTGAACCACGTGCATCTGGTCTTGGCCCATTGATCCAGCCTGTCCAGGTCCCTCTGAAAAGCCTTCTTGTCCTCAAGCAGATCTACACACCCACCCAGCTTGATGTCATCTGCGAATTTTCTGAGGATGCATTTGATCTCTTCATCCAGATCATTGATAAAGATGTTAAATGAAACAAGCCCCAGTACTGAGCGCTGGGGAACACCACTGGTGACCAGATGCCATCTGAATTTAACTCCATTCGCTACGACTATCTGGGCTCAGCCATCCAGTTGGTCTTCCACTCATCTCAGTATAGGTCCACCCAAGCTGTGAGCAGGCAGTTTCTTCAGGAGGATGCTGTGGGAAACTGTGTCAAAGGCTTTACTCAAGTCCACAAAGACCACATCCACAGCCTTTCCCTCCATCCACTAAGTGTATCACCTTGTCATAGAGCAGATTAGTCAAATATAGATCAGACTGGTGAAACACAACCTGCCTTTCATAAAGACTCCACTTGATCGCCGCTCCAGCACAAAATTCTTTGGAACATTCTTGCTTTTGTCTGTATGCTGTAAGAGAAGTACTCCCATGCTTTACTTTTCACTCTGGAAGCAAAGCAGCCAAGAGGTAGTTAGATAGCATTTTAACTGCAATTTGATTCACGTATTCTGGCATTCTGTTCTAGCCTCATGTCTGTATTATCCTGTAAGTAGATTAAATTATTGGATATAAGTTAGCAAACTCTAAAAATCATAATCAAGATGAAAAGCAAGAAACTCAGTTTTAATATCAGTATCCAAAATTACTCTTTCACATCTAGAGTCTGGTTCCATAAGTAGATTCCATCCTTACTAGCCTTGTCATTTGTTTCACTTTAGGCATGAAAGAAACAGGCTGTATGCAAATTTTGGTCTGCCCTAGTCAGCTGGCTGCAGCAGATANGAACTAGCTCCAAGTGGTTTGGAGAAGCTTCAAACAGTGAAGTTCAAAGCTGAAATTAAAAATCATGTTTAGTAACTCTTACGCTGTGTTTGATTAAGCTTCCTGGTACTTCTCTGTTGAATCTGAATAATCCCTAACTGGCTGTGGTTCTGCCTTCTGGTATACTCAAAATAATGTTTACCTGAAATAGCAGATAGAATGGTAGGGCTTGGAAGAGACCTTTAGCAATCATCTAGTCTAACAGGTACCTAAAACCACGTGAGTTATAGACAGACAAGCAGCTCCAAAATCCCAGATGGGACTGATTCAGTACAAGTGACTGAGCAGATGAAGACTACTCAGCATTCTACATAAAGCAGCAGATATAGCAGCTTAATGATCACAGCAAGGTAACAAGAACTGCCAGTTTCATGCATGTATCTTAGTAGCTAAAGTATTTACCTACAAAGTGGGAAAGTTAGATATTAGGTACCTGCAGTCTTGATTCACAGTGTCCATCTCTAGAAGCAT
This sequence comes from Urocolius indicus, assembly GCA_013401255.1. Taxonomy (NCBI): domain Eukaryota; kingdom Metazoa; phylum Chordata; class Aves; order Coliiformes; family Coliidae; genus Urocolius; species Urocolius indicus. Next base: position 20,188 of record WBNH01001512.1, on the reverse strand, counting down.
GAAACTTCAAATAATGTTTTGCCTCACATTTCTGCTTGACATAGAGCTACAGAATCATTACAGTTGGAAAAGACCCCCTAACTTCACACTGCCAAGCGTTTCACTAAACTAAATCATATCCCTCAGCACCTCATCTATGCATCTTTTGACTATCTCTATGGATAGTAACTCCACCACCTCCCTGGGCAGCCCATTCCAGTGCTTAATAACCCTCTTGGTGAAAAAATTCTAATGTCTAATCTTAACCTTCCTCTGTACAACTTGAGTCCATTTACTTTTGTCATTACTATAGAGAGGAGATTGACCTCCACCTCACTACAACTCCCCTTCAAGTAGCTGTAGAGAGTGATCCTGTCTCCTTTCAGCCTCCTCTAGGCTAAACATCCCCAGCTCCCTCAGCCACTCCTCATCAGACTTATTCTCTGGACCCTTTACCAGCTTCATTGCCTGTCTCTGGACATGCTTCAACACTTCAATGTCCTTCTTGTAGTGATGGGCCCAGAACTAGACACACTATTTGACTTATGGCCTCACTAGTGCTGAGTACAAGGGGACAATCTCTTCCTTGGCCTGCTGGTCACAGTACTTCTGATACAAGCCAGGATGCCATTGGCCTTCTTGGCCACCCGGGCACACTGCAGGCTCATGTTCAGATGGCTGTTGATTAATACCTCCAGGTATTTTCTGCCTGACAGCTTTCCAGGCGCTCTGCCCCAAGCCTGTAGTGTTGCATTAGGTTGTTGTGGCCCAAGTGCAGGACTCAGCACTTGGCCTTGTTGAACCACGTGCATCTGGTCTTGGCCCATTGATCCAGCCTGTCCAGGTCCCTCTGAAAAGCCTTCTTGTCCTCAAGCAGATCTACACACCCACCCAGCTTGATGTCATCTGCGAATTTTCTGAGGATGCATTTGATCTCTTCATCCAGATCATTGATAAAGATGTTAAATGAAACAAGCCCCAGTACTGAGCGCTGGGGAACACCACTGGTGACCAGATGCCATCTGAATTTAACTCCATTCGCTACGACTATCTGGGCTCAGCCATCCAGTTGGTCTTCCACTCATCTCAGTATAGGTCCACCCAAGCTGTGAGCAGGCAGTTTCTTCAGGAGGATGCTGTGGGAAACTGTGTCAAAGGCTTTACTCAAGTCCACAAAGACCACATCCACAGCCTTTCCCTCCATCCACTAAGTGTATCACCTTGTCATAGAGCAGATTAGTCAAATATAGATCAGACTGGTGAAACACAACCTGCCTTTCATAAAGACTCCACTTGATCGCCACTCCAGCACAAAATTCTTTGGAACATTCTTGCTTTTGTCTGTATGCTGTAAGAGAAGTACTCCCATGCTTTACTTTTCACTCTGGAAGCAAAGCAGCCAAGAGGTAGTTAGATAGCATTTTAACTGCAATTTGATTCACGTATTCTGGCATTCTGTTCTAGCCTCATGTCTGTATTATCCTGTAAGTAGATTAAATTATTGGATATAAGTTAGCAAACTCTAAAAATCATAATCAAGATGAAAAGCAAGAAACTCAGTTTTAATATCAGTATCCAAAATTACTCTTTCACATCTAGAGTCTGGTTCCATAAGTAGATTCCATCCTTACTAGCCTTGTCATTTGTTTCACTTTAGGCATGAAAGAAACAGGCTGTATGCAAATTTTGGTCTGCCCTAGTCAGCTGGCTGCAGCAGATAAGAACTAGGTGAGCATGTGTTGTGGTTTAGCCCTGTCTGGGTGCCAGGTGGCCACCAAGTTGTGGGAGAGAAAAAAATATAGCTAGCAGTTTGTTTGTTGAGATAAGGACAGGGAGATCATTCAGCAGTCATAGGCAAAACAGACTCAACTTAGGGAGAAAAGAGTTCAATTTATTAATAACCTGTAAGAACAGGGAGCTGAGAAATAAAACTGAATCTTACCCAGCAATGAGATGGCATCATTTTCTCCAGAGAGTGGTTTCATAGTATGATTTGCAGATATGTAAGATTTTTAAAGGAAAGATCTTTGTTAATGTCATACCTCACTATATGTAAATTTTAAGTAGTAATTGTAACTTGCAACCCATGAAACTCAGTGGAAAAAGAGCTTGGTTTGTAAAAAGGAGGGTAGGCCTATTGCTAATAGTTCCCCAAGTGAATGGGATGCAGTTGAAATGCCCAGCCAAAGGGTAAGTCTGACAAGCTTCTTGGCAGTCATTAAGCAGTGAAAGCATTTTGCCAAGTAAAAGACTGGATTCAGTTCCGAAAGATAAATCTGGACTTGGCCAAGTTAAACACTGTGATAGAAATGTCGGATGACACATGAACTACTGGTTTACCAAAAGTGATCTCTCCCCTGAAAACTAACTTTAATTAGATAAAAGTTTACTTAGAAAGTAATGCAATTCAACATTGAGAAAATGTCTAACAAATGCCATTTTTAGGTAAGTCTTTAAGAATGTTTTCATTGATCTAAATATGTGTTTATAGAGGTAGATAAAACAGAAACTAAATCAGTAATTTGTTTACCTGAATGCCTTTGTAACTCTCCGTGTTACCTAAAGTTCTGCTTTCAGTGCATGTGCAGAAGTGCCTAGGTCTTGATAGGGCTAAGTAGTTTTGAGTTTATGAGTTCTGCTTGAAGCCAGGAAAAAAGTATTATTTATGGCAAATAAGGGCAGAATGATTTCTGTGCCTAGTAATTAAAGCCTACAAGGATGTGTTCTACTCCCTCTCTTCTCTAAAAACTGGTCAAGCAATTTATGTGAAAGCCATTGAGTAGCAGTCCTAGGGTGAAAGACACAGACTATGACTCTGAGTGTCTAGGGTCGAGTTTAGAACAAAATACATATAGTAGAATATATTTTTCTTCCTACAGATAGGGAAACTGAGACAGATTAATGGGCTAGAAATAAGTTACTTCCATAAACTTGTCTAAACTTGGAAGTTTACTAAAATACCTATCGTAGAATACCAGTGTCCCCTTGAGGATTTACAGCAAAATGATTGCAATAGAATAAATTAGGGATAACTACTTCAGTAAATCTCAAAATGCATAAAAGATCTAGTGCAACATTAAACTTCCCAAGAAGATTTTAGCTAAACATATTCTTTCTTTATATGGGAGCTCTGTTTTTAACATTTTTTTCCCATTTACTGTATAATTGATAACTGCTATGATGTGGATTTTTCCCTTCATCTGCAATATGACAGTTACTTTATAATTTCCAAGACATTGAAGTGTTTACTGCCAAAGTAGGAAAGTGCTTCTTGTTTTAATATAAAACCAAATTAAATACTAAGTGAAGCCTGTTTTTCATGGCTCCATGTATGAATGCACAATAGATCTTCATGTGAACAAGGGAAGTGTGCACTCTCTTTGAACTCTGTCCTCTTCTCATCACTGTTTCATTTTTTGTGTAATTTATAATGTTTTCATTACATTAGGAGAACAACAGGGTAGCCCTCCTGTAGATAGTGAAATAGCTATGTTTCCTTGCACCGTAATCTACAGGGTAAGATTGTTTTGTTTGAGTTAAAATCCTGTTGGTTTTGCATTTCTCAAAAAAAAATAACCCTATACATTTTTTGTTGCAATAGCTTTTTCCTTAGAATGTATAACCTGAAATATATTGATAATCATATCAAACGTATTACAAATCTGTTTAAAAATAAACAAGTCACACATGTAAAAAACTATTAAATTAGACTATTATAGCTAACCTAGGTAATTCTTCATGTGGTAGAGAAAGACTGAGAATGGAAAATAGTGTGGAAGCATTGAAATTAAGTTTGCTGTGATGTAAAGCTATCTAGATGTCCTACTGATTTTTCAGACTGGTAATTTAAAACGAAACATTACTCAATGATAAACCCATATTTGTGAGGAGAGAGAAAGAAGATACCTGATAAAATGTCCTCAACCTGTTGCACACAAGACCCATAAAGCTATCTGATGTTACTCAGAGCTATGGGAAACTGAGATTTAAGTTGCTGCTTTTTCTATTTTGCTATTCAATGTAATGTAGCTTGCATGTGGTTCTTGTCTAGCGTTGCAGTTATACAAATGATACTTGCTGAAGACAGCCACCTTAGAGAGCCAATGCTCCTGATCTGGAATTCTGAAATTAAATTAGACATTGATAAAGGTTAAATATGTTGTACTGGTACTGAAAAAGGAATATTGTGTAATTTGTTTATTGTAATGACTTTCTTCCTCTTCTTTCTCACATTTTTAATGTAGTATGTTTTCCTGTAAATATATAAGAAGACTAAGGCTAGAGAAGATCAAACGAACATGCAGGATCAATTTCTTCTCCAAACCTCAGTCAGGTGTACCTAAACCATCTCTGAGAACTCTACTGCCTATTAATGTTCTCAATAAGGATGTTTTCTTAGTTTCTTCAGATAGTGTCTTTTGGCATTTCACCACCCTGCTGAAAAGCTTCTCCAACCTTCATCTTTGTTGTCAATAGTATTTATTCTTTTTCTTGTCTGTTGGACATGAATACAATTAATTACAGTATTTTTTTTTCTGACATTTTTCCATATTTCCTCCATCTTCCTTTCTAGACCAAACAAACTCACTGCTTTTTTGTTCTTTATTGAAAAAATGATCCTTCTTTTTAAACTCTTGCTCTTTTCTTATCAAAGATTTACCAAAGTGGAATTTGTAGGATTAGTTATCATTCCCATTATTGCATCCTAGGAGGAGATGGATTTTTGGAAGGACATCACTGTATAAACCAGTGTAATCCTAGCCTGTTTCTGTCCCCACTATCTGGCTAAATGCTTCTCATTCTGTATTTTATTTTCTCACAATTATGTGTAATTTGTGGGTTTTTTATTTGATTGAAACCCAGTAAGATGAAGCTAGCTGTCTTACTAATTTGTCAGAATCATTTTAAATTCTGATCCTTTCGCCAACAGTATTTTCTGTTTCATCATGACTGGTTTCTATAAATGAAAGTTGGAATTTGGAAAGATGTCTCTGGGAGTTGTGCAATGTTTTCCCAGCATGATAGAGAGCTACTGAAAACCAATTGTTTGAAAGTGCATTTTCTAACTGCATATATACTCCTCCAATGCTGAGACACATTAGCCATGTGCCAATGCAGGTCAATATTTTAAAATTATGTCAGTTTATTGCACCTTGTTATTTATTATGCCTCTTATGCTGTTGAAAGACAAAACTAAGCAAATTTAATATCTTCTGTGCTTGACAAATCCAATGCCAGTTATTCAGTATTTAATCTTCTAGGTATTTTCATTTTCTTGGATTTTTTCCCCTCAATATTATCCTGACTATTCCCTTTGTCTTCCTGTTATTTCTTCTAAAACTTTTTAATATAATAACCCTTTATGCCACGTTATATCTCCTAACAGCTTTTATAGATGTGTCTTTGATCTCTTATGTTCAGCATGGCTTTCAGGATTTGTATGATTCATTCTTCACTGTTTCAAGTTCTTGAATAGCCCTCGATGCAGTTATACTGGTTTCTGCTGCTGCTACTAATGTCTTTTGCTGTGAAATAGTTTGGTTTACTTTCAGAACATGACTTTACTTACCTTTTCCTTGTTCACAAAAATCTGATTTTCTGAATAATTTTGTCTTGTTCAACTGCTTTTGCAATCTTTGTTTCATTGCAATAGTAACATTTATCCTTTAATGATCACCCTCTGAACAGAATTCTTTATTCTTTTCCAAGAGCCAGAACCATATCTAAAAAGAATAGTGCTATGAAAGACAAGATTGCTTTCTAAAAGAAAATGTGACATTTATATATTCAAAAGAGTTAACAGATTTATCATCCAGTTTACAAAAATAATCGACTTTTTAAGTGCCCTTTTAAGAAAAAATATTTCTATTAAACTTGTGGATGAAACTGGTCTGTAGTTTCAATGAAGAAGTGGCCTGGGGGAAAAAAGGCCTGAATAAAGTTATTTATTCAATACAAATAGGTATAATATTCTACACTTATGGACAAATACAAGATAAGGACCAACTATTTTAAGTAGAAGTCTTACATAAATTTTGAGGTTATAGCAGAATCACAAGATGAACTTTAATTAACAATTTGTATCACTGCGAAAAGGCAGGTTTTCTAACAGGTCAATTATAACAGTAATGTCTTGGCTTTTCTGCTTTTTCTTCTTCTGTTTCAGGAAGGATGTGGACTAGGTAGAGAGGGATAAGCAGGGAGCAATGATAATGACTAGAGATCTAGGAATCAAAAGAAGGTGGCAGTGTGTTGTACACAGAGAGAATACTGAGGAGTGATTTCTTGAAAAAGGAGTATCTGTTTTACATGCTCAGTTTAGATGGACAAAAAGTAATTAATATAAATTGCAGATTCAGGTTAGACTAGGAAAATAGTGATAAGGATACTTAAATGTTGGAAAGGTCTTATTTATTCTTAAAAGCTGTAAGTAATAGAGCACTTGCATTTTTCATGGAAAATTGTCTAGTCTATCCTCATCCCTAAGTAATACAAACTGTGTGAAAAATTGGAAGTTTCTCAAAGTTCTGCCTACCTCCTGTTTTTCAGGTTATGATATCCCTGGATCACATCATGTCTCTGAATTGTCCCATTTTCTCTCCTACTGATAGCTCCTAGGGGGAACAAATATGTTTCCTCTTCCTTGCCACTTCAAAGAGTGAACTCAGTGTGCTGAAAAAGTTACAGTTCAGTTTTTACTCATTCAGGTTCTGCATCTTAATCTGATGAAAGGGAGAAAGAACCCTGATTTGGAAGAAATTCTACTGAGCTTTAAGTTGTGTTCACAGCTCATGAGAAGAATGGTAGGATTTCATTTCAATGGTGGTGTCTAGCAGCAGGACAAGGGGTAATGGGATGAAGCTGGAATATAAAAAGTTCCATTTAATGTTAGAAAAAATTATTTTACTGTGAGAGTGATGGAGCAGTGGAACAGGCTGCCCAGGGAGGCTGTGGAATCTCCTTCCTTGGAGGTCTTCAAGACCCTCCTGGACATATTCAACCTGATCTAGGTGGACCTGCCAAGGGGGTTGGACTAGATGATCTCTAAAGGTCCCTTCCAACCCTACCCTTCTATGATTCTATGATTCAATGCAGCTAGGGAGCTTCACAATAGCAAATTATGTCTATATTTTCAAGAAAACATTTTGAAGCATTACTGGTATCCATGTATTTAAAAGGCTGGGAAATTATAAAACTACAGTCATATTTCTAACTGAACTCTTCCCTGTTTTTCATATTTTCACTAGTAAAGTTTTTTAATAGTTTTAGTAATGTATTTTTTTGTATCCTGTATACTTGCAAGCTTGTAGTGTAATTACCAGTGTGTCTTTCACTTACGCAACAGAAATATTTTTAATGGCTCTTTTATCCTAGGTTCATGCCTGGAAATCTCTAAGAAGCTACTATATAATAAGTTCAGGTGTCTTTTATGAAGATCACACAGTTTTACAACTTCTGTTTTGAAAGCTGGACAGACTGCTGTGCTTTGATAATAACTGTCATACAGGATATTAGAAAAAAAGCAGAGTGACTGTAGTAGGTAGTCAGCCTACACAGACACAGCTTTGTCTTATCTGTGCTACAAGAAAGTAAAGTACCCTTCTGAAAAAGAGCAGAGGCAAGGGGCTTAAATGCTGTGTTCAAGGTCTCACTGTAAGCCTGGGATAGAGCATGGAGCTAACTCACGTCTTTTAAGTTCAGGTTTAGAGCTACAGCATCACAATTGTGATTTTTCTCTTGTTCTGATGGTCTATTCCGTAAAACTGATAGTGTGAAAATAGTTCTGTGTTAAGAGATTAGTATTAGGGATAAATTGTACAATTATCACTCATCTGCTTAAATGAACTGATGTATTTCCATCTTAAAGGAGAACAGGTTTTATTTTATGAAAACTATGATTGCATAAAGCAAATGAAATAATCATACAGTGTTGTGATAACAGAAACGTGGAGAACCAGTTTGAGGTCTGAGCGAAACAGTAATGCCCATGATGAAACAACATCCTCCAGGCAGCAGCAGAATATTCCAACCACATAATTTACCCTTTCTTAAAAGAAAGTGTAGTCTTATGGCTTCAGATTGCTGAGGCAGAGAAACAGGATAGAGGCCAAACACAACCAGAGATGGACATATGCCAAAGCAACAATATTTTTCATTCAAAACCAAAGAGGAAATGTGCCAATCTGCAAATTTTCTGTGAACAAGCTGTTTGCCTCGCTTAGTCCAAAGAGAAGGCCTGTCTGTGAGTTCTCACAGTAAGAGCATGCTCTGGACTTGGTGTCTCTTGCTATGTAATGTGGAACAGAAAATGTTGATTGGGAACTTTGTAGGTAGAAGTAGATCCCATAATTTATCTGTTAAACAGAAAAGCCATTACAAGTAAACGACTTCATATTGGAAATTTTTCTTCTCCTCCCTTCTCATGACAGCTATTTTTGTTGTACTTAAACATCTTCACCTTATATGTGATGTCTGTCATGTTATGGATTTTTGTTAGGATTCATTGTCTGGATTGGAATGTGAGGAGAGCAGAATGCTGAGTCGGCAGCATTCTGCACACACCTGCAAATCTCTTGCTTTCTAGCTATCATCTTTCTTGTGTTATGCTGCTTCTCCATGTATCACCACCCTCTCTACTATTAATTTGATTTCACAAGTGGATCTTTAGCTTTGGTGAATATATTTTTCTATGTGGAATTTTGCCCTAACAGTGATTTATTTCACATCTAGAATATTTGGAATTATAGTATCTGCTTTTATTTTGGAGAAGATCTTCATCTCTCCTTCGACAATCTGAACAACATAGGCTTTTGATTCCATATCTGTTTATTTCAGTTGCCTATAATCTCTTTAATCTCACTTCTCCAATTTAAAAATAGCTATAAACTTTCAGTCAATATTGTCTCCTTGTTGGAAATGTATGCAATATACTTATTACAAGAGAATGTTTGTGAGCACTACAACAATATAAGCACCAACTCTGGATATAACTCATCCACTTTATTTACAAAACAACTCATTCACCTGCAATTGGTTAAATCATACTAGTATTCATCCCCGAAAAGATAAGTTTTGTACTGATTCAAACTGCAGCTAGCATTTAAAGTTCAGAAATACCTACTTGGATTCTGATTACCGTTTTCTATATAAAATCTGAAGAGTCCCCATACCACTTTTGTAAAGTTTTCATACTGAAGAAAAACCTCAGATTTCTATAGGGTGAAGTGAACAATTGAGCAATTATTCATCCTGTATGAAATTTACAGGCTGCTTTTCAGGGTGCTTCACATATCACGTGTTAAATATAAGAAAAAATAGACTGCTGCAGTGGCCCAGCAGTCTGTCAAAATCAAATCCCCTTGTGCAGGATGTATCGAGTTCTCTGTGTGACCTGTGGGATCATAACACAGCTTCAGGAAGATGGGAGAGTTGTGTTAGGGAGAGAGGGGGTTAAAAGTTTAAGGCTTTTTAAAGTTGAGAAGGACTCAGAAGTCTGGATAGTCTTTCCAGATTTCCAAAATTGTCATCTATAGGTATTTCAAACTTTATTCTGTCACTTGCAGCTTCTAGAAATCAGGCTAGTGAGCTCTCCTTTCATTGCCGTGACAACACATAGAGTCATTTTTCCTATTTTTTTCAGACAGTTTTAACAAAAGTTGCTTAAAATAAATATATTTACAGGTTTCATGTTTGTAATTCATTTAGTATATCCTAAACCCATGCAATTAAGGTCAGAAAATATAATGCTTTTCATTGTTTTTAAAAAGAACATGGAAAAGATGACAAATGTGTACTAAAAAAAAAAGGATGGGTTACATGGAAAAGTAAAGTCAAGATGGTTTTGGCTTCTGCTATGTACAAAATAATGCCTTAGTAAAAACTGTAGGCTGCTCTTGATGACTTATGTGATTTTTATAACTCTGGGGAATTTGCTGCTTCTTTTGCCATAACAATCAGGCATAACTATAAAGAATCTCTGTTCCTGCAACTAGCTTTACTGCTGTTGCTATTTTGACAGTTATCTGTGGAATTCTGAGGGGTAAAACAATTCTGTTAAATTAGATTCAGTGTTTCAGGTCTTCCCTTTCTCACAGCTGTTGGCATTGTCTCACTTCGTTAAATTAAATGAGTTAGGTCTGAAAGTGAATCGGCTTGGCCAGCATGTATCATACCAGTGATCATCAGTAGAAAATTGTAGTAGGTGAATACAGACAAGAGTTCACGCTAATTGGAAAGAAAATCATTATTTTTTGACTCAAGGATATATAAAGATGACCCTTGGGCAACATATGTTCGGAACATGACTGCTTTTACTGCTGTGTTCAGGAACCTTGTGTAAGGAACCTTACACATATAAGCTACAATGATATGTTATTTCTTTTGGTATGAATGCAAAACCGTAACATCTGAAGCTTCTTAGCTGTAGCTAAATTCAGGTTTGGTTTCTGTTTTTTTCTGGTATTTTGTTAAAAAAAATTTCAGGCCACAGTTGCCAGTTTCTGAATTATTTATTTTTAGCTTTATATTTTAAAACCTGCAATTTCATGTTAATTAATTTGAACATGTATTCTCTAGCTTATTCAGAAAAAGTTTATAAATAACTAATATTTTACATTGAAGAGAATTTTTTTTTCTGTCTAGCGCTAAGAATTCTCTGGTCTTCATTACAAGAATATACAGTATTTATTGGCTTTTTTCATTGGACATTTGTAAACGTTTTTTGTAGTACTACCTATAACAAGAGCTATATTAATACAGTGAATTCTTGAGATGTTAACAACCAATGTGATGTAGAAAAATACATATTTTTCCCATTTTCTGAAAAATGTAAGATGATTCAGGAAAAAGAGGCCACTACATTAAAGAAAGGAGTTTTCTTAGTGTACTGGTCTTGTAATCTTTACCATGGAAAACAAAAAAGTTCGAACTAGAACATTAAAATTCACCATAACCTAGAAGCCCGTGTCTACCAGCATGTCTTCACTAACAGATTTTTGTAGAATAATATAAAATAAGCCATGTGGGATAACTGTAGTGGGTCTGGGATGGTAGTGATTTTCCACAGTAGCTCTTGCAGTGCTGTGCTTGTTGTTGATATCAATATTATGACTACCACTTGCATAACATCAAGGCCGTCCCTCCAGCATTCCTTCCCCCACCTTCANAGTGGCGTGGTGGGCAGCAGGCATCTAGCCAGGATCAAACTACCACAATAACAAATAAGCTTTACACAGATTTACATTTCATGGGTTGGGTTTCCATTTTGAAAGCTCTGCTGATTCAGCTACCAAACCGGTTATATGCTACAGCAATTGTATATAAAATTGCTGCACTACTGACATGATTTTGTTGCTTATGGTTTACACAGAATCATAGAATCACACATACTTAACATTTTCTGTTTTCTTTGGTATCCCAATGCTATGTTTAATATAAAGAAGTATTCTTATATACAGAGAAAGAGAGTCCGACTACAGTTCTGCATATTCATACAGACCTGAAGTACTACTTCCACTTTGGTAACACTCACAGTCCTTGAACTTCTGTCTGTGTGGGCTATTTGCCTTATATTTTTGTTACACCAAGACTGGCTACTTTTGACTGTTCCTTTCTACTGCCTCATGTCAGGTATTTTGTCTCTTTTATCATCACTTACACAGTCTTACCTGCTTGCAGTTTTATGAGATAGTTTTGAGCCTCAACACTGATATGGGAGGCTGCCAAGATTAGCATGGTTTTTAATGGCTGCTATTACTGTAATATCTTCAGACTTCACAGGTTTTATTTCGAATGTATGTATTTCCCCACAAGAAGCAAGGAGTGGAGTTTCCTCATTTGCTTTGTTCCTCCACCTCCTTGGCATGGTAGAGGGAAATGTTGGTGGATCAAAATAAGATGGTTTGAATTTCCTCTTGAAATAGATGTTGACTGCATTCTCTGCTGAGAATGGTAGAATTATGAGTCTTAACTTTTATTATTTGTTCCTGAGAAATAAGTTCATCTGAAACGCACCCTCTTAGGGGACACAACCTTTACACAGAGTTAGTTGGCATCTTGGGTGAAGTTTTTGCCTTGTGTTTTGTTTTATTAGACACATTTTATATTGCAATATCTTCTGCAGTCCAGCTCCCAAAATATTTGGATGCACAACTGTATGGAAGTGCCCTGATAGCCCTCCAAGGTCCAGAGGTGATCCCATGTCTCCCAACACTCCCTGCAGAGCTGGGAGCTGTGTGCCTTGCTGAATCTAAGACCTCCAGCTCCAGCTCTCCTTGCCACTTTTCTCTAGTGGCTACTTCTCCTCCTCCTTAGGTATAGTTAAAGGAAGAGCCTGATGCCCACCTTCCTTACATCCCCTGACCTTTAAACTGATGGGCAGACATATCTCTCCTCACCCCAGAGCACTCTGAAGCCCAAGTCTTCCAACAGTCTGTAATTACAAAACCATGAGGGGCAACACTGGCTGCCCAGAGGATCAAAGATAGCAGTCGGTAGTTTGTGAATAAAGTTGGCATGATGTCATATATGACAGGTGTCATCTATATGTGAGCAGCTTGATCTTTTCCATCCAGATGTAGGTAAAGGAAATAGTATTGTCCAGCTGGAGACTGTGCTGGATTTCTGGCAGGAAGTGATGATCTGATTTCCCTGAGGACACACTTTGTGGGTACATACCTGTCCTCTCCCTGTGTTCTTGTACACCTGGGTTTTGATAAAATCTCTAACCAAGACTAAGAACTTATGAGTATCCAAATTAATAAAGAAGACAAGATTCCTTCTGGCAGAATTGATACATCCTGGTACTAAAGAATTTACATGAACAATATTAACAACTCAGTTGCATCCTGAGATGCATCAGGTGATTTGGAAGATTTCAGTGACCTCTGCATCCCTTTGGGCCCTACCTTGCATTCTTTGTACCTTCTTTTTCATCCCTCTGGAAATTGTCTTTGACTCATTTTTTTTCTTTGAGATGCATTGTTCCTAGTCTCCCTCCTGAAGTTGTTTGGGTGAAAATTAAGAACCAGCAAAATGCAATGTAAGCCCGTTAGCCTGCCAAGCCCCTCTATTCTTGTACCTTTAGCTTATCTTCCTCAAAAATTTTATTTATATAAAAAAATTTTAACTATAGTCCAGTCACCCATTGTTTGTTCCCTTCTCAGAATAGAAGAACTTCTCTTCCTCTGAACACAAACACAGGCAGACAGACACATGTACCCTCCCAGAGAGCTTTATTCCATAAAGTCCTCTGCCTGCATTGGTTTGAACTTTTGCCTTTATTGCAATTACTTGGCTCCTCCCAAGCAGTCTAATATCCTTCATGTTTAAGAAAGCAGGTGTCTGTTATTCTTTTACTAACCATGGGGTAAAGGACAGCTGTAAATGCCTCATCATATTTTCCATCCACAGACATGAGACACCCATGAACAATTCTAGTTGGCACGATCTGCCAGGAGATAAGAGGACATATTACCATTATTTCCCTACTGTATCATGGCCTACAACCTGAGTGGTAGGGAGTCAGCATATCAGTACTGGTTTTCAGCCATAGGAGGCTAGGATAAGCTCATCAATTTAGTTCTTTAATGAAATTTTAATTTGCAAATCAGAAGTGCATTTGGTGCATGCACTGAAGAGGCAAGGAGCCAAGTAATCTGCCTTTATAGTTACAAGTGCTCCTAGTGACCATGCAGTCTTCTTTAGTGCTTTGTTTTTCCATAATACAAATGTCAGTGCCTCAAGAGAACTAATACACCTTAACTGCCCTGACCAGCCTCACCTGGGACTCTCCACTGTAGTTGCAGATGACTGATCAAGCCCATGCCTAGGTAGCCTGTTCTTATTTGAGTTGTAGTAAGTAGGTTGTAGTCTGGTCTCCTGGGTGGATTCAGACCCATGTTTTATGTTCATTGTCTACAATACTGTCTTTATGGATGGACTTCTGACCTACCTTTTAGCCTTGTCTTCATTCTCGTGTTGTCTCTGCTGCTTCTAATTGGGCTATCTATATGGACCAGGCTGCGTGGGGGATTGCTATGCAGATGAAGCAGGATTATGCCTTGATTCATGAGGTCACTGCATGTACTGTGGTCACCTTTAGGAGGTTTATCCTTCATATCTTTTCTGGTCCCTGCCAGTGAGGGTTGACTGTGGCTCGCCTTCTGATATTGTGGTCACTAGACCAGATGTGAAGGAAGCATAGCCAAATGTGGGCAGGAGACAGGGAGAGTCCCTCTCACTGGTAGCTAAGAGTTAAGCTGCATTGGATGTGAGGAGAATTTCTACTTGAGAGGTGTCTCTCCCACTACAGTCACTTTTCTAGGGTTTAGCTTCAGAAAGCCAGTGCGTTGAACTTCATGGTCTTTTGTCACTTGAAGTGACTGAAAATCCATATTGAGTGTCCTGTACTGGTGATTTAAGGGTACCATGTAGGCATAGATTTGAAAATGTTGGCAAATGTTAAGGTGGAATTTGGAGATGTCCTGAAGCCAGTTCCTCATTTAGTCAGATCACCCTGGGACAAAAGTCCTAACAGAGTTTTTTTTTGTGTTGTTTGTGGGGTTTTTTCCTCCTCTTTTCACCTCTTCCCCAAAGTTAGACATGTGTACTTTGAGTAGCTATTTGACAGCATTTTTTTTTCTATTTTTTTTTTCCTTTGACATTATTATAGTTTTGTTTTCATGAGATCAGTATCACTCTGCTCATTTGGCTGGGAATTCCCCCCAGGAGCGTGCATTGCCAAAGTAACATTATTTCATGAGAGATTTACATGAGAACAGGTTTCTCAAGTTCTTGGTGGTAAATTGTATGGAAACATGCAGATTGGAAAAACTGCACTTTTCTGTAGAAAACTAAACAAGGTCACAAAATTTTTTTTTATAGCTGCTTTCACCTCACCAAATCCTTGCCAGCCAGAAGTGTAACTAAGGACTGTGGTCAGCATACAGTTGTTATGGTTCCAGAACCTTTTATCTCCCCAGAGGAGCCCTGCACATCTGATATTAAATGGTTGTTTAAATTATTAGCATGATGAAAACTTGACATATTGTATTGTTTCTCTTCCTAAAAATAGATAGCAGGGAGTGAGGAAGCACCCAACAGTTCTTCTCCAAAAGAAAACCTTGCATATGGGAATTTGAATTTAGTACCATAGCTTAAACTGTGAGTGACCCTGAATATGTGCTACTGAGAGGGTGGCTTTTCACCCAGTGAAAGATGACAGGTACAGGGAAGCAGGTCATACAAAAATTTCTATGTCTTAGTTGTCTAAAGAAGGGATACAATGAATACCTTCTTCCATGGCTGAACCTTGTCCCAGGGCCTAGTAGGCAACATCCTTGTACACTGAGAACACACATATCACTTTACTGGTGAAGCCTCACCTCTATCCTCAGTCTGAGCTTGTGGAAACTGCAGGGGAAGCTCTGTCTTTCACTCTTACAAAGCAAAGCTCTGTAACCTGAGGAAGCAGTTAATTAGGACACAGTCGTGGCTGAGTCTGTAGCTTGAGACTCCAAACAGACTGTATAAAGTTGCACAAGTACGATAAGCTGAAATCAAATCATGTAACTGAATATCCACATTTGAAAAGCCCAGCTGGTGTAATTGAGTACGCAGTTAGGCAAAGAGATTTGGGTGCATGCCTGTTAAAACCATCCAGTAAGGCTGCACTTGTAGCACTTGTTCCCATTTTTGTTAACTTGTAGTCATTGGGGAATTAACCTTTATCCTATTTATTCAAAACAGATTTTCATGTGATTTTGGAGAACCACACCTGAAACTTTTAAGATTTTACTGAAGAACTGTATCATTTAAGAAAATGCAAACTCATTAAGTGGTTTTACTCAGACAATATGTAAAACCAGTTTTATCCTGGTATAATCTCACAGTTTAAGTAAAGAACGTGTAATTAAATGGTTAACATAGCAGAAATAAGCATTTTGTTCACGCAAGTGAAATCTTTTAGTCATTGACTCCTGTGCAGAATTTTCCCTGCTTTGTAAGTATGTTCGATATAAAATTTTAATGTGCCTATGCATTTAACTGTCTAAACGTCATTTTTATAGTAGTTCAGTATATGCACAATAAACAAATTTGAAAACATAGCTCTTAATAAAATAAATGGCGCGTATGGCATTTTACTCAAATACTATGGATCTGATATTTATGTTGAAAATACTACAGTCAACAATCAAATATTTATTGAGCTTCTGAAACATACACTCCAACGTGAGCGAGCTATTGTTTGCGATAGAAATGCTCGTCTTTGCCTTTTGTAGTCACATAACTCAGTCCTAAAATGCCCTCTACTGGTCACAGTCAGCAAAGCAAAAGCGTTTGAGGATGTCAAAACTGATGTGATGGTGTGAGTTACATCATCCAGCAGTTTCTGGATTTTGAAGAAATTCCTCATTAAAGTTATTTAACGTTTATGAATGCCTATTATGGAAAATTTAAAAGGAAGGAAAAAAAACCTAGTGCTAAGTAAAACAAAAACCTTAATGGTTAACTCTTTTTGTTTAAAAAGTAAATGTAGGATTTTTTTCCCTCATATTCTCCTTCTGTGCCAATGTCCTCTTTCTCTCTACCTTTCCATACTATTCCCTGCACAGCCTTATCTATCCAAACGTCCTTCCTGCACAAAGTCTTTTCTCTATGTATTAATTAAAAAAAAATCCACTTATATCCAATCTGACTAAAGAATACACTTTTCAGCTTGAAGTCTGAGATTTCGAAAACGTCTAATATTGTCATTCTTTCAGTAAAATCGCAATGGCTGTCAGGAGATCTTTTGTTCATCTCTAAAAAGTCTAAATAGAAATGTAAACCCCTTACTTTGCTGTTCGTCTCTGCTTTAGTCACCCATTCCAATATAAACTTTCTGTTTAGTAACAGACTTAGAAACTTTGTATCTTGTGTGGTGGGTTTACCTTGCCTGGCTGCCAGGAGCTCACCAAGCTGCTCTATCACTTCCCCTTCCTGAACAGAACACAGGGAGAATAAGAGATAGAAAAGCTTATGGGTTGGAATAAAAACAAGGAGGTCTCTCATTAAATATCATCACAGGCAAAACACATTCAGCTTGGGGAAAAGTAGTTTATTGCCAATTGAAAATTAAAGTAGGATACTGAGAAACAAAGATAAAGCTAAAAACACCTCCTCACCCCCCCTTCTTCAAAGTATTAACTTCATACCATTTCAGATCCTTCTTCAGGAGGATGAGAAATGGTGCTTGTTGGTCAGTCCATACACCTCATGTCTGCCACTGCTTCCTACTCAGTCTTCCCCTGCTCCATCATGGGGCTTGTTCTGCAGGATGTAGTCCTTTATGAGCATCTACAACGTGGAACTTTTGCATGGGCTGCAGTTTTCATGACCTGCATAGGTCCTTTCTATGGAGTACAATCCTTCAGAAACAGATTTCTCCAGCCTAGGTTCCCTAGAGGCCACAGGTCCTGCCAAAAATTCTACTCTTGCATGGGTTCCATTTAGACTGCAGCTCCTGCCAAAATCCTGCTCTGGTATGGCTCTCCACAGGCTGCAGTTTCCTTCAGAGCATCCCACCTTTTGTGACATAAGATCCATGATAGGCTTCAGTGTGGTCTGCTCCTCTTTGGCCTCCATGGCTGCAGGGGCAGGGCTTCACCGTGGGCTGCAGGGCAATCTCTGCTGCAGGCTTGGAGCACTTCCTTCTCCTCCCTTTTCACTGACCTTGGTGTCTGAAGGGCTGTTTCTTTCACACTTTCTTACTCTCATCTATCCTAGCTGTTGTGCAGCGTTTTTTACCCTTACCTTTTCTTAGATATGTTATTGCAGAGGCAGCATTGGCATTGTTGATGAGCTCATCTCTGATCAGTGGTAGATCTGTCTTGGACCTGACTAGCACTGGCTCTCTTGGATATGTGGGAGGTTTCTGGTGTCTTCACACAGAAGTCCACCTCTGCAGTCCTCTCACTAGAAAAAACCTTGCTGTAAACCCAGTACATCTTTCATCTTCTTAAAAGGAAACAGTATACTGAAATTCCTTCTTAATGTTTATAAAAAGCAGTATTGTCATCCTTTTTCAATGTCTACTGTTGAGAAAATGCTGCTGTTTTATCTTCAAAAATGCTGTTTCTAATAAAGATATATTTCCTGTTTTACCTAACAGAAGCATATGCATCACATAAATAACGATAAGGCTGGAAAGTTTTTTTTAACGGATTTTACCACTTTGTCCCCTAATTGTGGTAAAATTACTTTTTTTATTATTATTATTTCTTTCCCAAGTGAAGTTAAATTACTGTTTTCACTTGAAATGGTGAATGTTATGGAATCTTTCTTAACTAAGGCTCCAGAAATCTGTATCTGAGTGAGAGAATTCTGTATCCAGAATGCTGTATCTGAGTATTTTATTACCTTTTTTTTCCTGTATTTCTGTGTTGGAAAAACACTGGGGTTTTTTTGCCATTTATGTAGAAGCTGTCTAGAAGCTGTAGAAAATGGGGTATGAAGTATTTCTGTTACTAAATTTCCCATTTTGATTAATGAAAAATGATATATCTGTTAATAATATTTTGGAAAATTTGCTGGTTTTTTACATACCTGTAAGTCATGTGGAAATATGGAAAATTAGCAAAATATACAGCAGATGTACACTGATCTTTCTATGAAACAGATTGAGAATGACTTGAAAGCAGCCCTGAGGAGAAGGACTTCAGGATGTTGGAACTAGATGATCTTTAAAGTCTCCTCCAACCCATAGCATTCTATGATTCTATGAAATGTTTCCTCCGTTTTATCCACTTTAATGTATGCAGAATGAGAAAACACTCAATGTAGTATGACACTACTTCTCTTATGGAAGGATATTTTCTAATAATGACTTTGCAACCTGATTGAGGCGAACCCGCTTTAGCAGAGAGGTTGGACTAGATGATCTCTAGCAGTCCCTTCCAACCCCTACCATTCTGTGGTTCTGTGATTCCAGTAATGAATCTGATGGGAGCATGTCCTATATATGACATAATGCTAATTTTTTGTTTCATAGTTGCTAATGCTTTGCTTAGAGAGATCAAGCTGAAATTTGCAGTGTTGTTTTATACAGTTCATTTAATAGCATAAATAACATTTTTTTTTCCTTCTGTCACAAGGCAAAACACAAAGAAACTCTTTTCCAGAAACTCTTGTGATCTTTTAAAATGATAAAAGACTGTCTTTTTTTATAACAAATATGACATGACCATGCTTTTATCATAGCACCACGTAATTACAGATTATCATAGAACACTACTGGGAACAGTCTGCATCTCTCTTCTTTACTTTCCCACAATCAGATATTTATATATACTGATAAAATTCCCTTGAGCCTTCTCCTCACCAGGCTGAACAATTCCTGCATTCTCAAAGTCTCTTTGTATTACAGGTGCTCTTAGCTGTTAATCACCCTTGTGGCCCTTTGCTAGACTCTCTCCAGTATGGACATGTCTCTGGACACACCACTCCAAACGTGTCTCTCCTGTTGAGCAGTGGGGAGGGATCAACTCCATCAACCTGCTGCAATGCTCTTCATAACGCAGCCCAAAGAGGCTGTTAGTGCCCTTGCCATTGTCATAGTCAACTTGATGTCCGTTTCTCTTTCTTCCAAGCTGCTTTCCAGCTGGTCAGCCTTGATGCCTGGGATTATTAAACTCCAGGGGAGGACTTGGCATTTGCCTGTGTAGAACTTGAATGAGGTTTCTTTCAGCACGTGTCCAACTTTTTGTGGTCCCTCTCAATGGCAGCACATTCATCTGGTCTATCAGTCACTCCCGCCAGTTTCATATCATCTACACATGTGCTGAGGCTGTGTTTTGTCTCATCGTTCTTGATGAAGGTGATAGACAATGTTGGCCCCAGTACTGACCCCTGGGCCACCCCAGTAGTGGTTGGTCTCCAACTGGATTTCATCCTGCTGATCACAACCCTGTGAGTCCAGTAGTTCAGCCAGTTTTCAGTCCACCTCACTGTCCACTTATCTATTCTACTTCATCAGTTTACTAATTTATCTTTAGTCTTAGAACATTCTAGATGTGGAATAACAACTTCTTGGAAGCTGTGTTACTTTTATAGTGTGGTTTCTGAGTTTTCTCAATGATACAGTCATTGACTGAGCATCCTTACTTGTGAAATATAAGCCGATAACTCTCATATTATTTGATGCCTTGTGGGTCAAGATAAAGGTAGTTTA
>WBNH01001511.1:0-177113 GCA_013401255.1 Urocolius indicus | reverse complement strand
AAAAAAAAAAAAATCCCAACAATAATAAAACTGTACAAATTGTTCTTTGTGAAGGGTGTTCTGGGTATAAACACATTTACATTTCTCTGAGTTTTCCCTATTTTTATCTCTGGGATGTTTACATGAATACAGAACCTCTATTGTTTGGTAAGTCACCAATTCTGATGAGATCTCATGAATTCTCACTGCACATCATCCACATCATGAAATTGCAGTTCTTTATGGTACTGTGATGGATGGACAGACAGACTATGGGTAGAAGTAAATTTTGTTTTCTAAAGGAGGAGTTCTCTGCACTGCAGAGAGGACGGACAAGCAAAACTCTGGGAGAAACATGACTATTGAAACTGCAAGGGGGCTTGAGTAGTTTGATCCAGTGCTGGATTTGGTTCTCTTTTGCTAGTTAATGTTGACAAAACTGTTTATTTCTGAGCACATTTTATCCTGAGGTTGCTTTTGTCTTGCTTTATATGGATGTTGATGATTAACTTAACAAACCCAAGCTTGAATGTCTTTGGCTTTAATATTTCTAATTAAAGATGTAGGCATTTTGGACAAGATCCCACAGTATATGAAGTGCCACTGCTTCCTACTGGACTTGGCTTAAAATAAGTAATACCAAGTCCAAAGTTAATTAAAATGACAGAAAATAAACTCTGTTGAAAAACAAACTAGGATTGGAGATTTGAGATGGCTCTGCATCATATCTAACAGTTAATTGTGAGTTCATCTGTGCTGCTTCTGAGTTGTTGTTACCTAAAGTATCTATTGATGTAAAATTGAGATATATTGGAGGATGGGAAAAAAAGTCTAAAGTGGGATGTTTTTCTAAGTATTGGAGGCAACATCAGCAGGTTTTTAAGTATGTAATTTATAGGGGAAGTGATTCAAATGAAATTATGCACTTTAAAAAATGATGAAAGCGTTGAGGGTGTAATAACCTTTGAAGAATTGTTAAAGCCTTTCATATTTGTATTACTAGAGTTCCTCAATCCTGTAATTTACTTCCTTTTTTTGTTTTCCAATGGCACAACTCCTAATATCAAGTGATTATTTGAGAATCAATGAGTTATTAGAAAAACCAAAGTCACTCCATATCCTTCAGGGCTGGGGAGAAAAGCTTAAGGAAACAAGTGTATCCTAAAACCTTAGAGACTATGAGGAAAAAAGAGAAATGTCAAGTTTTAATGTGCTGATTGTTAAGTCACACAGTCTCTAAGCCAATGTCATGACCTTTGAAGTCCTTTATTGGAATAGGTGCAAGATGGAGAGGAAAAAAGGGTCTGAAACTCCAGTTCTTCTATCCCTCAAACTTTGTGACAGTTCCATAAATTAAATATATGAGTCAGTTTATGGTGAGGACATGCTAATTTTCTGTATCCCTCAGTGGCATTAATAGGGAGACCTGCTACAGCATTTTTGGGAGGAATCCACTAGTATTTACCAATCTACTCATTCATTAAAGCCCCCATCACTTTCATCCTCTTCTCTCAAATCAAGGAGGCTTGAAGACATTATTCATACAGAAAAGGCAAAAAAGTCTGTACTTGCTGAAAAAAACCCTTTCTTTGCGAGCATTTTAATCTACTGGTGATGTTTTCATTTTTAGTGCAACATTTGACTTTGTGATATTTGAGAAGTGTAATATTAGGTCTGATAAAAGGCTCATGAAGACCATTATATATCCTGTTGCATGGCCAGCAGTGACTATTTAAAACCAGTATAAATGCAGGCACACAGAAGTAGTCTTCTATGCCCATACCTTTGCACCTTCCCTGCATTCAGCAACTGGCAGTTTAAGTACTTCTTGAGCCAAAAAGTGCATCTGAAGGACTGTGACAGGTAAGCTCTGGAGCCACATTTACCTTCCCCCTTTACAGCACTCTGCCTCTGTGACTTCCACACTGTAGCTATTTGCTGCGTGAAAAAAAATCCTCCTTGAGCTTGTTTTAAGCCTTTTGCCTACTGCACCAGCAGTAGGACTCGGGCAGCCTCTTAGGTTGCTTGTGGCCAAAGCCTCGTGTAAAATGATAACTGAGACTGGGTCTAATACACTAGGGAGCTACACATCAAGTGATCTTCAAGTTCAGAGCACATGATCCTGGGTAAATGCCAAGTAAGTGACAGCTTCATACCTTAATCCAGGAGGATTAAGCATTTCATATAGCCTGAAAATGATGTTGTTTTTTTTTTTTCCCCTGAGAACTACATGTTTGCAAACAAAACACACACTTTTTGTCACTGTCTAAAAGAGATGAAAATGTTCTGATTTCAAACTTGGATTTATTTTTAGGGAGCAGAGAAAATTCTGATAAACTCTTCTACTGAACATTTCAGTCTTTCCTTGCCTTTGTAATTGAAATTATGGTTTGACAGGAGTTTCTGAAGGGTCACATGGAGGCAGGTTGACTTTGTTATCCTCCAGACTATCTCTGGTGGGAGAAAGGTAACACCACTGAATAAAATCCCTCTGTCTTTGACCCAAAGATTGCAAACACCCTTCACAAAGGGGCTGGAATTTGCTTCAAAAGGAGTCAAACAATAACCTTTCAATGGATTCCATCACTTCCGTAATAAACAAAACATGATTCCCTTTCAAGCTTATCTGTGTGCCAAGTTCTGTGGTTACAGTACAATAGCTGTATTGTTCTTGTATGCTGCAGGCTAAAATGTATTTTGGTAACTGCTGCTCTTTATAACACAATTGTCTGATGACAAGTTATTCTAGCAAAGCATTAACTCCTTCAGACAGAGAGGACCTCATCCAAGCAGGCTGGATAAAGCTCAAGAAGTCCTTTTTTTCCTACTGAGCATTGAATAGAACAGAAAGTAACATAAACTTGGGACTCTCAATGTTAGATAACATGTAAATTATGGTGACTCATAGTGGAAAATTGTAGATAAAACTTACACAAAGACTTATTTAACCACCATCTCATGATTTTTTTCCTGGTACATGAGTGTGTGAGATATACTCACACATACTTGAGAATAATGCTACTATTTGTCCATCCCCCCACCCCACAGCTGTCTTGGAAGATATGAGATACAGAATAAAAATATACATGCATATTCATATTCACCTCATGTTCCTCACTGAGGCATGAATGAACCCTGAAACAATTTTAAACACTGCTATATTTGTGATAGATACACCAATTCCCACAGTTGCATTCTCATGAAAAAGCTTTCTGGTTTTCCCTAGAGTGCCTGGGTTACTAATGGCATGTTTCCATTTTACAGTTTGGAAAACAGGTATAGGGAAAACCCAAGAAGTTAGTGCATGATCTGAAACAGTGGGAAGGCTGGAGACTGAGGACAAAAAGGGGTTTGTTTTCTGTGAGTGCATGCGGTACTTTTTGAATTCAAGCTCAAGTCACAGCCAAACTCTGAAAAGAAACCAAAAAGCCAAGTATGTTAACATGAGTTGCAGACCAGTTCCAGCTGTGACTGGGAGTTTAAGAATAGGAGATATTCCTTTCTCCTGAAGTAACATCCTAAAACATGCCAGTGAGAGGGGAGAAAACAGCTTGTCAAAAAACAAAACCAAAAGATTTTGATTTCTGAAGGACACAGGTTCATAAATAAGTGCCAGAAACTGTGTCTGGGTTTCTAGAGAAAGGCTGGAAAAGTGCATTAAATTGTAGAGAAGGAGTTTCCATATTACTCATCCTGTCCATCTCCCAGCACAGAGTTGTTCCCGGTAGTACCATCTCATTTGCTGTCTTCATCTCAGCGTTCAGAAAGCTCAAGGAACGAGGCCAGCCGACCTTACAATTAGAAATGTTCTTCCTAATGTTCGGCCGTAATTTGTCTTTGCTCATTTTCATGCATTAGCCTTCATGAACTTCATGAGGCAACCTTAATTGCATTCCCTTCTGGCTGCTTAAGGAAGGGCTTTTTTTTTTTTTTGCATGAATTGAGAGCAGGGTTTGAAGGCGCAGGGTCCTCAGCTTTGGCAGTCACATCCAGGGAGCGTGCCCACTGGGCTGTTAGTCCTTACAGACCAACTGTTTCCCCAGTGCGTGATGCTTCAGCAAGGGCATGAGAATCACATCCCTGTCACTCAACCACCGTACATTTTATCCTTTCCATTCATTCATTGCAGTGTTTCACTGAACTTCCTTGCTTTGTTGATAGCTCTCTGCTGTAGTTGCTTCAGCACAACGAAGTCTTCGATGATTTTTTTCTTGCTGTGCATTCTGTAGCATCAGAACTGGGATTTTTTAGCTCCCCCAATCAATTTTTGTTTGAAAATTCACCATGTGTTGCAGAGATCTAAATTGCTTAACTTCTTCAGCCTCCTCTGAAAACCCCATTCCTGAAAATACTTTGTAACTCAGAGATCATCTATAATGTCCACACTGAAATGTAGCTCTGCCTGGGGTCAGTAACTTGCAGAGGGAACTAAATAGCATTTTACATATATGGTATGTTTACAAGAGCAACTTCTTCTGTCTTTCTAGGAAGCTCTACGGGTAGACAAACTGTAGTCCTGCCCTCCCATTTGCCACACAAAGCACATCTTCTAGCATTACTATTTCCCCAGTTCTCTCTGAAACCAAACCCTATTCATGCTAAATTCAGTGTAAAAACTAAAATGTTTTGTTTGTTTGTTCAAAAGAGAAAAGACAATTTGTCTGCTAAGAATTCTTCCTAGCAATTTTCCTTTCTAACAATTTTTATGAGAGGAAACAGAAGGTAAAGAAGTGTGGTAAAATGGCAAAGTCAGTATTGAGGTTTGTGTCATTGGTTCTGTCTCCTGCAGCGTTTGTACCAAGGTACTGCTGCGATTAGATGCGTGATAGATGGGGAGAGAAATTGGCATTGAAACTTAGGTTCATTAAGGAACATTCTTGGAGCTGTAATTCAGGCTGAGGAACAATTTTTGACTTTTGGTTATAGATAGATAGATGAAGTTTCCTGACAAAAAAACCCCACCAGGATTCCTTGGAAATGGTACATTTTAATCTTAAAAAGTGTAGAAGCCAAGAGATGGCAAGATTTCTGAAGTGTGAGGAGTCCTTCAGGGGCTCTCACTGTGTTGATAATGGGACGTAAATAGGTCTGAGAAAACTGGAGAATTAGAATAAACTCTCAGAAACCCTTAAAAAGTCTGATGAAAGTGAGCTCAATTGTCTGTATCAGACAGAGGAGTTTGAAAGCCTCCCAAAAAATTTAAAAAGCTTGTGCAGGGAGAAATGTGAAGGCTAAAGGCTGCTCTAACCACCAAGTATCAACTTCATCACCCACCCACCTCCCACACGCAACTAGAAATAACTTAAATAATTTATTTGTGTCTGTATTGCAGTTACATATTTAATGACTTAAAGGGATGGTGTTTCACTTAGGAACTAATTTGAATTTTCCATAATTTGAAGGTAAGCATCAGTCCTGCACCCTATCTTCTGAGAATTTCAGAATGCTTTACAGGGATCAGTTGGTTAAACTCTACGCTGCCATCTCAGGTAGTCATTATCCTTATTAACAGAGAGAAAAACGCATGGAATGGGTTTAGTAACTAAACTTAGAACATGGTAATTCAATGAAAGAACAAGTAACAAGCTAATTCCCCCATCCTGCTAATTTTTCTCCTGCTCCTATTGTTTGTTGCCTCAAGAATTATCTTTTTATAGATAATAATATATTAAGAGACTTAAGGGCAAAATTCAAGAGGGAATGTTAGAGGCAGACTGATGGAGAAATCATTTATAAAAGAATAAAAAAAGGAAGCTTATGGAGTAAAATTTAACGTGAGACTTATCTAAGCTCATTAGAGGTGAAAACATCTAACTGAGTCATGTTATGAATTTTAATAATAAAGGTGAATAGTTCATGTCTCTGGAGTTGTCTGTCCTTTTCTTTAAAGACCTTTGCCTTGATGATGGTCATGGTTTGGTCCATCTACATCCAGGAAATTCTGATTTTCATGTGTTGAAGCATATCAGTGCATTTGCAGAATTTAATTTGGGTTTTATCAGCAGAGGAATAATCCTTAATGTGGGTTTTGTTATGAGCTCCCAGTCATTTTGACCTTGCAAATGGGCTGATGAAACCAGGTTCTGGCGTGCTTGCTTTTTTACCACACCATGTTGACTGACTTGGAAGGGAGAAAAAGAAACAAAAATCCCAACAAGCTTGGTTGGTCATTTCTATGCTTGCAGCTGGCTAGGGACAATAGAGCCCCAGAAAAGAGAGAAGACTTAAACTTGTACTTCTGGCATAATTTTCCCATCCTTCTGAAAGAGCCCAATGCCCTCATGGTAGGGTGCTGCATTCCAGTGCAATGAGGCACCACAGAGATATCTCACAGCAGATAACATCCCAGTGCAGGACCACAGATGTATCATTCAGTCTCCAGCTATGGCTGGAGTTTGGCAACCCTCTGTGGAAATACCAAAAAGAATCATGGTCTAAATGCACAGCTATTTCTAAATACATGCAAAGTTCCTCAAGCCCTCTCCTTTATCCAAGCACTGGCCCTGCTCGCCGGCCCGTTTGAAGAGACCAAAGTGTCTCTTCTTTCTGCTAGCAGTTAATCCATCTGACTTGCATAATACCATGTGGTTCTTGCTCCTGTCTTCTGCCTCCATGCATAGATTAAGACCATTGTGGAAGAGGCTGCCCTTGTTTGTAGGCTGGGATATATTGTGGTTTTCCCCAGAGGGTGACATTTGGGGAGTCTTGCCTTGGTGAGTACTTCTTTCTTGTAGTTGTCTAGGAAATAGTCAGAGAACCACTTCCTGCGCTGTCAATGGGGTGAGATGAACAGGACTGCTAGTTTTGCCTTAGTTTCTGTCCTAAAAGACTCAGCAAAGAGCAAACAGCATGTGGTACAACCATTTTGTTAACAGAGGGGAAAACCATGCTCTTTAAAGCATCATTTTCCCCTGTATAAATAGATGATAAAGAAAAGCTAATTATAGCCCCAAGGGGGATGATTATCAACGACAAACACAAAACCCCAAACAAACCCCTCAGTTTCTCCTTTTCAGGAAGTTATAGAAATGCTCTTCTAAAGGCATA
The DNA here is from genome assembly GCA_013401255.1 of Urocolius indicus. Lineage (NCBI taxonomy): Eukaryota > Metazoa > Chordata > Aves > Coliiformes > Coliidae > Urocolius > Urocolius indicus. The sequence goes on along the minus strand of WBNH01001511.1, from coordinate 170,087 downwards.
GCACCGAACTACATGTCAGCTTTCTTTTCTGCTGATGCCTACCTAGAATGAATCATTGCTTGGAGGGAAAGCAGAAAGCAAGGAGGCAGTTGAGCCCTGGCAGCTGTCTGAATCTCAGGCATCTTGCTTTAATTTCCCTTTCTTGGTGGCAGATGGTAGCTTTGCAGGGGTGTTAAATCTGCTCATAACTAATAGGGTGTTGTTTCTTCGAACGCTCCATCTATTTCCACAGGAACAAACCATCAATTTTCACTATAACATGGCCCAAACCTGATAGTCAAGAAACAATCCTGTGACTGGGGGGGAAAAAAAAAAATCACACCACCTACATCTCCCAAACCTCTATCAAATAAACATTAAAAAACCCAGAGTTGTTTACTATACTTTCTCCCATCTTGTGTATTCTGTTAGTTTAAGAGCTGAACCCGGTGTGCTGTTCCCCAGAGTTTTCACAGCCAGGCTCCTCAGGCACGCTAAAATATGCAGGCTGAGAGAGATGCTTTAGCATTCTTCAGGCCCAGAGCTGCTGTTTGTTCAAAGGATAAGACACAATCCCTGCCTTGAAGTACTCAGTTTAAACAGAGAAGATAGAGGATGGAGTAAACATCATTCTTAGGACCTCCCAGCATTGAAGAGGGAGGAGGTCAGATGTGTTTCGTAGGTCTCAGCCCTTGTTCTACTAATCTTTCCTTTCACAAAGCAATGTAATTCTGCAGTAGCACTATCATTTTGGTTATTCCCCTTTCACCTAAACTAGCACAGCCCTTGGCTATATCTGGAAGCATTCACCAAATAGGTAAATCCAGAATGACTCGAGTTTCTTCAAGGAATTGAAAGCAAAGCTTGAACAAGGAGTTCACAGCACTCTTAGAGACATGCAGCAGCTGAGGCCTCAGAGAGGCAACTCCTGTACCTGGAAAGCAGCTTTCACACAGGACACTCCCCTCTGCAGGCACAAGGTGGTCTCCCAACACCCTTGTCACGCAGGACTGTAAAATGCTTTGAGGCTCTTGCATAAAAGACTTTGTGTCAGCGAGATCACTCTTAACAATAGGTAGAAGGACTTAATATGGCAAACATTGAGATTTATCATCTCTCAGCACAAACATCCAAGAGTGTGGACTATGTGATGTTTTAATCTATAGTTCTATAGTATGTTATCAAGCGTCAGGGTTGGATGAATAGACAAAGGAGATGTCACATGGAAGTAAGGAGATTTCCCACCCACATAGCAGATACAATAACACCTTCTAATGCTATCAAAAGATAACCCAGCTGTTTGTTAGTCTTAACCATCTCTAAAATGTAGAGGCTGTGACCTTTCCATTCAGGTCAAAGGAAATCAAATGGCAGGGATTCCCAGTGATTTCACAATTTGGCTCTTGTTCAGATTGTAGACTGTTAACTGCAGGACAAATTCTGAGGTCCTTCCAGTTTCTTCATTGTGCGGAGGTAAGCTCACATGGTGGTACTATTTCTGGATAAACTGTACAGACCAAAGGGCCAGACTTTGCTTCCAATTATTCCTGTATTGTTCCCCACTCATCCTCATTCAATTAACTATTATCATCCATCCAATAATAAGCTCAGCCAAGAATCAAAGGAATTGGATGGTGGGATTTGCTTATATCACACTTTTACATGGTACTGTAAACTGGTTTATCATTCTCTTCATCTCAGAGCTGGCATAGAGAAGAAATACATTAACTGCTGTGCCTGATTAAGGCTCACTCCTGTTCTTGAGTAATTTCTGGAGTGTTCAACCTAGGCTGAGTTCAGAATACTTTAACACTGAAATCATAGCTCTTGTTGCAGACTGGAGAATAGGGGAATATCGAGCAGCAAGTGAGAGACAAGATTTTCACAGTGAAAATTTAAGCTCTTTTTTTTATTATTATTATCTAAAAGGACAAGGAGGGTTTTTGCTTCACATTGAGAGTGTACCTATGTAATGGCCACAGATCTCCATTTGTCTGGACTCTTGCAGGAACTTTCATCCTTGTTTCTCTCCATTTCCTTAAAAAATAAGATCAGACTCTTTTAGACTGTATTCACTATGATTTGATTACGAGTCAGAAATGTGCTCCCATTGATTTTCACATGGCTTTGCAGTATTGTCTTTGAAATCTCGCCCTGATATGCTCCTGGCCTCAGCATAGTACTTGATGCAGTTACAGCGAGCAGATGCCCAGCCCAGATGAACTATGGATTGGTTAATACCCCTTGAAGGCCAAAATGAAAATGTATTGGACCCAATACTTTCTGTGCTGTCAAAACTGGTACTGAGATTAATAACTAAGTCTTGTCAAATGCATTTAAGAGAATGAAGGGCATGCCATGTCCATGCGTTTTCCCAGGTCTACCAATGTATACAAGCAGCACCCACATGAGTGGATGAGGAATAAAAGGTTCAGGTATCTTTGGGTAGAGAGGGAAGGCAAATGTTTGCCTTTTTTTCACCAGTAAAGTTCTGTCTGCTCTGCTGAATCTTGTTTGATAAACTCAGGTTTGGATATTTCTCACGTGACTGAGTGTTTTTAACTGAGCAACCTAAAATAAAAGCGTAGGAGCCTTGGGCATCCTCTAGAGTCAATTTAGATGGTTATTCAGGCAGCCTTAGATCTGAGCTTAAAAGAGTCAAGATCTTTTGTGCTTCAAAACATAAGCAAACAAACTCAAGTACTTTTAAGATAATGCATTACTGAGTGGTGAGAATTACTGGCACATAGTGTCGTGGAGGTTAAAGTATAAATGCATTAAGAAAAGGAAATCTAAATGAGGATTGCCTTAATGGTGGCTTTCAAGCATTTGGGGCCAAATGCAAAGTTTGGCTCAGGAAATTTCCAAGTTGCTGATGGGCACAGACTAGGAACAGAAGTGCTTTGTGGCGTATTAAGCTAAATGAACCTTTCATCTAACAGGCTGTGCAAGTCTTAACATTTTTATGTGTGTGTGCATTAGAGGAAGGGCAAGCTGTTATTCTTTATAGCCTGGACGAATGATTTCTGACATCTCTCGTATCATAGCAGGCCAAGACTGATGGTTGAGTTCAGTGTGATAACAGTGGCAGAGCCCCACTGGCAGCAGGGGATTTGGACTGCTCATTTATCACTGTGCAAACGTGATCAGTATTGAGCCCATTCATTTCCTGAAACCACTGGCTCACATCCTCCCATGTTCAACCATGCAGTGGTGTGCATCTCTCAGATGAAACCACAGAAAATGAGGCCTTGCAAGACAATACATACACACCACTTTCCCCAAAGCAGTGTTTGTCTCAATAAGGGTCTGAGGGTGATTTGCTGTGGTCCTGTTATTTTTAAGCCCTGTCCTAATTATTGTTTAACAATAGCCCACTGTTAATTGAGGCCACAGCTTGGAATGCAGGGGAGAAATAGTAATGTAAGATGTTGTGCAAACGTCGGGTTTTATTAATCAGGCACCAAGATCGTACGAGTGTGTTCGGGAAGACATATCTCATCAGAACAAGTATGTTGTAGGACAGGTTTATGTTTCTAGTGCCAGCCCTTGCACATACTTTGCGTGTGGTCCACATCACGCTGCAGACCCTCTGCAATAGTTCCCTGGCTGGCTGGGATCTCTCCTTAGCGGTATTTGCCATCAGCCTCTAGGTTCTTCTCTGAATCAACATGTTCCCTTGGCTTCTACTGCTAATTCTGATGGTTTAGTTTGTATTGCAGAGAGTTAGAAAAAAAAAAAAAGGAAAACCACATATTGACCACAAATTGCTGCCTAACTTCAACTGTACATACCCTGCGTGCTTCAGCGTATATACTGTGTGTATATAAATGTGTGCATGTGCCTGTATATATAGACTAAGGTATATTATGGTGTATTCTTACAGCTACTAGCCCTAAATAATCTCAGGGATTTTCAGCGTTATAGGTCTGTTGTATTTGAATAGATACGCATCTGCTTTAAGATATTTGGGGGTGGGCTGGATAGCTGCAGAAAGGTTGCAGATGTGGAAGAAACCTTTTATTTCCTTCCTTACCAGATTCAGAAATACACAGGAGATAAAATGTCCCTGTGATTTGTTGTGACAGGTTCCCCAGGATGGTAAGGGGAGGCAGAGCAGGGAACAAATCCAAGTACCACTGTTTGGGTGGAGGAAGAGGCCTCCAATACCTCCTAGATAATCTGTGTTTTTGTTACAGCTTGTAAAGATTATGGAAATGGGTAAAAGTAGTGCTCCAAGGGCTGCACTGGTCTTGAGAAGAAACCAGAGAATATGACTTATAAAAAGTCACAGCAGTTTTTAAAACTTGGGAAAGTTTCGGGAGGGAGGAATTATTGTTTCTCTCCTTTCAATGTCATACATAGGAGGGATGAGGCAGGCACAAAAATCCTGTATTTCAACATTTCTTTTCAGCTAAGGTGGGACGGCAAAATCACTTGTCACCACAGCATATTTCTGTAACCAGAGCTAAAACCAGAAATAGCCACTGGTGGCAGATTTACAGCTCCAGATTTCTGACCTTTGTTTCCTGCCCAGAGCAAGGATAGTTACGTGGTGTGCTCTGCCTGACACGTTCTTGGGAGAGGAAAGGGATGGAAAGGAAGCCTGGGATTGGTTTTCTGGGACACATTCAATGCTGCTTTGCTGTGAACTATCACATCATGGGAATATGAGATTCTGTAAAAGCAGAGATCCTGAGAGGGAAAAAAATTATATACACAGTCTCCCTGGTAAAAGCTGCCAATAGGGAATGCCTGGAAAGCATTAGCACAATGGAGGGGAAAGGTTTGCCATGTGTTTAAACTGATGCTGAATGACCTCTGTGGGGAGGAAAGACGGAGAGGGACACGGTCTGCAGCTGGAGGGAGGTCACAATGGCTACCACCCTCTCCACAGCTGCTCTTCTTGTTTCCCCAAACGTTTCTTGCAGAGATAAACCTCTGCAAATATGTCAGTTGGTGCAGGGAAAATGGCACACAGCTGGATGCTCATAGTGATTCAGAAACCCCCTAAAAGTCAAGCCTGCTACAGTTACTTCAGAGCTTTCAGAAAACACAGACCAGTATCGGTAAGGCACACAGCCCTCTGAAACCCAGAGGGCTGCGCTTCCTACTGCCATTTGCTTCATGCAGCCATTTTGAACACATGCAAAGCGGGAAAGCGACTCCTGTTCTGCCAGGCTGCCTGCTGTGCTTAGCTTGCACAGTGAGGGAGACAGCAAAATATTTCTCTACCTCAGTCCATCCCATTCACTGAGATCAACGGGATGTAAACATCTGTTTAGGGCTTCCTTGAACGGCAACCTAGATGTCCTTCTCTGCATGTCCTAATAGATCCCATTCAGCCATCAGCACAGAAGATTCATTGTCACCAATTATTGCAAACATTTACACGTTTTCTTCTCAGTCTGAGAAGCTGACCAGCTGAAGCCATGCCAGTCTCGCTGGCTAGGCTAATCACGTTTCCTGGCTGAAGCTGGTTTAGAGATGACTCCAATATCACGAGCACAAAAATCAATGCTTACAGCTCGACTCAAAGGCTGCTGAATCCGAGGGAATGATTCCTCTTCAAGACAGCGTGCTCTGAATGAGGCTAGACAAGAGAAAGCTTTGATAGCGATTGATTATTGAGGGAGAGGAGCTGCGTCTTTGGCTAGGTTTGAAAATGAGTTGTTTAAAAGGGAAGGCAAAATCCATGCTGGCTCGGGGAAGGTGATTATGGCTGTACAGAGCCTCGATGATGAGCTGCAGGCAGGCTCCAGCCTCTAATGAAGAGAATTGAGAGGGGCTGTGTTGGATATACAGAAGTACTCTACTGTGAGAAACAAGACAGTGAGAACTGATAATGAGAATGAAGAACTTCCTTTGATTATTGCTTCTCGTTTCCTATAAGGCAATCTGCGTCTTTAAAGAAAGCTTTTCTGTCAAATGTTAGATCCCCTTGTCTCCTCCGTGTGGTTAGAAGATCTTAAGTACTAGTATTGAAAAAGAAAGGTTAACCAGAATAAAGCTGAATATAAGCCTCTTTCTTTCGACTTAGATGCTGCATTAATGCAATGTAGTGCCACAGGTATGAATGGAGCCATTTCAGGTGTACAGCAAAATCTGTCAGACAGGAAAGTGCAGACCAGTACTTGGTAACAGCCAAGATGGTGCTGACAGGATTGAGAATGAACAGGCTGAACTCATCCTGGGTTGGTCCTGGGTTTCACAGAGGATCAGGGTAGGACTGTGCCTGCACTTCCTTCTAAAAAAAAGATAGCTGGAAACAAGATGGAATTGTTGTGTGTCTGGATGCTTAAATACTTGTGAAATGCTATCCTGGAATCACCTTTGACAATCACTCTTGAGCTCTAGTAGATTGTTAAGACACGTCATACCAGGTTGTATATGCAAATAGGGCTGGTAGTTTGGCTTTGAACAAATTGCATAGGCTCAGTTTGTTGAAGGCAGGTGCTGATTTTTTTAATGCTTCCACTTCAGCTGTGCAAGGATTTTCGAAGATGTTGAGCGGGATGCATCTGGGATTGGATGTGTGAACGCTCACACATGCCTGTTTTTACATGTTTCATACTAGGAAATTGAAAGCCAGTTTTGAAAACAGAAGCTTAATCCTTCTGTACTTGCAGTTTCCCTCTCTGTGAAATGAGGGTGGTGACAACACTTCTCACCCTGCTGATGGCAAAGAAAGCTGCCAGAAATTTCTCTGCCTTCCTTACACTGCAGTGGGTGGCAGAGCATTCAGTTCTTGTAGGGCAACGTCTGTACTTGAAACCTTGTTCCTTTACGAGTAGCAGATCGGGGACATGGGGAAGGGGTACAGCAGTAATTAGAGCCAAATAATGGAATTGCACATTTCAGAACAAACAGGATGCACATAAGAGAAAAAGGCTCCTTGATTAACACCCAAGAGGAAATGAAATTAGAGACACTAATCTAGATAACCAAATTGAGCAGTTCTAATGTGGGATCGCAGTTAGCTAATGGTATCAGCAGCAGCAAAGGGCTATCAGCAAAGCTTCACCCTGTGCCACAGTATTTAAAAACAAAGTTGTTTCAGAGGCCACAAGCTAGCCCTGCTTTTTTTTTTTTTGCATGCCTGAGTAATCTCCGTTCCAACCAATGGAACTACTCCTGTGTCTGAACTTGAGCAACACGTTTGAATCTTTTGCCAGATCGGCACCTAAATTCATCTCGGTAGACTCCTTGAAGGTGGGGCCTGCTGGTGGAGGAGCCTGTGGAAACCTGTGTAGTTCCTCAGAGCGTGTGGTTCAAAGGATGGCATTCCAGCTGCCCGGAGGGACTGCTGCAAAGCTCAGCTTTGCCTTCCACTTGAAGAGCCGCAGGGATGTTTGTACACCAGCCGTACTTTAAACAATCTTCAGCAGTGGAAATGACTCTGCCCAGACCTTGCAGGGTGTAGGTGGGATGGTGCCAGGATTCACTGATGATTTGCACACCAACCATGACAACAATAACAAAAAAGACGTTGTTTTCAGGAATTTTCGTTCCAACCAAAAATTTGTCTCTGCTTTGACGCATACCTTGAAGCAAAGGGACAATTATCTAGTCACAACATTCAATTCCATCTGCATAATCTCATCTAAATTGTTCAAAGGCTTCAAATACTTCAGTGATCAGAAAGATACTCTGCAAATAAGGAGACTGCATGTTCCTACACTCAAAACTAAAGTGTTGCAAGTAGAGGAAAGATAAAGCATGGAAAAAGGATTCCTTCCTTACCATTTCTTACACCTAGCCTATGAAACCACAAAATTTCATGTTCGTTACTGAAATGAAAGTCACATCAAAGGTCCTGGAAGACTTGGGGATATGCTGCTGCAAAAATGAAATCATATTTAGTAGGTGGAAAGTTGAGCTAGATGCCTGGACCATTATCTAATTGCCACATAAGGGTACATTTTTGTTTGTTTTGTAGCCTGATGGCAAATCCAAATTACTGAGACTACCACAAGAGACTCTCGTGTCCTCAGGCAAATACCTTCTAATGCTTTCATGCTTGTTGGGAGGTGTTGTAATTTGCGGAGACACAGAGCATCAATTAGCCAAGATTTTCCAAAGTGGTTGCTGACTTTAGGTCATTTTGGACCTCTGAAAAGGGCTTGGTTTCCTGACCCAGCAAAGCATCAAGATTTCATAGTTAGTATCTTTCAGGGAATCAACTCTTATTTGCAAGGAAAATGGCTTTTGGTGACCTAGAGGGGAATGACACTCTTTTTGTGGTCCATATACAATCCTTATGCCTCATCACTATCATAGCTCGCAGCTTTATCGTCCCAATCTTTAATGTATTTATGCTGAGAAATACCTGTGAGACAGGGAGTTACTATTCTCCTCCAGCAATGGGAAGCTGGAAAAAAAGGAATCACCTTGCCCTTGAAGCAGCCAAGGCATCAAGGCAGCTGCTGCTTCTCCTAAGCCAGCAGCTGGGATGCTGGGCAGGCTGCTACACAGCAGCTCTCACTGCATTGCTCACTGTAGCTTCCTGTTTGATCTGACAAGGTCAGGAAGGACTAAAATGACATTTCTGCCATCCTTCTCCCTTAGAACAAGCTGGTGACAGCAAGCATGTAAAATTCTTAAGCTGTCATGCAGGGAAATCCTGTGACACCTCAGCAAGCTTCTAGTCCTATGGTTGAAAAGAGGCAGTGGCAGCAACAACAATGGGAGAATTTTATCTCCATTTTCTCTGCCAATTGGTGGAGCAGAGTTGGGGGGGGTGAATGGAGAGAGGAATGACCATTACGACATGGCAATGTTGTTCTCATGCTAAGGTATCTCTGAGCCCAAAAGATGCAAGTACCTATTTCCAAATGTAGTTCTGCCAGTCTGGCCTCAGGCCCTCACAGACAGTTTCTGCGTCATCATGAAAGACCTATTCATTTTTTCCTGCCTGTTGTCACATTTTAGCAGGATGGCCTGAGCTTTACCCTTTTAAAGTTCACTTTGCAGCAGATGGGCCTATCTAAACACCAAGTGCAAGCAAAGAAATCAGCAGTTGGTCACAGGAGTTTCCTAGGAGAACATGAAAAGAATCGCAGCAGGCTGCCCAGCGCCCTTGGTTAGGCTGACTCACACAAGAAGCCTGGCAAGACATGTTTCTTGGGTGCTTGAGTCACTAAGACACAGCCTGGGATGAAATCACAGGGGCAATGGACTAGCAGAGGAATTAAAGGTTGTGTGAAGTGATGGCTGTCAAATGGTGGGAGGCATAGAGGGATGAAACAAAACTCCAGCCACACCCCATGTGCTTCTAACACACCATTCTCCCCCTTATAATTCTCAAGGGCTTTAAATCCTTTCATCCTGCAGTTTTGGGGCAGAAAATGTTAAAAATGGAAAGATACATTGAACCTGACCCCCTGCTCCTCAAGTCAGAGCTGATGAACTTGAAACTGGATGATGAAATGGAGAGTTCTTATGAACACTGACCCTTACCTTTGCAAGTGGAAAACTTCACCTTAGGGAGAAAAGAGGAAAGACTATGGGGAAGTGGGTCAGTGAGACTTAAAATACCCTCACAGAGCTGGTTTCTGATGGTGTTAAGAGGTTTCAGTTGTGCAGCTCACCCACACAGGAGGCCTCTTGTATACATCAGGGCTAACTCTGAGAAGTGAGGGGGTTAAACAGCAGAGATGATAGATGGTTGTGGAGCAGTGAACCTGCCATCACTGTAAGACTGGGAGGAAGCAGCATCAGCTGTCCTGTACCATCACAGCACAAGCTAACCTGCTGCAGAGAGTGTGCACAATTCAGGTCTCTGTGGCCCCATCCCGACTCATCCTCTCCTCAGCCTGCTGAGCTCGGCTGACGTGTACCCAAATAATCAGAGTACCTGGGGAGCCAGCTGCACCCAAGCTGCCTGGGAAAACATTATTATGTGCAGCAGCTCTGGAAAGCGCTGGGAGGCCTCAGAGCTCTCCCAGCACTGAGCAGCTGTGCCGTGGTACAGAGCTGGAATCACTATTGATGAAAGACTGTGGCCCTGATGTATAAATGTGCCTTGAATAGGAGAGAAACACCTGAGGTTTCTATTTTTCTCCCAGAGGCTTTGGTGCTGAACCTTATTTACACACAAGCTCTTTGCATTACCTGAACAGTGTAAAAACCCAGTTTCTCTAAAGGAAGCTTTCATTGCAGTGAAAGCTGGGTTATTTCTGGGTAAGATCCTCAGCTGGGTGTGTATTAGAATCACTCCAACAAGGTAGTTGATGCTGGGCTGACTTACACTACTGAGAGGCTTTGCCTAACTGAACAGATTTATGATACAGATACACCATGGGAGGAGGTTGAAGAGATTGTAAAGCGAATATAAATGTGTCTTGTAAGATGCAGCTGTATATTACATTTCTTCCAAGGCTTGTTTCCATTGCTCATGGACTAGTGTGAGTAGGAACTGGATCCAGTTCTTGTTTAGTTTGAGATTTCTTTGAGCAGTGCCTGAGAGAACTGATTGCAGCTTATCCACGGGTAATATGCTGTGATTTGACACTTGCTAGGACTTGGCAGCTAGTCTTAGAAAGAAATATTGATTGTGAAGAATAAATTCAATATAATAGTAGAACAAGGGGGCAGGACATCATTGACACCATTTACAGGCTGTAATTCTGGAGAACCCTTTGTCTCCAGTGGATGGCAAATGTTAATTAAGATGCCCTCTCTGGCATCAAGTGACTTGATGTATTGTCTCATTTTAATTTTTTCTGTCTGTAAAGTGGGAATGATTCTTATTTCAAAGTAGCTGTTCATAACAGTGCCATTCTCGTGCAGCTGTGAATTTCACCCTTCGGTCTAACTTGCTGTACCTATGGGTAACAACTGGGAGTAAAGGATTTTGGAGGCAACACTGGGATCACTGCCCATCAGCAGGAGATGATAGTGTCTGCTTCGTCACGTGGCCTCTCCCAATCCTCCTCTCTGGAGGCATTTGCTCTTTCTGGCTCCTGTTTAGATTGCTGTCTCTTGAAGCAGGGATGATGTTTTCATTTTCTGTTTGCACAGCCCCCAGCACAACAGGATTGTGGTACATAAAAATCAGGCTCCTACTCACTGGTGTGCCATACAAGGGAAAAATGACACAGTGTTTCATGTCAGCACAAACTCAGGGCTTGAAATCTGCGTCACAAAACCAATTCAATCGCTCTCAATAAAATGAAGAACAGCTTAGAAGAAAAACAGTACAAGTTTGCCTGTTTCAGGTACTTCCAAGTCCATTTAATGGGGCCCTCTTCATGCTTGGTAGAAATGTATTGAACATCTTGATCTCAGCCATTCAAGAGAAGCTCATGCTCGAGGGCTTTGCTGAATCGGGTCATTAATGAGATGTGTCATGTAAGAACTTGCTGTATTTCATTAAGGTGAAGGAGAAAGAAAACAGTCATTTTTACAAATCAGGAGAAGAAAAATCTCTCTGAAACACACCCATCTCTGCGCTGGCACTTATTTCACAATCATCAACCACAAATGATTAATTCTGCACTATCACGAGTCGCCAAGCCCAGCTAATACTACATGAAAGGGAAAAAAGCGGCACTTTGCCTCACTTGTTTGATAACAGCAGGGAGGCGATGGGTGTGAGTGAAATACAGTTAAAACCTCTTTCAGTGTCAGGCTATGGAAGACCAGGGTGTTTATCAGTTACCTATCTTTGGGTATGCCTCTGCATATCTAGCACAAAAGACAGATATCCCAAGGTTTACTCAGGGCTGCTGTTTGCTCAGCCACGTGCATAACCCTTCACTAGCATTTTCATGATAATCTCCTGCTGACAGAGTTTGGCCTGCAAGGTATTCGTGTTGGCAGTGACAGGAGATTTCAGTCTCAAAGACTTGGATTTGGTGTCTGGGGAAGCAAAGACATCAAACACATCTCCTGTCCCTCCTTCCAGGTTCCAGTTTATAATTGCCCGCTTTCTGTTTAAATTCTGTGCTTTATGAGTGACAGAAACCACTCAGGTCCTGACAATACCTGTCAAGATATTGTCATATCTGCATATACAACTCTGCTCTCTGTGCTGATCTGTGTAAAAAACCAGGAAAGCTGAGGCTCTCCAGGGAATGGAGGGAGCTCGTGCTCCCTACTTGTGCAAGACTGACTTCTCTTAGCTTCATCATCATCATATGAGTTATGGATGTTTGGGAGCACCTTAAAAAACATCTTTTGCTGTTGAACCTTGTCAAAGCTTCAGGAGGAATACTGGGAGAGTGGATTTGAAAGGGCAGCACCTCTGTCTTATGAACATAGACAAGAGGTACAAGATGCCTAAACCATGCTTTATGTAGGTTGTCAGACGCTTTGTCACGGTGACTAATTCCCTCAACCCATCCCATTATTTCTTGCTGTTGTTTTTTCCCCTCCACTTTATGCTGCTCTCTTCAGTCATTGTGCACAATCAGGCAACATAGGATATGGTGAGGACAGAATAATGCCAATGGAAGCCAAGGGCCTATTCTTTTCAGATCTGTTTATATAGGGGGTGAGTAAGACACAGGCACCAGGATGCACCCCATTGTAATGCACAAAGCCTGCAGTGAGTCTTGGTGATGGAATCCAAAATGCTGTCAGCTGCTAAACTACAGCTCCTTTGATGACTTTGCTTGTTGAGGATAATTAGACTGGCGCAGTACAGACACACACACACACGGATGTCTCTATTCTTTTTGCAGTTGCAGAGCACATGCTATGAATCCACTATGAGCACCAGTTAAAACCTAGGGCAATATTTTCAAGTGAGAGTAAGACTTGGGAGTCTAAGATTCACTTTCAAAGGTGTCTTAAAAATATAGTTCTCATCAGGATCCAGAAGGGTCAGCACTTGACATTTAAAACCACCTTTTTTTTTTAAACTTTTGCTCATCATCTTTCAAACCATGTCTTTCACTCCTGATTTCTGTTGGTGTGTTTATTCAAGAGGTCCCAAGGGCTGGCAGCACCCTTAGAGCTGGAGGTCTTGCATAGCAAAGTGGCAGCAGAAATATAGGGGGTAGACTTCCAGATGGCTTTATGAGGAAGTGCCACAGAATTCTGCAGAAGCAGGCCAACGCTGTCACCAAACCTCCAAGAGCAAAGAAGAATCAGCATTTTATGCAAACGAGGTTCCATTCTAATGCTGGATATCTGAAATCATGAGTTTCTCTAGCAAGTCTTTATCTTGAGAATCTCATCAGTAGATTGTCTCCTGACTGTAGTATCAGATCTTTGAGGTGAGAGAGAAAAAGGGACAGAAAGGGAAAAGATAACACTGCTATTTATATCACTCAAAACTGATACATACCTTGAAAGGGAATGGCATAATAAAGATCAAGTTATTTAACTGCTTGGGTTTTTTACACGGAAGGCACAGGTTAATTTTGCAGGCTCTGTCAGAGACATGTTGGGGTATGGGCTGCACTTTCTGAAACATCACTCCTTCCCACCCTAGAGGGTGGGATCAAGTTCTTTGCTCCAAGATGAAAAAAAAACATCAGAGAGACAGAAGCACAAGCGTTTTCTTGTCCCCATGTCATTTTAATACCAAAACAAAGTAAGTAGTCGAGGACCAGGAAAGTTTCTGACATCTCTTAGGATGTTTGCCAAAGTTAGATAGCCCTGAAACACATGTCAGAAGTCCAGGGATTGCTGTCTTCTGGCTGACTTGCCACCGAACCAGGAATTCACTGCATATGGTGACACTACTTAGACATTTAAATATGAGATCTCAGTGAAGCGTAGTGTGTGAAGGCACTCTAAAAGAGTTGGGTTTTTTTTCCTCCCCTGAACACATGCAAGCTTGCTTTCTAGGCAGCTAGCACTTATGCAGCAAGTACTGCAGTGACTCACTGACCTTGGCTCTGCTGTGCGCAATCTTTGTATCAGGATGCTCTGTCCTTAAACCATTTTCTTGGTGTGTGGCAGAAGCATTTTCTTTGTCCGTATCAGACCTGACAATCTGATTGTTCCACTTCTCCCAACTATCAGATATGATTGATGGCAGTTGTGTATAGAGTATCCTGGATCACTGAAGTAATATGGAGTGCTACTGTTGCTATTATCATTTTAGAGTGTGATCTTATCACGGGAATGACTTCTTCAGCTTCTGATAAGAGAAAGTCTGTCTCCATTTGAAATTTTTATACAATGTCACGGACATAGACGTTCTGCAAAGACCAGATATCTAAGTCTTGTGATTAAGCTAATGGACTGAAACTCTGCTGATTTAGGAGCAAGTGCCAGCCTTAACTAGAGATTTGATGTATACATCTAAGCTTCTCTGTGCCTCAGTTTCCAGACTATATGGTGGAAATAAAGAGCCCTCTGTGTTTTACCACCTTAGATCTTTAAAATAAGGAACAATCTGATACAGATTTCCCCCACACCAAACAGAGTGGAGCTGCTGACATGTAACAGACTGCAGTAATCATCTCTCAGTCCCACAGAAGAAATCTGCAATAAAGCAAAAGCAAAAAAAGCCCTCTATATGCAGAGTAGCCACAGGACCTAGTCCCAAGTGTGTGTTCGCTGAGGCCTTTCTCCAGTGCACCTTCCTGGCAGCTGCTAATTCAATAGCAATGTCCGTGTTCCACTGTGCAGTGCAGACCTATTGGGATCCCTTCCAGCACAGATGTACAAAATTGTTCAGAGGCCTCAGTGCTGAAACTAGGAATAGCAATCCGTGAACTGGATCAGTTAATTGCTCAAACTGTGCTCAAGTTACAATGCAGAATCTCATCTGTTACACCACGGCACAGGCAAAGGTCTGGATGCCTCATAACTTCTGAGAAAAGCTTAGACAGGCACACAATAGAGGGGCACAATAGGGCACACAGGTCTTGTCCAAGTGATCTGCCAAATGCACCTCCAGCAAGTTCTGTCTCTTTCACTATTTGTAAACAGGTCACAAAATGAAATGTCTACTAGCAGTACTGGAAATGGAAGTCTTTTGATTAGATGGTTTCTCTGTGCACAGTCCAGTAGCTCTGTCTAAGCTCAAAACTCACTGTTCTGAATGATGAGCAAGGACAAAGCACCATGGGAAGCTTTTGCCTAAGCCCTTGCAGCTATAGCCCAAGGGATAATGACTTTAAACTGAAAAAGTATACATTTAGATTAGATATTAGGAAGAAGTTCTTCCCTTTGAGGGTAGTGAGGCCCTGGCATAGGCTGTCCAAAGAGGCTGTGGATGCCTCATTCCTGGAAATGTTCAAGGGCAGGTTGGAAGGGGCTTCCAAACCATTCTATGATCATTCCCTGATTTTCTATTCAATAGCTGAAGATTTCCTCCAGTGCTATTAACAAACCTGGAAATCCACTTTCAATGTAGCTTTCTAAAATGTTGCTTCTAGAAACATTTCTATCCATCAACTTCTATTTCCCTTCACATCCTGGGCCAACACAAGTCACTCTGAATCATGAAAAACCTTCTAAAGCTTGGTCTCCAGTGGGACTTATGGGATGCCCACAGTTTGGGCTGGTCCATTGTAGTGGGGTGAATTTCAGCCAAGAGTATTTGCAGAAAACTAATACCCTGAAGGCAAGGCTGTGAAGGAACAGAAACCACTTCAAAATCGAAACATTATTTGTAGCAGTTTTTTCCATGCGGTATTTTCCCAAATTCAGCTTAAATGCTAGAGGAATGGGAGACTTCACAGTCTTTCTGTGCCCAAATACTGCTATGTTGCTAAGTCTGTTACTAGGAGAAACATGTTTTAGCAGCCTAGAAAACATTTTCAAAATACAAGAGATTTTACTGTTTGTAAACTGGATCTGAGCTTCTTTTCTTTGAGAATAATGAAACTCTTAATGCTCCTAATTTCTCATAGTTACTGAGAGACAAAATCAAAATGAGACTGGCTTGGTTCCGTTCAGGAGCAGGGGAAGTGTGGTACAGCTTTCTGTATTAAATCCTCCTCATGTCCATGAACACAGAGTTAAACCCAGGTGGTCTTTTGTGGGAGGGAGGAAGGAGGAAATGCGTAGCGTAGGGGAAGCAGTGAAGTTGGTTCATAGTAAACTGCACAATATTCCTGTCTATTCCATTTTTATGAGGGGAAGTGTTTGTAATGACATGTAATGTCAGCAGATCCACCGAGGAGCGCAGCGTTACATGCTGAACCAAAGTAACAGACCTGTCTGTAGAAGATGGTTCCTCTTTTTTTAGACTGAGATGATAGGAAGGAATATTGGTTTAGCTTTGGAAAGCTTTGCCACCCGTGGCAAGAACAGCACTCATCTCTTACCTTTATCACTCAGAGGATGTCTGTAATTTAACTGTTCTGTTTCTGGGCAGTGATGTACCCAGTTTGAGTAATGACAGGGGCTGGAGAATTAGCTTCATCTTTTTCTAAGCCTGGCTCTCCTCTGAAAACAGTACCTGAGGGCTGGGGCTTGAATTCAGCCTTGTGTGCAGGAAAGCTTTACATTTTGTACATTTATATGTTCAAGCCCACTCAGAAGTAAAACAAGCAGGATGTTTGGGGTTTTTTTCTCGTAGTAAAATTCTAACTTTCTGGTTTTGGAGGAGTTGAAATTCTGACATAAAACTTCTAAAACTGTGACTCACTGAACTGACAGATTCTGGAGCCACACTGATTTCTGCTCCTTGCAGGCTGGAGGATTTCAGACGCTTATCTCCCTGTATTAGTTCCAATAATTTAATTTTGATCAAAGGCCCTCTTCCACCTTGCAAGCAACTGCAGCCTATCACTAAATTTTCCTACTTTTAGTCCATCCTAAGTTTTGCAAAATGGACGTTATGCATAATTTTTTTTAATTGCTTGTAAATGCATAATAGTTTTAAGAGATCCCCTGTGGCTTTGGTGGCTTATAAACTACATTGTGCCTCCTCTTATATTTACTCTCAGGCAGACTATCAAACACCTATGTAGGGATTATCACACCATAATGAGGGTTGCTGGCAGTTAGATTGGATCTGTGGGTGCAACCACTGACAGCAGATCAATAATGAAATGAGGTACAGTATTTCAGAACAACTGGGAAATAATAATTGTGTGGTATCTCTTTCTGGAGGAAGCCTTTTCTTGGTTTTAGGGTCTTGAGACACTGGAGATCTGGTTAGACTTTCGTGTAACCCTGGGTAAAATCCTTGTCTCAGTGCCTAAATTGCAAAACGGCACTCAGAACATCACCTTTGCCTCCCTTGTTAAAATCAGAAACTACTTGGGATAGGGACAGCCTCCTCCTCTGTGACTAGACAGTATGTAATGTAATAGGCTAATTGCAAAATAAGCCTATTGTGTGCTGACAAAACATAACCAAAACAGATCAGCTCTCCACAGTACTAGTCCAAAATGATGATGTACTGCAGCAGTTTGAGCAATTGCCATCCACAGGTAGATGCATCCAAATGTGGTTTATACATCAGTGCATCACCATGTAATTTAGAGAGGTGCAGCTGAATTGAAGCTATTGCTAAGAAGAAGAAAAAGAGACAGACATCTTCCCAGGAGCACACAACAGCTGCTCTTCTACCTGAACCAACAGGGACTTTAGTGGAGGAGTGGGGAAACCCTCTGAGGTCTCAAGTCTGTGTTGTGAGACATCAACAGCAGTGGACCTCTGTTAATTTCAATACTTGCTCTCAATTTATCTTAGCTCAGAAAGGAAGGGTATGTCCTTTGATGGACCCTTTATCTCCAGTTTCCCATTTAAAGGAATGAACAAATAAAGCCTTATTTAATAATGCTTTGGGTTGATCCATGATACACTTGATGCCTGAAGTGTAAATGCCTTGGATACCCTTTCTTGGTTTCAGCCTGGCTTATACCATTTACTACCCTTAACTCAGTCTATACCCACTATCCAGTAATACTTAGAAGTCGTACTTAGTCTTCCACCTTTGATTATTTTAGCATAACATAGGGTGGAAATGGCTTGCCCAAAGTAACACAGAACCAGGAAAACAAAATGAACGTGAGATGTCAGCACTGCAAACCCAGCCCTGGCCATCTGATCTCCTATTGCTGTTAGAAACTGTAAGAGTGGAGAAGTAGTATCAAATAATTAACCATTTGAGCCTTGGAGAGACAAAAGCTGACCTGCCCATTAGCAGGGGTGTGAGGTACAGAAAGTTACTCGAGCTGAATTAGAAGCTGAATGTTAGGCAGTGTGATAGCTTCCCAGGATCTCAGTAGTGCCTCAATACTGTATTTGAAAGCAGGTCTCTTGTGATTTCTAGGTAGCTCCTGTGTCTCTTACTCTGACTTCAACAGTCCTCTCTGTCTCCTGCCCTAATCAGCCCTTTCAGCTCTAACAAGAAGCCCCGAGGTCACTAATGCCAAGCGGAATGGCATTTTGTGACATGCCTGACAGACTAGTCTGACAACTCACAGCTCTGTTTTGCATAAGCCATCCAAACAGATGGTCACCACTTTTAAGTATCAGCCTGGCTTGTATCTGTACGCAGGATCTACAGGCACAGATCTGAAATCCCTCGTTTCGCTGAATTCTCTGCATCCTGTTGTCACTGTGGCTTAGAGGCAGAAAAGAGGGAGTTTTGGGAGAAGACTCAAAAGGTTTTTACTCTAAGGCTACTTCTCAGTACTATCTTTGGGAGATGGGGTGTTTTTACCTCCGTGGCAACTCAGTAACCTGTTTCATTCACACTTGAAGTTACTCTTCACGCTGCAAGTTAAAGAACAGCTCCTGGGAAGCAGTGACCTTTAGGGAATGTCCTTTTTACCATGCAGTCAGTCCTCTCTCCCACACAATCCAAACCTGTGCGCCCTCTCAGTGTACCCTTGGTGGCAGTACTTAGTTGTTCCGTTTCATGATTGTTTTGCCTCTTACCTGAATTTTAATGGAGCATTATTTGTAGTATTTCCAGCAGGCTGGAATAAGGGCACTAATTGCTACTTCAGATGGGGAAGGTGGTCCCCCTCTCAGCAGGCAGCTGAGTTACAGCACAGGACATTAAATTTAGTACCAAGACAATTTTACCCATCTGGCTGGTTGCATTTGCAATAACTCTTTGCACTTGGGGGTGCTTCAGCTCTTCTTCCATCTTGCTCCCTCTGATAAACCTTCCCCATCTAGTATGATGAAGCTTTGGGTCTATTTTTGTCAAATTTAGCGTTTTCTCGGGCAAGAGTATGAACCACAGCCATAGTTCCTCAGCTAATGTTTAGGTAAGCCAGGTGCTGACTGTCAGCCTTGATGGCACTGTTGTATAGGTAATAAATAGTTTCATTCATAGTATTCAAGCTGTGGTGTTTTTTTCTCTAGCTACACTGAAAGATGCACATCTGTTTTTTTCAAACAAACAGAGCATAAAGTCACCAGGCTTCTACTATCTCCATGTGCATTCACGGTGTATAAATGGGTACGTTGATTTCAGCAGATAACTATAGATCACTGACAGACATAAAAGGCATAAGTAGGACAAGAGAAAACATTATTAGATTTTTTTCTGTATGTGCTAGTGGGTTCATGGCAATCTCGTGAGTGACATATGTCCTTAAAAATGCATGAGTGCATCTCTACATTTATGAGTAAAACTGCACAAAGACAGGCTGCAAAGCCACCGAGTTCTGACTGGTATCAACGCCAAAAGGAAAACTTCAGAACAAGGAATCAGCCAAATCCCCACTGGTTTCATTTGCATCCTAACGTGTGCACAGTCCCACTTCAGGAGCCACCACGTTTAAAACCCGGATAGTCATTATTAGCTTATCGTTAGGTTGCTGCCTAAATAATTTAAAGCAGAGATCGGGACATTGCTAAATAGGGCAAGAAAAACCGAGCACTTTGACTACAGAAATTTTCTCGTGTTGCTCCGCTCGTTTTTGGTTGACTGTGCAAAGATTAAAGACAACCTCGCGGGCAACTGAGTTAGCCAAGGCAATCCCGCCAAGGGCTTCTCATTTTCCAAGCACAGGAACGACGGGCTCTGATTTCAACTGGGGGTGCAAACCATTGCCTCCCTGGACATCTCAAACTTTCCAGCGATGCCCATGCCGAGGGATGCAGGCTGGTTGCACCGGGCAGCGCCAAGGCCCTTCCTTCAGCACCCCGGCTCCCGGGGACGGGGCTGGAAACGCTCGGGACCGGCACCTGCCGCCCCTCCGGTACCTCTCCGTCTCCCTCGCCCCCCCGGAGCGGGAGCTGCGCTGCTGCCTGGCTGCGGCGGCCGCCGGAAGATACGACCCGGAGCATCCCTCGGCCCGTAAAAAGCATCCCCGGGGCCGCTCCGGGAGCGCATCCCCGCCGCTGCCCTGTCTGCTCTGAGAACGCGGCTCCGGCAGCGCATCCCCCGGGCCGCTCCGCTACCATGAATTCCCCCCTTGGCCAGGCCGTTCCGAGAGCGCATCCCCCGCCGCCCAGCGCTCCTTCCCGCGGGCTCGGCTCCGCGCCGCCCGCCCTCCCGCCGCGGTGCGGGCCGGCCAAGCAGAAAAGGCGCTTCTCGCCGCCGTAAAACGAAAAGAGGCGGGGGGGGGGGGGAAAGAGCCGCGGGGAAAAGTGGGGCCGTGCGGCGACTTACGCCCGGGCTTTGGGGAAGCCCATTGACAGCAGGATCTCCAGCGACGAGCCGTGTTTGATGGTCCCCGCTCGGTGCTGCCGGTTCCGCCGGGGGATGACTTTGCTGTACAGCTCCTCTTTGGCAGCCATGGCGTGCGGTGCGGGCTGCCCGCGCTGGGCCATCACGCAGCCATCGCCGCCCGCGCAGGGCCATGCAACCCCCGCAGCGCCCAGCGCCCCGCGGNGGGGGGTTGCTCGGGGCGTGGGACGGGGGTCGTTGGTGCCCACCCACGAGGCGGGACATGCGGGGGGGTGGGGGGATGAGATGAGTAGGGCTGCTCTCGGAACGGGTCGGACAATGAAGGCTGGTTTAAAGGTGAAACAGAAGCACGTGCGCAACCATTATTTGGGGTTTATTTAGGTGATGTTGTTGTTGTTGTTGATTTCTTTTTCGAGAGAAAGCTCCGCGCGATATTGGCCGAACTACACGGGGAGGGAGTGAAGAGGGGAGGCAGCGTGTGCTCTGCGCAGCAGGCGCTGGATTTCAGGTGCTCTGTCAGCTGCTCGGATGTGGTAGCAGGGATGGATGGTTTAAGTACACGTCCTTTAAGAGGCAAAAGGGCCGCACTCTGAAATTTCCACCTCAGTCTTGTGTTCCTCCATCCTTCTCCGTGACAGGGACTGCCCTCTCCAGGTTCTGAGACACAAAGCCCCGCTCCTCTCTCATGCAAGAGCTGCATGTTCCCATGAGCTGCGTGGGACAAATATTGCTGCTTTCTTCCTAGTTGTATTTCCGCTCAGACTGCAGTTTGTCATGTTTGGGGTGTAAGCTAAGTGGATTATCTGGCAACCTTCTTCTTTGGCTTTTTTTTTTCCTCCTGACATCCCTTTCTTCCCTCCTCACCCTCCTTTCCCCTTAAAGACAGGCAGATGATGTTCACAGAGCAGGCCCAGCTCATAAGGCTGTGGAGAACAGCAGGAAACTACAACCCTGCAAATAAATGAAAACCATTAAGAGGCATTTTTTAAAAGTACAGGAACTTACGTTGGGGAAGGAAAGCAGTGTTGGTTATGACAAATGATCACTACAGTTAGCATGAGGGAAAACAACCAACCCATTCCCATTTTGTAGGTAAAAAATCTTCTTCCAACTCCCTGCCCATTCCCCTCCCGTGGCAGCTGGTTCTCTGCAGCTTTCTCCAAAGGCGTGGTGAGAAAGGGCCACATGCTGCAATCAGCACTCCCGTGCCACACTGGGATCTGTGTTCCCACAGGGACAACAGGCTGGCAAGTCATCCTCACACTGCCTCAACTAACAAGCACTAGGAAAATTAAAGCTCCAGAAGGACACTGCACAAAGCGCTACTTGTCCGTTTCTCGAAGTCACTTTTAACTTCTTTGATGTTGCTGAGATGCTTGTTCTTTCCTTTGCCCCCAATTATTAATTGGCAAGAACTTGATTAAAGTCAGTGGGTGAAACCAAGAGGCGTTTAGTCATGGATTTCAGCAGTGTTAGGCATTTTGGAACCGTGAAATCAGGATCAGGCACCCAATCTATTCCATTTTAACAGGAGAGGAGAGTTAAGGATTATTAATAACTATATTTGCACCAAAACATGTATTTCCACATCCTCCTGAGGTGTTCATCACCAATGAATTCATACCTAGCCATGCTAGGAGCACCACAAAGATGCAGCTTATTCTGGACCCGTGAAAAGCGAAGATGAAAACCTCAAATTAACACTGACCTCACCCTCCCACCTTCCAAGCATTTCAAGCAGTTCCCAGGAGAATCTGATCAATGTCCAGGGATTTGCAGCCAACAGGCTGCAAACACAACATTTGCAACACGACGTTGTCGTGTTCTGACTTAACTCGATATGCTTCACTCATGCTTGGAGGTTTTTTTTTACTCCAGCTGTAACAATCAGGAAATGACAATATAAATATAATTTGCTATGGAAGCAGCTTCCAGGGACTTTGCCCAGATGAGAATCCTCCTGTAGCTGTGATGGATTCACGTGATCAATTAAAGAATCTCACGTTATAGAAGTTACAATATGGAACATTTATTGGTTGGTTGAATTTCTGCAACTAATTCTACTGGAAGATGTTAAGCGAGAAGGAGTGGCTATAGGATGCTTACACATCTAGGCTAGCTGAGTGTCTAATTCATAAACCATCAGTGAAACTGGCTGCATAGTGACTTGAAATGACTTTTTAAGCCTGCTAAGAGAACGACCTTGTGTCCTTGTAACTTTAGTGAGTGCCTCTGCGTTTGATCTGGCAGTGCGTTTTTTTTACATTAAAACCCTCTCATTGGGAAGCAGCCCTATTTTTTTTCCCCAACAATTAAATCTGTGCCTGTAAATGCTGCTTCCTCCCACCTTTTTTTTCTTTTTTGATTGAAGGCTGAAAATGAAAGCTGTCTTAGTGATCAAATAGGGAAAGGAAAGAAAGGAAAAGCAGAAAGCAAACACCCAGAAAATTGTGTTTCAGTCCCCAAATTAACAATCATTTAAAAATATACGACAGGATTGGGCCTGTATGAAATCTGTGATACGCAGCTCATTTTAAAATGCTGTCAGATTTTCACATAAAACCTTTCTCACCCTTCTGTTCCACGTGGCCTTCCCTCTGCTGGCCTCATCCTAGAAACGTATGTCTGTGCTTCACTTCTTACTGCTCATCATTGTCCTGACTTCACTACAACAGCTTCCAGGTGCCTCAAGCTGGGCAAACATGCGAGTTCTTGCAGCAACAGACTTGTCTGTGTGTTCTCTGTGCTCTTCTGTTATTTTCCTGAGTGAAACTCAGATATCTCTTTACCTACAGGACAGTGTGTTCTTAGGGGATTATTTATATCGCTTCCTTCGATGCGGGGGTGGAATTAATTGGGAGGAGGGAGTGTTTAAAAATGCCACACTGGACAGAGAGTGGGAGTGTTGCTGTGTACTTCAATAGGAAGAGGTCAGGCTCCTAAGGAATCTGAGCCAAAATTAGCCACCTTCCCAGCCTGATGCTACCTCCTCGCATTCGCATACAAAGGGTTTACTCTCTAACAATGGAAATATTCTGAAATAGACTGCAGGAAACAGAGCAGGGGTTTTGCTTTCCTCTTTCCTAACTTCCCTCTCTTGAAAAAAATAGAGGTCAAATGCTTTCAGAAAGTGCTCGTTGGAGCCTCTGCTTTTGAATTGTTACCAATGGAACTGTGGTGTTGCCTTGAGGGGGAGGGCGGGACAAGGATGGGATGTGGAGCTCTTCCTGGGCCAGCACCTCCCCTGTAGAAGCAGCAAAGACTATCCCTTCTCCCTACCACCCCCAGAGAAGAGAGAGAAAAGAAGTCTGCCGTAACATTGAGTAAAAGCTGAACAATGAAGGACACAGCAAGACAGCTCCTTCCTTAGGCTCTGAGCCTGAAAATGGTTTGCATGCTAAAAGCCTTTTACGTACACAGATAGTCCATGTGGCAACTTCAGGCTATGAAGCTGAAGGGAAGAAGGGCTATTGCTTTCCACCTTCCCTTATTTTGGCAAGTCCAGCCTTCAATTATTCACCTGAATATTGAGGTGGAGCTAAATAATGTGCTAAATAATGAAAACTAAAACTGAGTCTATCCTCAGTGCTCCCCCCTTCCCTTTTTTTTTGGTCTCCTGAGTTTCCAAATGCCAAGAAGTGGTGATTTATCACTGAGAAAAATGAACAGCTGCCTCACGCTTGATCCAAAACAGCATAAGAATTGAGTAAAAATTATTAGTCAGAGTTTTTACAAAGTCTAAGACCAAGGAAACTTCAACAAACTTTCCTACATAGCTGGTGAGTGCTGTGCGGGCAGCGTTTTGTGGCTTGTGTTATAACACCCATCTGAGCACGTTTGGAACAACTCCTAAGCCTTGGTGAAAGCAGAACAACAACATTCCTGAGAGCAGCTTAGTTTTAAAGCCTAAAACACCTTCATCCAGATATTTTACCTGTTTGGGCTTCAATAGTTGAGCTAGAATGAGCATTTTTTGTGGTTCCATCCCACAGGAGTAGTTTTCTTCCTTTGCTAAGTATCCATCTGCCTAGGTACTTACATGAGCCTCCTCTTCTCTCATCACCGCAATATTTGAGTCCCTCCAGTGTATTTAAAAATAGAAAGAGCAGCTGGTTTATAGGAGAACAGGATTCTGTATTTTGTCCAGCAGGCTGTGAAAGGACTTTTCCCCCCTTTACCATATCTAACACACCTCAAGCCTCTGCCATGAAATTTGGGCTCTGGAAGGATTCATTAGGTCTGCAAAGTAATCCCTAAGGACCAGGGATTTTTTATCCATCTCAGCTTTTATTGCCTTGAGGCTGTAACTCCAAACTCTGGGGCAGACGTGGAGGTGTGGGGATGGATTCGGGCCCAGGGCTGGTCACAGCACTGTTGGCTTCATTAGACGGCAGCTGGGGCTTGGGTCTGGAGAATCCAAGCTGGCCACAGGCACGGGAGAATTTGCTTTTCTAGCTTGGATTTCCTTCAAATTTGGAGTGTATTTTCCTCATTACAAACAACCCACTTTAATTTTAACAGCATCCCTTCATTTATGCACAGAGCTGTGGGGTTAAGCAGGACCCTCAGGTATAAGCCAAGAGGCAAAGTGACCTTCAGATAGCTGGCTTTGAGAGCAGAGGGCAGGAGATGATATCTAGTGCAGTTTGCCTAACTTTTAAAGCTTAGTTGTCAGTGTAAAAGAAAAATATAATAACATTGGTATTTTAAAACGCTCTGAGGTATTTTTAGTTAGAAGACATGAGGGGATTTTTTGTGAGGAGGGACTCCCGGGTTTCTTGCTGGATGTGCCTAGGAAATTATTTGCTGTGCTGACTCTTCTCCTCTGGAGCCCAGTTCTCTGTTTGGTGGCCCTGTGGAGGGTACATGAGAGCAGAATTTGTCTGCCAGGAGGGATGGCAGCTTCATTTGACAGTCTGAGCAGAATGGCCTTTCATGGGTCATTGAAACACGAATAAACCACAGAAGCAGGATTAGTGTGTAGCTGAAGCTTTGCAAAACCAGATTTTACTCTCTCCTAACCTGTGCAGCACTCTGTCCCTTCACATATTTGGCAACTAGCTGCATGCAGCAAATCTTCCTTGTGATTTCTCCTTGCAGTCTTGCTTGCCACAGCAGTGCAGCTGACCAGAGGAAGTGCATGTACAATGTGTTCTGAAAAACGCTTACAGTCTTTGTTCAGGAACGTTGGGAACTAAAGCCACCCATAAATTAGAATACTAGTATGAAATTCACTTACAGGAATCATGGTGAGTGAATTCCTGCCATGGTCTGCTCTGTGTAATCCTGGTTTCTGTAAGCGGAAGAACAGTCAAGGAAACAAAAGATTAATAGACTCCCAACTTTTATCCCATGTGCAAGAAACAGCTTGAACATTGGCTGTCTTATCTATTGGATTTCATATCTGCTTCTGCTACACTTGTATGAATCTAGTTTAATATGATGATTATTTATTTGCTTGGAAATGAGCCAAGAAATAACCAGATACAATAGAAAGCTGCTGGGATTTCCCCAACTCCCACACACAGCAAAATTATGCTGATCTGCAGGAGGTTGTACAAAGTCTGCAGCATTTCTGCAAAGGCCTTTCTTTTTGACTTTTGCTTTTGTTATAATTAGTTGTTGTGATTCATTAACGGGGGCCCTTGCCAGATTGCATCAAGAAAAAATGCATTTGTTTGATAAAATATTGGAAAGGGAGTGTTTATGGTCACTTGAAATCTCCTTAATTCTTTTATAGAACTATGTGAAGAGATAGGAAGGTGGGTGATTTGGTTTAGTCTCAAAGACAGGCAAGAACAAATTAAGGTTGTGGAATGACACTAAGGATTGCTTGGGTTCCTTTTCTCATTTTCCTTGAGCTATTTTTGCTTTTCCACTTTCCTTTCTTTGGATCTGGCAACAGCCTTTGAACGGAGAAGAGAGTGAAAGTGCTAACCAGCAAAAGTGAAAATGATTAATCAAGTTTCACAGAGTTCATTGAAATAGGAATAATAAAACAGCAATAAAGCCAGAATGGTAGAGAGAAGCAAAATTTGACAAAAATATTTCTAATACGGTATTTGAACGGGCTTAGGACCATGAAAGACACATTTTTAATGTTTCTGGTAAAAGTTTTGTCTTGAAAACAGCATTTTAATAATGCACATTGCTTTGTTACACAAGAGGATTGTTTTACATGTGTGCCTGTGTCCGTTAGATGCATTTATGTAGCTTGAGAGGAACTTAAAGATGTAATTTCAATATGAATGAATGAATGTCATCCAACATCCTGCTTCAGCTGCAAGTGTTTGCAATTTATTTCATATTTAAATCTTCATTATATGAATGGCTAAAAGATAGAGGCTGTTCTCCATAAATTAAATTCCACCGTATGTGGCTCCATGTGCAACTCTTTGCTATCATTTACTAAAATGTTACATTCACACTTAGAGCATAAATTTACATAGTGCTTTGATTTCAGCTGCTACTGTCTTTATCTGAAAGAACAGCAAATTAAATACAATCAGTCAAAACTCTCATGCCTCCTAATAATACTCAGTATAAACCTTGCTCTTGTCATCTGCAAGAAGAGTAATTAAGATTTACTGGTTAAGGTCGCCGTCCTAAAAGGGTACACATATGCTTAGCTTTACTGCTCAGCATAGTCTCGTTGTACTCCCTGCAATGAAATTAACTCCATACATCAGCGTCTGCTACACGGAGGCCCAAGGTAAGACTTGATGCCGTACTCAACACATCACTTCAAAATAAATGTGTTGCTTTGTCAGTGCTTTGTAGTTTTGCTTATCCAGCTCTGCTAGTATGAAGTAGCTTGCAGTCCTTATTATCCTACTTGTGTTTCTTGTTAGGATTTTGAGGGGTAAACAAAACAAGGCAAGCAAACAAGGAAAGAAAAGAGTTCCTGTTTGCAAATAATTTCCCATCTGTTTCTCATTCTGTTTGACTCCGGGGAACATTTCCACACTGTATACATCTCATTTTAAAGAATACAAAGTCTGGATGGATGCTTTGAGCTTCCTTTTTCTGAACTGGATTCCTATTTCACTTGGATCTCTCTAAATGGCCCATGGCCCTGCAGGAATCCTTGGTGTTACGCTGGGCTAAAAGCAACTCCTGAGCTATTACAACTGAGCTCCAAGCTGCTGCCTAGTAGAGAAGATAGTCCCTGGTGCAAGGGCTGACACTAGTGAATAGGAAAGAGTAGAAAATGGATGTGGGAATGCAGGAGTGGCCAGATCGGGAGCCTGGGGCAGCAGAGAGCTCAAGGACTGCTCAGGAATATGCATGAGGAGCTTCCAGCCTCAGCAAAGTTGTAGCTGTGGCCCTTTCATTTCACTGCTTGGACGTATGTGCTAATGAAGCATGAGGGATTTTCATCTCTGAGAAAGGGTCTTCAGAGAACTGCTAAGAGTTCCTAGAATACAGTCCTTTGGGTTTTCTCTGTTTTTCTGGTAGGATTTCCCATATCAACCTCTGAAGTACTGAACACAAAATGCTCAGTGGCTGGATTCGGAGTCCTGCTCTGTGGTTTATTAGCACTGCTCTTTTAGAGGCACTCTGTTGAAGATTAGATGATGAAGCAGCTGAATTTAGGCAAGGAAAAATATGAATGGTTACAAATGTACCTTCAGTAGAATATATAGTCCAACTGAATTTAACCCTGAGCTTCAATGACATTTGCTTAAGAAGTTGGGCTGTGGCTACAATGCATCTTGCACTCAGCTGGAGCTCGCAGTGTTGTTCACTCAAATGGCCTCCTTGAAGCCATGTAAAAGAGGTTCTTCATGGGTCCAGGCATCAGTACAGGGGAAAAGGCTCTCCCACGAAATGACGCAGATCTCCTATGCCATTGTGCATAGCACAATCCTTTAAGCCACTACTGAGAGCCTGTTGCTCTTTCCCTGCAACAGACTGGATTTTGGTGCTGCACTTCCCTCTTGTGTTTGCTGATAATACTGTATTTCCTCTCCACTTGCTTGCAAGATCCACAGAGCCTCCCACTCCTCAAGAGTGTCTCCCCAAATCCCAGTGAATGGTGAGCAGCTTTTGGTTACCTTTCCTTGATTTTCTTCTTTCCTAAGAGTTCCTGGAATAATATCCCCTGCCATTTTGTATCTTTCTTCCCTGAGGCAGGAGCCCTGTTTTTGTGCACTGAATACAGCATGAGATAATTGTGGGCAGCTTGTATGCCATATGGCTGAGGTCACAGAAGAGCTGCCCCAGGACAGTGACATTTTGACTTTTTTATAAGAGAGAAGTCCATGTAAAGAAACAGAGATTTGTCCCAAGAGAGCAGGGTCCTGCCTGTCCTTTGACACTCCAGTCCATAGAGTGCAAACCAGCCTAAACAACGGCAAAATCAGGATCTGGTCCCAGAGCTATTAAGTCTGAAGTATGATTGTGTACCCTGACTTATTTTAGGCAAGAGATGAAGTGATGAGGTTTTCTGTCAGCAGTTGTGCTCCAGCACATTTTTCTAACTTTTGCTGTAAAGAAAAATCATGTGGTAGAGAAAACCCCAGAAGTACAGTGACACCAGTAAATTATTTCTCACTGGGATGAATAAGGCAGTTGGAACTGCTTAATTACAGTGTGATTAATAGTGACTTTTTGTTTTTTTCCCTGGTTTTGCCATTCCTGTTTGCTAGAGGTTAAAGTCTCAGACCACCAGTATTCTCATGGACATGCTTGGTAGTGAGGATCTATCATGGAATATGTGAGATCTGCTTTATTTTTGAAAGATTTCACTACATTCTGCACAATATTTGGGTACTTTTTTGGTAAATCAAAAAAAAAAAAAAACAACAACCCAACAAATCCAAACACATGGTTTTGTAGCAGATGGGACACCCGTGATCAGGCATCCTTACAGTATGTACAGACAGATGCCTGTCTTCCTCCCTCAGCTCTGGATTTGACACCATAAGGAAGGCAGACATATGATTTGGATCAGCTTCCCTTACTTAACTGTGCTGAGAAGGACTTCTAACACTGAATATTGTATAGAAATATTCTCCAGTCATGTCTTCAAAAGACTGGAAGTGACTCTGCTGAAATTGATCTGCAGTGAGATGCAGTTACCTGCTCCTCTATGGCATTTAAGTATGAACTTTCTTTCTGCCCTTCCCATATAAAGTTGGTTTGCTTGATGGTATTCAGTGTGCACCACGCTGTGCTCAGCTATTGATTTGGAGCAGGGACGAAGAGGAAGTTTCCAGCAGGTCAGATAAAGAGAGATGAGAGCACTTGATTTTAATGCAGGCCTCAAATGACATGTTTCCATTTATCTGCCTCCTTGAAAGCTTGGCAATTATTTATTAGAAAATGAGGAGGGGGGAAAAAAAAATCCAGATATGGTATCTGCAGGCCAAGTATGTGATTGAATATGAGGTTTTCAGACATGTCATGAGACCTTTAATGGGCCTGCATTAGTGTATTTAGCTAGAATGGGACCATGAAAGACACAGTGCCTCTCAAGAGTGCCGTAAGGTGCTTTGGTAGCCGTGGAGGAAGGGTTGTGGCTTGTTAGCGATGAATCGCCTTCCTTGGTGGTACACGAGAGCTTTCAGCAGAGAAATAAGAAACCCAAGCCAGGATGAGCCACAGGCAAGGCAAACTAAATTAACTGATGTCATTCATTCATACATGCTCTGATCCAGCATTCAGCCTGCTTGTTAGTCTCACTGAGTCCGGACTGAAAATTTCTTGTTCTCTGCCTTAAACTTATCTCTGTTAAAAAGAGCATCCTTCTGAGCACAAGCAGGGGCATTTTGATAGTGAGGCATCCAGGATTACAGTGAGTCCACTTGTTCCGTTTTAGGTGCTGAATCAGGCTATTCTGTGTGAACAGGTCGTTTGCAAGATGTCTGTTGGAAGGGATGAGTAAGTGCAGGAGGGGAGGTGAGAGCATGAAGTGAGTTGAAGATAGCCAAAAGTTCACTTTTGTGCCAGATTTTGCACAGGTGCCCAGTATAACAAAAAATGAACGATGAAGTTCCCAGCTGAGAGCAATGTCATAGTGGTACACAGGCCCCTGCACACCAACTTCATCAGAGGATCCCTATCCTAAGGGGCATACAGTCTAGGTTTGGGTGGATTAGTTAATTCCTAGCTCTAGTAATTCAGGCCTGACAGGTTAGCACGTATGTGGGGAACATGGGTGCACAGCCAGGGCATTGGGCTACTCCAGCCTGGAGCAGCTTTCGAAGTGAAAAAAGCAGTTTAGCTCTTTGTGGCCCAGTGAAACTGTAGTGAAGGGAGAACTTGGAGAGGTTTATTTTAAAGAAACCCCAGAATGTAGCTCTTTGCCCCATCTAGTGGGTACATTATGTATTGGAGTTTGTTGTCAGATTGAATGCTGCAGTTAAAATACATCTAGTGCAGCTCTTAAGTCCTCAGTTTTTGTCTTGCCTTCCAGCTGTACATTATGTATTTGTACACAGAGGGAAGTACACAGAGAGAGAGTTAGTTCTTACCCAGATAAATAGCTGAAGCATTAGTTACTGAAAGGGAAGTAGTGAGTGAATAGAGCAAGTTTTTTTCCAGAATGAGATTGCAAAAAGAGCAGCTTGGAAAATGGCAAGATTTTCTAGTTGAGGGTGTGGAGTTAAAAGAATGAGTATTCAGAACTAAGAATGGACAAAACAAAACTTAGGGAATATAGAATATGTTCACGTGAAACTCAGTGACTCTGGCAGTGACCTTGCCAGGGTGGTGACACTGTTCTGCTTTGGAAGAAATAAGATTTTGCCGTGTCTCAGAGTGAAAGGTAAGGCAAGATGCTTAATGTCTGAAATACCTTATCTGACCTCAACGTGGCTTCCCATTGAACTGACATAGGAGACCTGAAGTCTTCTCTCCATCTTCCTCTGCGCCAGTGACTCCCTCCAGACTTCTTTATGAAGTGTGTAATGGTCCTGTGCTCCAGAAAATCCCTGGCAGGGTCAGCCTGTAGCAGTGCCAAGATGTCAATTGTATGGCAGCTCTGCCATCTGCCAGGAGGGAGAAATCATTTTCAGAGCTCGGTGTAGAGAGGATAGTTCTTGCAAGAAATGTTGATAACATGTTTAGCTCCTGGGCCAAAGAGGTCAGTTCGTACTAAGTGGCCATCTGGCTTGTGGATCGGTAGGGGATTTTAGACAGGAGGAATTGCGTAATCAGTGTGGTGCAAGGGCTGAGGGTAGTGACTGTCTTAAGAGTGGCTGTGGGTCAGGAGTACAGCTTCAAAAAGTGTGTTAAAGACCTTACTATCACTGGGAAGTAACTTGAGCTACAAGGTCTTGAGATACTTCTGGAAACAGAACTGAAGCTCCTAGTTCAGCTGTGTGCTTTGCAGAGCTTCTCTGCTTTTCTATTGACTCAGTAACACTTGCAAATCAGGCATATTTCCTGCCAAGCAGAGCGCATCGAGGCTATAGTATTATATACAGTGGCCAATTCTTTGTCTCCTCATTCCACCAAGGGGGAACATTTCCTGCTTTACAGAGATTGAGTCTTAATTTAATGCATGTAAAATATTATTACAGTTCTTGGATAATAAGTCAGAGTGGTAAGGGAACAATTATTATTTCATTTACTCTAATATGCTAAACCAGATAGTCTTCTTTCAGGCACACTTTCAATCTGGTTAAGTATTGGACACAATACACCATGAGGGTAATAACAGTGTTTGGGTAGGAAAGAGGTAAAGGGATGAGGACTTACCGTTATAAAGTACAGTAACTGAATTTGTTCTGGTTATGTTAATCTTGCTGCTTAATTCACTGCCTTCTCATCTTTAGAAACAGTAATTTACTGACAATGACCTATGCTAACAGTAGCATTTTCAGTTGTTGCCTACAGGAATAGGGAATCAAAATAACAATGTTAGGTCTTCAGATGATGAGATAAATTTATACACAGACCCTGGACACATCCTGCTTTCTCCCTCTCAGATCCTGTGCTCAATTTTCAGTTGCCTAAAGGCTGCTTACTGGGAAGATGTACTGAACGTAGCCAGGATGTTCCCATTCCTTACAAAAGTGACATAACAACTTTCACAGCATCCAGCTTTCTACTTCATAGAGAGCCAGATCAAATGAGAGAGGAGCAGTACAGAGAGAACTGTTGCGTCTTACAAGGACTTGAGGAAGAGCTTTGCAAAACTATTCTCATGGATGCTGAAGCTTGGACCATACCCAGAGCTGCTCCAGCCTGGAGGAGACATGCACCTTCCATTGTGCTTTTGGTCAACAGTGGAGTAAAGGGGGAGTGGATCTGTTTGTGTTTGACTGGGTATGTAGTGCGTGGCTTGGTGAGAAGAACTCTGTCAGATTCCCTTTATGCTTATTTGTGACTGCCATGTGTTTGCCCTACACCTCCAGGCATGTACTAAGTACCTTGTACTTTGATTACTTACCTTGCAGGGGTCTGAAAGCAATGATTAATAAGTGATTGCAAAGTGCTTTGAGATCTCTGGATGGAAGGAGCTGCAGAAATGCAAACTATTATTATTTTCTAGGTCAAGGGAAGAAAGCAATTACTTGTAGACCAGTAATTTTCTTTTTCTATTTTATCCTTGCAAATGAATGTGAATAGAGGATCACAGCAATTACACTGATGGGATGGAAAAAGGCTTTCCAACTTCTCTTGGACCATTATTCACTTTGAATTTCCTTTGAGGTGGCAAGTTTAGTTTTAACCTTATGTGTAACCCGTCTGAGAAAATCCCTGAGGTGTCTGTGTCCATTCCAAGGATGGAGCAACAAAGCATGGGAGGATCTCTCTGTATGTATCTCGTTCCTATATTTTTCCCTAGCATCATGGTCATACAGGATATGTGGATTAGATGGGCTATCGATGCACATAAGTACATAGTCTGTCCTCCATGTACAGCACACACATGCTTGCCTGCACTGTGTCTCTTGGGAGAAGCAGATGCAGCATCTGACCTTGTCTGCCTTCAGAACACTGTGGTGGAATGTCTTCCATGCAAACCTAACTATTTTCCTGTGCTGGAAGTTTGAAGAGGGGCAGGAAATTTTGTCCTGTCTTAAGATCGTTTAGCAGTAGCTGCTGGTCTCTGTGTTTTAGGATGTGTTAATAAACCGTTCACACGTGGGTGGAATTGCAAACCATCACCTATTGGAAGAGGTGCTGAACATCTATGGCTGTCTGGAACTCAAGAATGACAGGTTGCTTTCAAAAGCCCCATGCTTTTTCACTTTCTTCCATCCAGCCATTATTTTTAGAAACTTTCCTAGGGAAATGTGATTCTTTGAACAAAGCAGCTGCTGGCCCAGTGGGCCAAGTTCTTACCTGGGATGTGAAAGGCTTGAGTCCAAGTCTGTGTCAGAAAACAGATCTGAACCTAACAATGGGATTTCCAAACAACAGAATCAATCACAAGGGTGTTTGGCTGGATAGGGGTCAGTATCTCTCAGACACTCTGATCCATCCTGTGGTTTGGTCCCAACAGAGTATTTCTCACCCAACATCCTTAACAACTGGGTTTTTTTTTCTTCTTTCTCACAATCTAGTATTTCTCAATGAAAGTTGTAATAAAAAACATCAGAGCAGCTGCCATCACCATTGCCAACCACAAATTGCCTCGCTAGTTTTGATGAGACATACACAGCTGCTAACAGCACAACAAAAAAAATCCATAAGGGAAGAGAGGCTTGACTGTTGATTTGCATTTAGCTGAAGTCTGGAACAGTTATTCTAGATTTAATTCAGTTCTTATATGCTGGTGCATCTTTTTGTGTTTTGTCCTTAGACATCCTTGTGAATCTAGGCCATTGCTCCCGGCAGTTTCAGGGGGCATGAAACCAGATAGCAAAGAAGGTGACAGTAATAATAATAGCAAAACCCTGTCTGCTTCATGGTCTGATAAAACATACAAGACTCAAGGGATCTTCTTGCTCTAAGTTCAGTTCCTCACACTTAAGTCAACTCTGGGACAGAGGTGTAGTTCAGAGGGCTTCACAGAGTACCTGATTGATTCCTCGTTGGTCACAAAATACCCAGTAACAAACTGAAGAACTGCAGTAAAGATGTGAAAGGTCACAATCCATAAAGCACTGCACAAAAAGGAAAAAAAAAAACCCAGCAAAAAAAAAAAAAAGAGAGGAAATCAATGCTTTTGCCAGTGTCCTAAGGTCTTTCCACCGATGATATATGCGTTAAATAAAGTTCATAGATTATCACAGGAACTAGAGCATGGCCTGAGATGGAGAGATGTCATTAACACATTGATATAGTACAGGAATAGTATACCTCTTGTTTGTACAAGCAACTAGATTGAAAGCCTGCAAACTTGAAGTAAACAACAGAAACAGTGAAAAAGAAATGAATTCTATGCCTCAGAGCACAACAGATGGGTCACCTCTGCTGTAGGTCATTTCTCATATTTGTGGCCAGCATGAAGCAGACTTTGAAATGTCAGTGTGAGGTAACTGCAAAACTGTTGCATCCAACCACAAATTCTTTTGTCACAAGTGTTACAGGTTTTCATTCTGTCATCTGAGATTGGAGATCCATTGTAACAGGTTTTCTTGCAGTGTATAACAAGACATATTGTCTGTTCTTGAGAAGTTGAATATAAATAACTCCTAGAGTGCTAGGCACAGCAGAAGCAATAGCTTTCAGTTACTGGTGGATAGATGAGGAACACAGAAGTGGCTAAGGGTTGCCACTTGAAAGATATAACTGTAGATACCTTTATAGTATAGTCCTCAGGGATTTATTCAAGGTCATACAAGGAGTTTGTAGCAGAGCCAGGGCTTGCATCCAGATCTGCCGACTCTCAGCGTGATGCCTTAAGAATAAAGGCTATCTTTCATCTAAATTAAAATACCACCATTTTATAAAAGCTTCAGGGCCTCTGTCTAATCTATTCACACAGCATTCATCACCATGGCATCTAGGTGCCACTCTCCTCATCTCTTAACCTTGCCAGAGTCTATCATGAATATTCAGAGCATCTACATGGGTTTCCAAATGAGATGAGCACACTCTTCCACTCTCTGCCTCGACTTCCACTTTACACAGCCAGGCTACATATCTGATAAACAGCCCCATCCCTTACAGCCTTGGGAAAAAAAAAAAAGCAAAGACAAACCACCAAGAGGATGTCCAATTAGCAAATCTCACACTTAGCCATATTTTGGAGCGTCTCTTCTCCCTTCCCCATCAGAAGTTAGGCACTATAACAACACGGCCTGTCACCGTGCAGCCTGCCAGCTGCATGAAATCAAGGCATCGGCCTTTTTTAATTGAATGCGTAATGAGTTGACTGGCAGGTTTAATTAACAAAACTCATCCTGTGCATGCACCTGGAGGTGAAAATAAGTTTAATCAAGACGAGTTGGCAAGTGCCAACAGCTCTGTCATGGGTGGGTTGTTTTGAGTTTAGTTTTTTTTTTTTTTTCCCCCCTCTCTCTTCTTTTGGTTGTTTCAACCTTTGTATTTGCAAAAATGGCTCTGGGTGCTGATTAATTATCTTTTACCCAAGATTGATGAGCTGTTGCAACTTGCCTTGTAATGAGAACTACTGCTCCTGGAAAAGCTGCACTGAAAGCTTTAATAAGCAGTCTGCTTTAGATAAACTACTTTATGACAAACATTCAAGGTGCCTGAACATGGCTTAATTACGATCACCCTTGAGGACCTCATCCACGTGAGGAAAATGTGTTCTTAATATGTATTGGCTGACACGTTATTGCCAAGAGAAGGTAAATTCCTGGTGAAGACAGTGGTGTGTGGAACTTGTCCGGAAGTTACGAGATTTGAGGCAGGATCCATAAGAAATGTAGTTACTTAGGTTTAATTTGAAATGGCAACTGTAGCAGCTTTGGTGGCACTTCTGTGTTGGTTAATGTAGCTGGAAGGTAAAAAAATGCCTTCTGTCCTCCTGATGACAAGGCTAGAGGACATATTCTCAGGCAGAAGGTCAACCTGTACCATCATTCCCTCTGCGTACAAGACAGGACACCCACTCTATTTCAGACATCCACTTTGGCCCTTCTGAATCTAAGTTAAAGTGCAAAGCTGGGAGGGTGGAGATGGAGAGATGGACCCCAGAGGTGACTGTGGACAAAGGCATCTCCCCTGCCTACCACAGTGAGCCTCTGAACAGCTGAGGCCTCGGAGTGTGCCTGCCATAGAGCTGCTGGAGTCCCCCGCTTCTCGCACGGAAGGTATCTACGGAGCCAAGTTCTAGCAAAGGTTGGGGGTGTTCTACGGGGAGGTTAATGCATTCAAGCTGTCAAAATATTCTTCCTGCTATTCACCCAGTTAACATGCCCTCTCTTTCTTTTGCCTGAAAAGGCATTTGCTATGGTATTCTAATACATGGTCTGTGTTCAAGATGTTAGTGACAGCTGTTGTATGACTACAGGAAGGAAATTATGACTCCCTAATGATAACATGTCACGGCATGTCTCTTTGCTTTTCTTTGCCTTTAGACGTACATTTCTTCTGCCAATGTCTCCATCGTTGCACACATGCAGTTAATTGTGTACCAGCGACATGTATCCCATGTGTAGAGAATCTTCTGAATGCTTCTACCTTGTCTTTAAATAATGTGGAGCAGGCAGAGGAGATGCCCCATGTGGTAACTTGATATTTTGTACTTTGGAGTGCTTCATATCCGAACATCAGTATTGCCATCCAGCTTTCTTTAGGGGTAACAGAGCTACAACACAGTTAAGGATCAAGCATTCAGGATAATGAACGTGTACATTCAAGTATACTGTCAGTTTAATCTCTTAACGTGACTTTTATGGTTTCACCCTGATAAATTCTGGAAGGGCTGCTAGCTGTTGGATAAACACAGGGAGCTGACTGTCTGGATGGGCCACCACCCTCTCTGCTGTGTTTCAGCTGAGATCTAACACCTCCAGCCTTTGCAGAGAATCTTGTCACAAAAATCTAATGAGAAGTGACCAAAAAAAGAGTCTTTACATCTGCTTTAAAGAACTTACTGGAGTGACAAGTATGTTTAACCTAGTTTTTAATTCCCTTGATATGGGAAAGTTTCTGTGCCCAGGCAGAAGGCCCAGAAGGGTTATACATCATTTACAACCTAGTGTTCAAAATGAGGGGCAGGTTGGGGGTGTGTGGGAGTGAAAAATGTAAATTTATAATTCTCTGCTCAGCAGGAGCCACTGCTCTGTACAGGGGCAAAACTCAACTGATTAACAGCTTCTGGCAAGGGCAGCAGTTCTTGGTTCCCTCTCACTTCCAGCTGGCATGGCAGAGAAAATGTCCTTTCACTGTGGCAAGTTGCTACTACCAGCTGAGCACACTCCTTTCTACAGTTTCCAAGCCATATCTGCAGGACCTTGTCAGGTTCTGGGGTGACCCAGAGCAACGCAGCAGGTAAAATTTATCTCTGTGAGACACAGTAGTTCCTGATGATTTCCTGTTGCGTGTAGGAGGCAGCTGTTTGACTAGTCTTCTAAAGCCAGGCTATGAATGGAGGAATTACCTGGAGGATCTGCTGTCATCTTCCTCCTGGGCTCTCAGAGAATTGGGGCGTGTATCTCGGGATTATCGTATGAGGTTATTAATCTGGTGCTGAGAGGCTTCCCCACTCCCAACGCACTCAGCCAGCAAACAGCTCTTCAGGAACAAGCTTGCTTGTAAAACTAAGTCAGATAATGCCATGGATGCAGGACAGACAGGGGTTTTTTTTTGAGCAGGACTTAAAATTTTGAAAGTCTTTACCATATTGACCTTTTCAAAGCACTTGAACTTGGTCTGGGATTCCTTGCCTCTCCGCGCTGCATGGCAGGACAGCATGATTTCTGAGGTGGAAACTCACGGACAATCTGCATTTTTTTTCTCCCAGAAGGGATTTTCATATTGCCTGTTGTAAAAGAGCACAAGCTTGCAGGAAGGGAAAACACTCTGGAAGTTGTTTCAACACCTGGTAGCTGTGACAGCCATAAAAACCTGAACAAGCTGCCTTGCCACGCTGTTGCTCAGACGAGCTGTATCTATGGGAATGGCTGTGCATCCTGGCTTCCCAGAGACCTCCTTCTGACACAGGCAAGATGCCATTTCTGTTTCAATTTAGGCAGCCCCGAGAACAAGCATAAAGTGCTTTAATGTTGCCACTGAGCAATGGGTGGAAATCATCTATATGTAGATGACTTCACAAGGCCCATGCAATCCTTATTTTGTAGAAATGTGTGTCTCTGTCCCTCTAGTTTTATGTCCTAAAGGTAGGTTTCCTTTTGGGACTGATGTCAGGAGTTGAGGCAAGCATTCCTCCATCCTCTCTGTGTTGATGGACACATGGAAGACAAGCCAAGTAGCAGGATGTGCACGGAGGGAGTTTCTCATCTCCTTTTGCACAAATAGTCTAAATAATGAGCTGGCCGCGGGAGGAGGAGAGACCTTGGTTCTGGCTGCTCTGGGTCGAGGCTGAGCAGCCACAGGAGGTC
Source organism: Urocolius indicus (assembly GCA_013401255.1). NCBI lineage: Eukaryota > Metazoa > Chordata > Aves > Coliiformes > Coliidae > Urocolius > Urocolius indicus. The sequence goes on along the minus strand of WBNH01001511.1, from coordinate 131,162 downwards.
AGTGTTGCACTGTGGATATGGCTGCAAAAAGGCAGCATGGCCTTGGAGGAAAACTTGACCCAGAAGGGAGGGTTAATTCCTCTTGGGTGCTTCTGGGTTGTTTGCCACCCTGGTTTACTTTTGTGTTCAACAAAACCCTCTGCTAGCGAGCAGTATGTTCCTAGAAGGAACGGAGATTGGTTACAAGTGTGAAAGGAGAGCTGCAGAATGACTGCGGTGAGGACTTCACGCATTTGCAGAGGCAGGGGCCTGGGAGCTGACACTAGATGGCTCAGGAATTGGTTCTGGGACCTGCAGACTTTCGTCTCCAAATCATTGCTTTGTTTTTGGCCCAAGTATTTCCTTGCAGCCTCAGACAGCTGTTTGGTGGAGGTGAAGCGGTTTGGCAGCCATGGGCCAGCTGGAGCAGAGGGTGTCCAACATCCCAGTGTACGCGGCTGCTGTGCAGGTGGCCTGCTTGTTGGCAGCTTCGCTCCAGTTATCAAGGCTGAAAAGCCCTCTATGCCTGATGTCAATTCCTCTGCTTGCAATTTATCCTTCCAGGGTGGTCTGGGGGCAGGTTGGTGCAGGAGGCGTGAGGGATGCTTGCATTGCTACCGTCAGGGCCGTGTCTGGTCACTGAAAAAAAGATTTGCATTCCAGGAGTGTCCAGCCATTGCCTTCCCCCAGGGCTCAGTGCTCTGAAACATGTTTTAAGGCCCATTCCTAGGGAGTTCTGGCAGCTATCTGATGTGGTCGCAGCACTTTTAGAGAATGGCTGGGACAATGACAGAAGTGAAACTCAAATATTCTCCAGTAGACTCTGTGGTTCCTTCATTAAAAACAGACAGATAAACAAACAAATTACAGCCCATTATGACCATGTCTTTTAGTTCTTCTTCAAACAGCTTTTTGCTGTTTTAAGAAGCCTTAAATAAGGACACAGCGTCTCGAGTCTCAGATGCAAACTGTTGGATTTAAGTTTTCCTTGTGCCTCTAGGTCCGTTGCCTTTGCTGTCTTCTAGCTGTCTGATGTGAGCTTTTCATTCGCTTGGCTTTTCCTGGTGAGAGGCTTCAAAACAAGATTCCTCGTGTGCAGTCTTTGATGTTACACCACAAAGAATCTCCCCTTTTTCCTAATGCTCTGCTGAACCCCCGTTAAAAAAAAAAAAAAGTTTTATGTAACTAGGTTGAGAGGAAGTGGGGTGACCCATGCAAATAGTTTTTGTGTCACTTACAAAGGCTCAGATGCTATGGTGATGGGTTCAGCAAAAAAGAGCTGAACTTATTTAAACAGAGCTGAGCTGAGATGCCTTTGCGTTGTGCTGGCTGAAAGGCAGAGGAGATGCAGCTAGGGATGTAATACAGTCCATCCTTTCCAGAACAGTGTGCTGGCCTGACTAGTTTGCTGTCTCTTCTCTGCATACACATGAGGATGCTCTGGTAACACTGGCTTTAAGAATGCAAAGAACCTGCAGCCCCCAGTCTTGAAAAAATGAAGTGAAATACACTCTGGAAATTTAGCCAGAACGTTTCTTCCTTCAAATAGCTGTTTTGCTTCATTTGACACTGAGAAGCTTCTGCTTTATTGCTTTGCTGATGCTGGGCTTCTGATATTAGGACTCTGTCCTTGTTTCCCCATGTCTTATGTCTTCAAATGCCTTTGCATTTGGACATCTCTGATTCTTCCCACACACAACATCGTTAAAGCTGAGACACAGAGAAAATTTTCATCTTCATCATAGTTGAAAATAAAGCTCTCGATTTTTCTAGTCAGCGTATTTGGTTTTGCAGCCTGGATTGCTGGCTGAAGGCATGGTGCTTTGGGGATGTTTTGTTTGGAGCCCCTGCTTGTGGTCTAAAAACAAGACAGGTGCCATTGCTGTAGCATGTGAATCTTCAGCTTCATGAAAAGGCTTTGTTGTAAGTGTGTTTTTGGAGAAAAACCTGTGCGCTGACCCTTTTCAGTATCATCTGATGCATGCACCGTGATTAGAAAGAGTAGGGGAAGTTAAAAATAACCTGTGGAGGAGGCATTCTAATGAGCAATTATCATTCCTTCCCATTGACTTTTGCAGCAAGACTCTCCATGTGTTTAGTCTTCTCGAAAGAACATGCCAGATGTTAGTGAGTGACTTGTTAAGTCCCTGAATACTATTCTCACTGGCGTACTGAACCATTGTTGGGAGGTTTTTTTTTTTCATAACTATTAAAATTATTGTGCCCTGAACATTCTGACCTGATAATGCAAAAGAATCTTGGCTGGCTTTCCTAGGGGTCACATTTATGAACAGAAAACTCAGGGAGTGTTAGCTAGAACAAAGAAATGTTTCTGCATGCAAAGATCTTCAATAACTTAATCTGAGGTGGAATCATCTGGCTTCAGAAATCGTGCCTCCTGGCAAAATCTGACTTTTGCATTTCAACATCCTGAACTTTAGTCTTCAAGGAAGCTTTTGTACTTGTGGAGCTCTCTGCTCTTCTCCCAGAAGAGAGCTCTTCAGAAATGATTGACGACAAGGCCGATTCCACCTTTGTGAAATTTTACTGTGAGGGAAGCAATGAGGAGAGCAGCAATCTCTTCACATAGCGACTGAAGCCCTTTGCCGTCCCTGCTCACGCGTAGGAATCTTAATTGGATTAAAATACAAATCTGTATATTGTGATTTTGCATGCTATGGATCCCACCCTCTTGTTTCTAGCCACATTGGCCAAACTCAATGAAGTGCACGGTCAATGTTTTAGCTTTGCCTTTGGTGTCCCTCGGTTGGAGCTCATTAAGCATTCGGGGAATAATAATTCTGGGACTTGAACTTTGATCTGAGGAATCTGGGAAAGAAAGGGCCGGAAATTGCAGCAGCCTGATTAGCTACCCCAAGTTGATCAACTTTTCTGCCAGATGCCGGCAAAGCTCCCAGAGGCTGAAAGACAATAGCACAAGCGAGGGCAAGCTGCCTTCGCCGTGTTGTGTCTGTGCTCCTCACATCCCATTACTGCCTCTAATGCAGATGGCGCTTTGAACCACTTCACACACACCCGCAGCCAACCACAATCTATGTCCAAAATATCTACTTGTCAGAAAAATAAGAATGTATATAATTTCTTTTAACCCTTAAGTATTTGTTTGCTAATTTTCACACATTTGGGAGTTGGCGTGGTTTCATCCAGGAGTGGAAACGGCAAAATGACTTGAGAGAAGCTCAGCCAAATTGCTGAGGGAAAAGGTGTCTTGTGTGTGATTCTGAACTTGTGGGAATTTCAGAGGGACAATACGAATTACCGTGCGGCAAGACCAGGATAGACTGTGTGTGCTTTGAGCAGTGCTTTGCTTCTCAGGAGGAAATTTAGATTGGGGTATAAAACCTAAAACGCTTACATTCAGAACAAGACAGAATTTGTCATATATTTTCATTTTCCCCTAAAATATCATGAGAATTTCAACCCAAATTCAAATACATGTTGTGACAACCTCAATTTGATGATGAACCAGCTTTAGCACTTGGCTGCGTCTGACTGGGAATTTTTTGACACTGGCGACTGAAAAATCCCAGCTGTAATTGGGGGAATTGTGCAATAGAGTTGCTACTCACAAAGCAGACTTTGAGACCTTTCTTCTTGTAAAGTCAATGGTAGATGTGCCTGTCACCGTCAGAATACCTTGAAAATAATTAAATAGTCTACCCTCTGTCTTTGGAAGGCTTTCCTTATAATTGTCACTTTTTTTCCTTAAAGCTTTTTACACCCTCATTTTCTGTCAAGAGGCACATCAAATGTCTCTACCTCAATATCTAAGGGAAATAAATACCCACAAGCAAGTGTTGCCTAGTGCCATGTTTCCGAATGCCTGGCCAGCTGGCAGAGGAGGAATGGGATGTGGAGCTTTTCCAGAAGAGCTGGAATTTTTTTTTTTTTTTGCCAGAAACCAAACACTAAATATTGTAGTTGAAACCTCCAAAATGATTTAGGTTGTAGAAAGAAGACATCATGATGTCTTGTGAACTCTAATTGCAATGCTGCTTGGTCCTTCTTTGTATGGGAGACGCTTTGCTTCCTTTCCCATGGTTCTTGCCCAGCATCCCGTCTCATGTGTGGAGTGATGCAGTGGCCTATCAGATTGAAACGTACCCAGGATGTTTTTCAGGAGGAAAATCACTGTCATTGCAACTAGTGTTGTTTGAAAGAAAGTTTCCTTTTCAAATGAAGAACGTAATATTTTGGCAAACACCCATCCGCCTTGCATTCCAGATGCTCCATGTTATGTCTGTGTGTAGTATCACAAGCTAGCTTTAATATGATTTTGGAAATTCTATGTGAAGTGACCGGGTCTCAGTTTTCATGATGGAGAAGTGTCCCCTTCTCAAAGAGCCAAACGTTAAGGTTTTCATCCCTGTGTAAAGCTGAGTTTTAGCTTCAGGCAGGAGGCACAGTGACTGAGAAAGCTGATGCCATTCCAACATGTTGTTCATATCCTGAAGCCTTTTCATTTCCCCTGGCTGCTGTTGCAATAGCACTATTTCACTGAATAAATTAATCAGAACATAAGATTTGTTGAATATGAAGACTTAACAAACAGGTTACACTCGTGACTTTGATAAAGCTGCTATAGTTGGTGGTTACTCATTATTTTCCCCTCTATGGGTGAAACGGTTACAAGAACCTCTGCTATTGTTGCTAGAAAAAGTGGCTTCCTGTGATATAAAGTTATTTTTTTAAATAGGAAACATATGGCTGGTCCCTAACAACAAAGTAATATTCAGGTGCTGATGGCATATGCCTCCAGTCCTATTACAGGAAGCTATCTTGGAAATCTGGTGGCAGAGGCTTATACACTAATTTTCAGGAAGTGGAGTGGGGGAAGGAATCTGAAACTGGTATCAGAAATACATTTACATTTTTAATTTCACTGAATGTTTTGTGTTATTCTTGCTTGAAAAGTCTCTGATATTTGTTGCCTGTTAGCTATAGTGTATTTGTAGCTATGCTGTAGGTCTGCATTGCTCCATTTAATACTTCTCTGAGGAGAAAACCCAATAATTTCAGAACGAGGCCCCTTTCAGGACTTGGTGGTCTCTTATGATTTTCACCTGTCTGTACCTAAGTTGTCCACCTGTGCAGAATGGAGGAGTTAAAAAAAAGCTCTATAATGATAAATTTATAATCGTATTCTGCAGTCCACCCCCCATCTCCAGTTCAGGCCCAGATTGTCCCTTGGCAGATATCTTCCCACCTAGTTTTGTTGGAGGCTCAACTGAATCCCTTGGTGAGCAAATTCTGTGGGCCATGTAGGGAGAATAAGAAACCTCTTGTTCTAAATCATCATTATTCTATTCATTTTTTTTTTTTTGGCCTACAGTTGGGATGTTGCTGCAGCATTAGCTCTTGCTTTGCATTTGACTACCTCTTTCATAGCTGGATGAAAGCTCAGAGGGCCATTAGTGCTTGCCATGTGCTGAATTACGTTGCTCTTGTTGTGGTTCTTGCATTAATATAGCCAGGCTTTAGTGAGGGAGCTTGAACTGAACTGTACTTGGGGATATTATTTTTATCCTCCACTGCTGGCATTGTTGCCTACCTGCTTGTGATAATTAATTACATTTACCTTTGTTTCCTTAGCACTGAAACCTGAGCCAAACTACAAACTTTTTTTTTCCCCTGGGCTTTGGCTGCAATAGGTGTGGTATTCCATCACAGCCCCAACATTCAGGTCGCTTCTCAGCTAGAGCTTGGGTTAGGCACACAGCCCAAAGTAATGTTGGTTATCAGAACCTGATACAGAACCGGAGATTTGCTGTCTATGTACTTCTAGAGAGGTGTGGCAAACAAATGAGGGGTGCATGGGATCGGCCTCGCTGGTGGCGTAACTCTCGGTGAGCTCAGTGGGAATTGCATGCCTTTGTTGTGGGGCAGTGTTAAGCCACTAAAATTCATTGTGGTTTCATCTTCATTCACAGAATCTTGCAGTTGTGATTGTCGAGTCTACTGCAAGAAAGCCCTTTCCACCGTCGCCTATTCCTGCTTTCATTATTGTTCAGTTATCCAATTAGTGCACTCACACCTGCAGCCTCCTCTTCATCTACAAATGTGCAGTTGCTTTAACCCTTTGGAGGGCCACAGCTGGAGGAATGTCAATATGTGAGAAATATTGTCTTTGGAGTGACTTTTGTGTGAGGCAGGACATAAGAATTTGGTTTATCCCTGTGTTTTGGGAGTTGACACCTAAGCAAAGTAAGGAGTGTTTTTTGTTAGGCAACGGGCTCTTTTTAGGGGGCAAATGGCACTATGTAATATCTTTCAGCATTAGAAAATACATAGGCAAGTGAGAGTCCCAAGGTTTTCTAGTGAAGTCTGAATTGTGTATGGATCTTCTTCAGAGTTGCAGCAAGTTGTAAAGAGACCTAACAGCTCAGCAGGATTGATTAAGTGTCTACAACTATGCGTCTAAGATAGTGCTATAATAAAAGTGACAAATGAGGAAGAAGAGTGTGTCTGCTAGAAACTTAGCATGACTGAAGGAAAAAAAATGCAGAGTGTAATTTATTGTCAATGAAGAGCCATCAGCAGGAGAGAGTGAACCTAATTCATCCCAATTAATTAGGTATGGGACTTAAACCTTGGTCTTCCACAGTTCTAGCCGTAGAGTCACTTGGTATCTCGGAGGACTTTGGACCCTGACTGCAAAATCTGAACAGAAATGTTAATTGATAATATCTGCCAGAACAATAAGCAAGAAAAACCCTTTGCATGTACCCTGTGTAGGAATGTCACCATTATCAGCACTTTCCAGGGGCTTCACCTGGGCATTTTTCTACACGTCCAGAGCTATTTTAGCACCATAGTTTGCAATAGCTTATGTTTTTAAAACAGCCAGGCTTTTCCATGGCAGGCGGCTGGTCTGCAGTGAGCATTTGCCGTGGGGCTCTCGTTGGCACTCGCAGTGGAGGAGACAACCAGTGCAGGGTAGCAACAGCCTTCTCTGGCATGAGGCTGGGTAGAGCTTTGTGTCACCTGCTGCTTTGCCCCTGGTTCACTTAGACTCTCAGCACCGCCCTCCAAAAAACCTGCAGGTAGTTTAACAACCATCCTCTCCTCTCCAGCCCAATAAACAGTGTCCTGCTGATAACAAAGCAAGCTGTAGTCCTTCCCCAGGTAATTTTCTCTTTCTCCAGCCTTAGGAAGCACTAAGTCTGTGTGGGTAAGGTGGGATGGGGAGGGGGCAAACAGCAGCACCTTTTGCATGCTTGGCCAGAAAACCCGTTCTCAGGCATAAAGCACAGAAGCAGATGTTTTTACGAGGCTGGGTGAGGCTACTGCACACTGAAGGGATCCCACCATGCCACCGCATGCTGATAAAAGGATCATTTTCTGTGATGTAATTCCCAACATGGTCTGCGCTCCACTGAAGCTTCAGGCAAAATCAGTTTGGTCAGCTTGAGATTGGAGTGGCTGGAGGAGAGCAGAGGGGAGGAGGGCATCCCAGAACAAGAATGTTTTTACAAATGAAGGAACAAAACAAAACAAAAAATCCACTAAAGCTCTTCCTCCCCTGACAGTTTGTCAGCAGTGCCTGGGTTATGTGTGCAGGCTCCGCCTGAGCCCGTCGCTTGTCCTACAAAAATGATTTGTTAGACAAGTATAGCCAGAGTTGAGAGCAGGGGGAGGTGGAAGGAGTCGGGGTGGAGGGAGAGCCTTGGAATGGATTCAGCAATGACTGATGGGCTCGACTGAAAATTTTATCTGACTACTATCTTATGGAGGGGGGCTGAGAAGTGGAAGGGGGAGAAGTGAGAAAAGGCAAATGGAGAAAGGCTGGGCTGTGTGCTTTAGCATTGTGCTATTTGATTTTTCACTGCTAAATGTAAAATTGATTTTTTTTAAATGTATAAAAAGGAAAAAAAAAAACAAAAAACAAAAAAAACCCCAAACAACCACACCAAGGAGCCTCTACCTCTTTCTTATAATTCTCAGACAAAGGAAGCTGAAGCAGACACCCCAGACAATGGATAGTCCTTTCTCCCTCAAGCATTTGCCTTTCTCAGCAGTTAAGGTTAAAAAAAAAACCCTCGTTGAAGGAATAAATTAAAAAGATGACCTCAGAAAATGCAGCAGCCTTTTTATTTGATGAGGAATCAAGTTCATAGATTGTGTCACCAGAGGTGCTGTGATTTGGTCTTTTATTTGTTTCCTGGCAATAAGAACATTCCTTTTTAGTCTGATATCATCCTCTCATCTTCTCCCTCCCTCTTTCTATCCTCCTTTTCCTCTTCTCTCATCCTTTTTCCTTCCTCTCTTTTTTCTCTCTCACCCCCTCGCCCTTTTTTCTCTTTGCTTGCCAGTTCAGGCATTCTCACATACATTACCCCTTCCTTTCATCTCTGGAATGACCTGAAATGACCTTTTGCCTGGCACTAGACGTGACTTAACTGATAATAGCAGATACTTGGGGGCCTCAAGCGGTGGCTTGTCTGAGCACGTAGAGGGAGGGGAGAAAAAAAAACCCTCCTTTTTTTTTTTTTTGTCCTAGGGAAAGCATGGGCTTCTCTTTGTAGCGGCATTTCCTGCAAGGTAGCAATTAATGACACTTTGTGCTGCTTATTGCCCGTTAAGATAAAAATCCTTCAAAAGCTTGCCTTAGAGTGTCTATCCCAAAGCTGTTATAGGAGCGAGGGAGGGGCAGCAGGGGAGAGGGAGAGAAATCCGTCTGCAAGTGGTTAAATACTCCACACCATCATTTTTATGCCACTGGCTACTAGTGCTCTGCATTGCGTCTTCTCTGCCTTTGTGCTCCCCGTCTCAGCCAAATACTTGTTGGAACAGCACAAATGTCCTTCTGTCTTAAATAACCAACACTTTTAGGTGACTAATCTGTGCAAAGGGTTATTATTTTGCTTCTTAATGTCCCTCAAAGCCTTCACGGCAAAGATAAGGTTTGCAGTCAGACCCACTGGGTTTCTGATTTGTTTTTTTAACTATTTATTTGGATACTCCGTGAGACTGGGTGAGTTACCACAGCAACGACTCTGAGTCTTGAACATGAAAGGGCTCTTATTGTGCCATGTGGTGCCTCAGAGATACAGAGAAAGAAGGAGGCAGGGAGGAGAATTCCTCTTTAAAGAAACAATAGCCAGACATTATGTGAACTTTTGGGGCTTTATAATAAAGTTTGAAGGGGAAAAAAAAAAAAGGGAGGGGAGCCTACAACAGTCTGCAGGGGAAAAAAATGTGCTGACTTAGGGAACTGTGGAAAGAGAGGTGTATATGTTTATAGAAATATTAACTGTTAAATAAAAGCTTGCTATATATACATGTATTTAGTTCTTTTCTCTGACAGATCATTTAGATAGTTGGGCTGTAGGACTTCACAAGGAGATCAGAGCTCAGGGTCAGAACCCAAGTGATGTTTTTCATTTAATTTTATTTTCTGAACTTTGTTCTGCCCTTCTTTTCAAGAGAAAGGAAGAGGGATGGGTGTTAAAATGTCGAGAAAGGTATCATAGTGTATTCTGCTTTCCGTTGTCCAAACAAATGGGGCTACTGAAGCTCTAGACAATGGGAAAAATGTGGATAATAGGGTTACTAAAGGATACAGAGTACGTGAATGGCTGCATGCAGAAGCAAGTTAGGTGCAGAGGAGTAGATTAGTTCAGATTTTCCACTACTTTGACCAGATCCAGTCTGGGACTGGATGTGGTGCCACTCCCGTGTCCTTGTGTTGGGCTCCTTGTGTTCCAGAAAGGTTTATTTGTGCCAGACCAGAGCTGGCCCCCATACTTGTGGAGCCCTGCATTGGCACCTTGTTGCCTACCTCAACAGAGAGAAAGTATTTCCTTTCCAAAGACCCTTTTGCAAATCAGTTCAGATTTTTCTTCAGCTCCAGACGTTGCCGGTATTTGGGATGGGGGCAGAGAGGTAGGAACCTGTAATGAGGGAGCAGAGATCTGCTCAAGACGGCATCTCAGCAGCAGCCTCTACTGTTTCAAGGCTTATTTCACTTGACAGGAGCTGGCCAGTGACATGTTAACCACTAGTACTGGACATACCTCAAAGCCTCAAGTCAAACTTGTCCATATCTCCCATGCTTTTTATTTATCTGGAGCAATCATGCAGCTTGACCTGAAATTCATGTGTTTTCTACACTTCAGTCTCTGCAACTGAACAAAGTTCTTGGTATTCCCCTAAAATTTCAGAGAAACATCATCTTTTTCCAAAGCGAACAAGGGAGTCAGGGTCTTCACTGAAAGTTAACATTACTCTAGCAATTTTAAATCAACCATCTGTCATTTGTACAGTGCTTCCCATGCCTTTTTGTCTCGTGACATTCAAATCTTGGCGTATGAATTGTCAGTAACGTTAACATCAGACGTAAAGGTATAAAAATATATCTGAACTAATATTGTGGGAGTAACCATCTCTTTGTGAAGTCTTCCACTCTGGAGTGTTTAATCTCATAATCTCGTTAGACATTTGTATGTGTATTGTGTATACATACAGTGTTTGCTGTCCTGGAACATTCCTATAACAAGATTGCTTTTTCCTCACCATTGTAGTGCATATAGTTTAGAAACTTTAAATTCTTAATAATATTGTATAACTGCTTAGGATTACTTTCCCTCTCCAGTACAAGTTCAAGCTCCATTCTTAATTAATTACCTGGGTTTTCAGCTCTTCTTTTTAGAGGACTGTCACTAAATTGAGTGAAGTGGATTAAATAACTGTTGCAGGTGAAGGACAAGGCGAATTATGGTTTACTGCCTGAAAAGCATGACTGCTTGAAGTGGTGATGATTGTATACTCCTAAGGATGTTAAAGTGTCAGCTGTCTAAATGTCTCCAGTGGTGGTATCAGAAAAGATTTCTAGTTTCTTTCATATCTATGATGCCTGGAAGTTAGGCTGAGATCTGTCAGGATAATATCGACACTAAACCTTCCTCTGATTCTCAAAATCCATGTGAATGTGAGATGGAGAAAAAAAAGTTGGGTTAAATCTCTAATATCTTTATCAATAAGAAAAAATGCTGCAGTGAAAAAGTGAAGTGTGTTTGCTTTTGGCTGGTCAGGTTAAGGAATAATGGCATATTGTGGGTTAGCAGCCAATGGAGTTATGCCTGTAACTCAAGTGGCAGTGGCCTCGGCTAAGTGTTTCAGGTTCAAAGGCTTCTAACAGTACAAGATGGAGCCGCAACACAAGAGCACCTGGGCTTGCAGTCTGTGGTAATGGCCCTGCCTGGAAAGGTCACAGCCTGTGTTTCCCTACTGTCTATCACAAAGACACAGTCTGGGCTCAGGAGGAGCATTTGACTGACTGTTCCCTGTGCTCGTTACACTTTGTTAAATACGTTGTCATTGTCTTTGTCTTCCCCGCTCTTCTTCTTGCAGTTAGACTCAAGACCACATCTACTCACTGAGGTTAGTGTCAGCTGTTGGCACAGGTTCCTCTGAACACCTGTAGCCAGCCAAGAGGTAAGATTAAGCAGAAAGTGGATATGAGGCCACGTGAATATGACTGGTAGTCTTTGCACCAAAGGCTTAGTATCTGTTTTTATTCTGTAACTGCAGAGTATCTCTCACAGTAGGATAATAGGCAATAGAAATAACAGCAGCATATAGGGTATGTCAGAAATGGTTATAAGCAACAAATTGACCTGCTATACTCTTTACTACTTAATATAGAAACGCTTACGTGTTTAACAATGTACCAATCATCTATTAATTCTTCATACATGGGGCTTTATAAATGGAACTGTTCTATAGCTGTAGAAGATTAAAGGAGCACAGTGTCCCAGCCAACTGACAAGAGCCCGATACTCAGAAGTGATCCTTCTTGTCTACCCAAGCAATGGCCTCTCTGTGGAGACCACAAGAAACCTGCTTCTTACTTATTTTCTGATACAGACAGGAACTCGTTGCATGATCTGAGCCTTGGAAACTCATTTACTATCAGACACCAAACAGTTGTTTCCTCTTTAATCAATTGCTTAACTTCTGCATGTTAACAGCACCAACAATAAGTGATTTAGATAAGCTTGGGTTATTAGGAAATCTTTTTAGAAACTGTGGAGTACATCAAGCATGTGAAAATGGCTGTTAAAAGCATTTGTATCACTTAGTAATTTGAAAACAGAAAAAGATAAAAAGGAAATAATGTCCACAGTTGGGTTGGATGGTATTTGGGCATCTCTGGAGACACAAGCTGGAAACTGGAGCATTACTTAAGAGTTTTGACCCCTGAATCTTGTGTCTTCTTCCAACTGGCAAGCGAACCATGCTAACCATAGAACAGTACTGTCTTACTGAGTTCTCCGGCAGCACTCTGCTTTCTATAGAGAAAGGACAGAGGAAGCTTCAGACCCCTCTGCCTCTTCCCTTCCCGTGTGTCCTATCTTCCCCATGAGTGCTGCTGCACATGATGCAGTGTGGTGCTGGATGGTGGCACTCCTGATTTATGGTCTCCCATTAATTTCAATGCATAACCTTGGGCACATAACTGCAAACTCTCATTTGTGAGTGGGAGTGGAAATATGTGAGATGTCTTGAAGTGAAGGCTCCTGGCTGTCTGTGTATTATTCTTTTACCCCAGCCCTCTGGTACGCATGAGCTCCCTGCTGAACCGCTTCAGTTCACAGCAAAATGTTGAAAGGTGCTGGTGGTTGACTTAGGCCATGCTGCAAGCAGTGACATTTCAACACCTGATGCTTCACCAGCTCAGGTGAGGGGCAGGCAGCCAGTCTGAACATCCCTAGGAATTAAAGCATTCACTCTACAAGTGCTTTAATTAACCAACCGGAGACAGTAAGCATTTGGAGAACACTTTCTTAACTGATGCCTGTGCAGCAGGCTGAGATCTGCAAATTGCAGGTACAACTTAGGAGCAAAACTTGTGCTGTACCTGAGAGGTCTGCCTCACTCTGAGCTGCATGAAGTTCGTGGGCACTGATCTTGTAAAACAGGGGCATTCTGATTGAAGAAGGCTCCTCTAGGAGCAATTATTTTCTGCTGGAAGTTTCCAACAGGAGGAAGAAAAGCTTCTATTAAAGAAAGGAGGCAGAGATTTCCCCCCGCCCCCCCCCCCGAAACTCTTCTTTGTTTAGAAGTTATTTGCAACGAGAGCTTCTGGTTTGAGTTGACTCAGTGCTCTGCCTGCCTGCGGAAGATGCTGTATTCTGCAGAAGAGATTGTGAAGGTCACTAATCCAGCAAGAGGAAACGTGACTCTTGAGCTGAGTGCTGTGACACTCCTCTGGCGAGGGGGAATGCAGATGCCAGTCCCTGTTCCAAGCACTTTGTCTGGGTACCACACGGGTACTTAGTGTGTCCTTTGTAAGTCGTTCTGTCTTTCACATGGTTGCTACATCTGAGGTACATTCAGCGTTTTGATGGGTCAGTTGTCAGGTGAACAAGAAAGCATCCTATAGCATCTCCTTGTAGCATGGAACAGGAACAGCAGAGCAGCATCTATTTCTCTCGCTTTATTATATTAAAATTGCATCTTTAGCTGGGCTTTTTCTTCTGATGTATAGGTTGTATTGGTAGGCAAGTTTCCCTAATGATTATAATTTAATATTCGTAGGCAAGTTTCATTAATGGTTATAATTTAATTGCATAATTTTCTTGCATGCTGACAGAAGAATAGGCCCCCTGCATAAGTATCTGAAGCACTCTGGAGTGTTTTTTTCCTCCCCTGCTCCTGGTATTATGACTTGTTTCTCTCAACGTTGTTTTTATGTAATTATTTGTTTCAATGTCAAAAAAGCTACAAATCCTGCAAACACTTACCACTAGGTGTAGCACTCAATAGCAAGAGCTTTAGTCCCGCTGACTCTTTCACAATTATGTATTTATGGCAGAAGTACATTTTAAAGTGGTTTCCAAGTAAACACACGACAGAATTCTCCTCACATGAAAGCTTTAGAGATGTGTATGTATTTATTGCATCTACCTCTGTAACAAATGAAAGGCTTGCACTTCCCTAGCAGTTACTGAGGTAGTTACTTCAAGGCCTGTAGTGATATGGAGATATGTGAATTCGCTCAGACGCGTTCAAAACGACTCAATCACTAAAGGGCCTGCTCAAAAGGAAAAAGTACTACATGCAGTGCTGTAGTGCAGGGTTAAAGCGGTGATGATAGCCACATAAACAGACAACAGCTTTTGCAGGACAGGCAACTTTTAAATCCATGAGATGCAAGACAAATGTACCATGACTCTCGGTTTGACCCTGAAAAGTACTTAAACAGGGTAAGCTAAGACAAGTTACCAACTGCCAAAGAAAGGATGAGGGAGATATTAAGAAGAGGGCTCTTTGAATAAATCAGCTATCAGGCAATGGCCTGAAAAGGGAGGGAATGTGTATTTGATGGAAAAATCCCCAGCCAGCAGATGTTTTCAGGTGAAAGTTAAAAACAATTGGTACAAGCTAAAGCTGTTTGGGAGTTATTGGATAAATAAATTTGTATGATGAAGTGTCAATATATCCAAAAGTGAAGTTTTCACTGTGTCAGTTTTAAGGACATTTTCTACGACCTCTTTAAGATGGCATGATGAAGAATCATGCTTTCTCTCTCTCAATCTTGTCAGATAAAATACTGTTACATTACACCAGGCTTTCTCAAATTAAGGTTGTCACACTCAAAGTACTCCACCTGGGACCATCCTTCTCATAGAGATGCTGGGTGGCTACTGTAGACCTACAAGAATTAAGGACCCCCTAAATCACCTCAGGAGAATTCTGTTGACTTTCACATTGTTCCATGCCTTTTTAGCAATGCAGTGACCCCCGCAGAAGCAAGCTGTTACAGTCCTGCATATCTGGAAACATTGATATGGTTCTGTTAATGGAAATCTCAAAAATGGGGTGAGAAAATTAAGCTGTCACCTTTCTCCCCCTCTCTGCCACAGATGGCAATGGTAATCTAAAGAAAACCAGAGGTAAAACTTAGCAATTCTCTCAGTGCTGCAAAATTTGCTTAATAAATGACTTTCCATTCCTCTCACCCCACTCTGATTCAAGAGCACTGTGCATGCTGGCAGTGAAGATTTTCTTTTTGTTGGGAGTGCCAAAGTTGAACTCACCAGTGACTTGAAGTGGAAAAAATGAAATGGATCTGTTTGATTCATGGAGATGATGTGTATCCTGTGAAAAGCACTTGGAGATGAAGTCTAAGGCAGACTGTTCTGGCTTTTAGCTGAGGAAGATGATTAAGGAGATGGATATTATTGCCTTGTTTTTTTAATTTCTTGGCTCTGTTGTGCATATAGACAGTTGTCATTTTTCTTCAAGATGTTTAGGGACTTGCTTTTGCTGCAAGCTCCTGGAAAATGCCTGGGAAGTGCTAAGTCTGGAGGTTTGCATGTGGGAACTGGTAGACTGAGGTTCTAATTCTGGCTAGCCACATAGTAGAGTGTTTAATTTATGTTGGAAGAGCCCATCAGAGGAACGTAGCAGTGCCTTTCAAAGAAATCTTCCATCTTTGCTAAGGTTGTATGATCAAGGACACCAGAAAAGCAAACACTTGACCTTGTCTGGATTTTGTAGGAGCTACAGTAAGATTTAGGGTCCAGCCTCGTTCCTATGCCATTGTGATGTCTGAAAAAGTTCTGCCTTTATGACCTGTTCCTTGCAATGCTCCTGGGAGTTATTATCTACTCTTAACTTCCTTATGTTCAGATGCTGATACTCACTGCACTGGGGTCTGCTCGACAAAGGTTTTTTCACAGACTGATGGCTTTGCTGGGATTAGGTACCAGCAAACTCATTAATCCTGTAGGGATTGATAGATGGTGAGTCCTTTATGGCTTTTAGTTATACTTGCTCAGAAGCAAAACTCTGACTTTTTTTCCTTATATCAGAAATGACTAACAAGTCTTGATTGTTTTTCCCTTTTATTTCCTTTTTTCCTCTTTTTAAGTATCATGTCTTATTAAAGTTTACTCGTTTTGAGATTAGAGACACAGCACAAATCGTGTGGCTGAACTCCTTCAGAAGCATTGCACTTCACCAACATCTCTCTGCAAGTATTTATCACATGTCCCTATGCACACAAAACATTTAGCCTTGAGACAGCTCTCTCCTAAGAGAGGGGAAAAATTAAATTCCCTGAGCTTAAAGCTGTTTCTGGTGCAGTTTGTCTTTTCTCCTCCCTCAATCAACTTTATTTTGCCTGGAATATAAAACCACAGGTTGTCAATGGAATCACAGTTGATCTTTTCTGTATCACAGGTGTGCTTACTTTGCTCCAGTTTCTTTTTTCTTTCTGATGTGTAATTGCTTTTCGTATTTATATAAAGTTGAGTTTGGATCTCCTGGAATTTTGTGGCTCTGGCTGGATCTCTCTTGCATTATTTGTAGCCTTTTTGTAAGTGCTGGCTCAGGTTTATCGTAACAGTCTTTTGGTCATAATTACACCCATCTCCTTTAGGTAACATTTAATCAAAGATGTAAAGTGTCTTGCCCAAAGTTGTGTGGAAGACCAGTAGTACAGCTTTCTCCTTCAGCATGCTTTGCCCCATTATCTGCTACCTCTAGTCTGGTGATTGTCATCTCCCAGAGGCACCTCTCTTGGGGATGTTTGTGTACACACCATTACCTAAAACCAGGTTGAGTCACACTTCTCAGTGCAAGGTAGGAATAAAGCTTTGCTGAAGTAAATGGGAAGCAAAGGAAAAACACATCTTTGGAAACTCACATTTGCTTGTTCTGCCAACAGAGCCTCTATGGTTTGCTCTCTGGGAGGTTTCCAGCACGGCTGCGTTATGTGATCCATACTTGATGCCAACCCCGTGGCTGCTTTGCAGGGCCTGTGCCAATCTGCTGTCCTTCGTTGCTTTTCCCTCGTGGCTGTTGCATGGTGCAATGCCTGGGGCTCATCACCTTGCAGAGGACCTGCAGAGTCTTTGAAAGTACTGTGCAGAACTGGGTGCAGAGCTTGGTGCGTGGCCAGCATCTCCTGCAGAGCTGGACCCTGTGAGGCAGTAGCTGTGAGGGTTCCATGGCAGAGCAGAGTCTCCTGATAGGAAGCCCACACAGGAGCAGGTTTATCTGGCAGCTTTTTCATCTGGGTTTCTTCTCCTGACTCTCTAAGGAGAGGGAAGTAAGAGAGCAGCTGGGTGGATGTCTGGTAGCTGGCCAGGGTCAACCTGCCAGGGCAAGCACTAAAAGTCACCACTGAGTTAGACCCCGTCATCCAGACCACCCCTGGATGCCCATAGCCTCTCTGAGGGCTGTTAAATGAGAAGTGGAAAGGACTGGATGTTTCTTCAGACACTCACAGGCAGAACACAGTTTTCTGCAGTTCCAGCAGGAACTTGGGAGCCAAACTCCTGCTGAAAACCAATGGATTTGAGTCTTCTGAGGCCAGTTAAGTCCTTTTGAAAAGCTTCTCTATAGCCAAAAGCTAACATCACAGTTAAGAGGATCAGAAATGGAACCCCACCCTTTACAGTATTTCTTTAATTTGTCTTTTCCCACTAAGAATTGAAGGATGGATGCATTTGAAAACCCAGAACAATGAAGATGAGAGCCAGCAGACAAGCATCCCTTGGGAAATCCTGTTCTTTCTCACTGTAGTGTTTCATTTGGCCATGGGGAAGTATCGGCAGGTAGGGCTGAGCTTGTACATAGTAGCGCTGCCACGTGCAGCAGTGCCTGCTGCTTGCATATGGTGGAAAAATCATGATGTGTCTCCAGTTCCTCCAGGCAAAGAAGATGCTGTAAATAGCATGGCCAAGTTTCAAGCTCTCACAGTACAGTGGGAAGCAATCCAGGCATTTCTGGTGTCAGGAAGGAGAGCAAAAACGCATTTTATGCATCCTAGGGGGAAAAGAGAAGCAAAGCAATCCCAGCTGGAGTTGTTAGCTCTGGGAGGAGCAGCCATTTGGCTCTCATTAAAAGTGGCAACGTCTGAAGTAACAATAGTTCCCTATTGGATCCTGGTGAACGTGCGTTGGTGGGCTCTGTCATTCACCCCAGCAAGGACTGATGCCATGCCAAAGTCTGTTTCGGGTCTGTGCCTTAGGGCACAGTTTACTAGTTAAACAGAACATGTGGGCAGCATCCCAAAACCCAAGTGGCTTCTCTGCCCAAAGCCTGTACCATTCCCCATAGGCTTTTCATTTATCCAGGCTTTTCCTACTCTTTGTCCTGACTCATGTATGTCTGAAGAAGACTGTGTTCTCCTCTCTCTGTTGCTGATGAACTGGGAGTCACCTAATAACTTCTAGACATACAACATGTCTACTTTTTTCCTCTACTTTGCAATCCTGCCCAAATCTTTGCTCTCTAAAAGCCCTAACTGCAGATCCTAAACAGTGTTTAAACACCTCATTCCCAGTTAAGTTTAATTTGGACTGTTACTTGGTATATCATCCCACAGTCCCAGGTAGGGACTATAACTATAGTTACAGGTAGGACTGATCCAAGTTTCCCTCAAAGAGACCAGTAACCCTGCATCAGGACAGAATGCATATGGCTGAGCTTGTCTCAAGGTACAGGCACTGTAGCTTTGGCATACAGTGGCCCATAATGTTTCCAGTGATTCGCAGGAGAGAATGGTTTTCTGGACTTGAATGCCCTGCGTGATTTTTCTTTCAAGAAGAAAACTGGAGGTAGAATGTTTTGCATTTGGACACAGGACTCGTCTGAAAGCTAGGCCAACGCTGTGCTAAATAAATCATCATGCCAACCGCTTATGGGTAATTAGGCATGAAGAGAATCAGCAGTCTGCTCCCTCTGTTGTGACTCACAGACGGCATATTTGCAGTGTGCCTTTAGCTTGCAGGGCTTCAGCACTGTGGTACTCGCAAGGAAAATGGATCCTGAGCATACAGCAGCCTTGAGGTACTCAGTAGCTCTCCCACTAGTGTTATAGGGAGATCTGCAGTGACAGTGCATGGTTGCAGCTTGAATATCTCAAGCAGTTTGTGCAGCAGTTCCCTTGTAAGTGCCAGAGAGAGAGGAAACACTCATTCATTTTGTGGGCTGCTGTGGTGTTCATGTCTTACTGTCTCTCTAGCAGGTTACCATCTCATGTGTTTGCAAAGTGAACATGTGTTTAAGCCTTGGGTTCATCAGTTCAGAGCTTTAAGGTAATTCCTTTTAGTCAGGAATACGATGGACTGTCCACCTGCTTTCCCCATCTCGGGCTCAATGAACACCTAATTGGTTTAGGTCGTGGCACAGCCAAGAAAAGTGTCTGAGAGACAGTCCAGAGATAGAATTTCACTTTATTTGCCTGTTAGGAAAGTCCCCTGTTAGGGATTTTCCTGACCAAAGGAAAGCTTTGGGATATGAGGTGGAAGTATACCAAAGGGAAGAGTGTTTTGGTTAGTGTGTTTGGGTTTAATTAGCCTAACTAATCTGCAAATCTGCTCCTCCAAATCTGAAGGAAACTTTCTCTGGGGATTTCCAAAATCTCTTCAAGTTCAGTATGACTTGTTTTTCTCATGCAGTCTGGGGACTTTTCCTGGCTTTATTCAAGATCGTAACAGCAGGGATGTGTGGGTAATGAAACTATTTTTAAAACCCCTCAACACTTGATTGCACTTGGGACCCACAGTGGTTCTGAAACATCCCTGTCAATACAGTTCCAATGTGCATTACCAAGATTTGCAGTGTAAACTGGATATATATTCTAAAAGTATGAGCCACATGGAATCTAGGCTTTCTGTTCAAATCAAAACCTGCAGCCTCGTGAAGCCTGGAGTTGCGCAGACACAGAGGTCGTGATCGACTTTTAACCTATGTTAAAATGCAGAGTGATATTCATTATCTTAAAGGTCTTAAGAGCAGTAATGGCCCATCCACTTGTAATTCTGATTAGTGCTTCTTAATCTGGTAATATTATGGCTTTTGTTATTTCATGGTAACTCTTCTGACACTTGGTGTTTTTATGAAGGCTGTGACACAGCAGCCGGGGCCAGCAGCGGCTAATGGGCTAACTTTCCAGTCCTATGGTGGAAGAGAACTGTGACATGAGAGTGAAGCATAACCGCAAGGAAATATTGGGAAGCAACTGAAAAGCTTCAAATAGAATGAAAACCTTGAAAAACAACACATGCTGTTTTGTAGAACTGCTTTTCTTCAGCAGCTATTGTGAATTGTGTGAGGAGGGGACTTGCTGCTGCACAGGACTCAAGACACAACAATATTGTAAATTGCAAATTAAAGTGCCAAAACCAGTCTGTCCTGTACAGGTCACTGAAGTAGACACAGCTCTTGCCTGAAAGCATTTGTAATCTAAAACCCCCGTGCTATTCCTGTTGAAGGTAGTGACAGAACTCCATGTGATTGCAAACGGAACAGGATTAGGCCCTAACTAAATAAAAGGTGCTTTTTTTTTTTTTGTCACCAGATACTCTTTACCTATGATAAATTCAAGTTAACTTTTGTTCAGGAATCTAATGACCTAATTTTGTCTGAAAAAAACTTCTTTATGCAGCGCTCTTTCCTCGCTTTAAAGCAGGTTTGGAAAGACAAGATTTGAAAGAGAATTCTCATCTGTTATTGAAGCATTTAATCATTCTTTAAAAGCCAGTGCAGTTTTATTTTCTCTGGGGAGTGAGCAGCATTAGCTGAAGCATAAAGCAAACTATACCAAGTGTAGAAAAAACTCACCCTGATGTCCTGTTTGACAAACTGACCTGCGGGTCACAACCTGAGTTTATTGATCTGTGGGGCCTTGTCTGGGTGTCGGGCATGTTTTCTGGACTTTGGTTTCAGCTGCATTCCTGACTTCTGAAAGAGTAGGGGGTGTGGATTTCTACTAGGAGTAACCACTGGGAAGGAAGTAATGTTCATTAAGTGTGCAGGCAGTGCAGGACTAAGCATGCTCAGTGAAAAAGCTTTTTCTCCTTTGCCTGTCAAGCCCTATGTTTGAACTCATTCCAGAATGCCGGATTTACTTTTCACGAAGAAACAGTACCTGGCTGGACTGCATTTTTCTTTCGCTCCTTAGCCACCGGAAGATTGGAAACAATATTCTTTTGATGATCAGTGCACACTCAGTAATGCAGTGTGTCTGCATGCAAGCGTGAGGCTTGCAGGGGAGAAGGAAGACAAACTTTGCTACCTGTGAAATGAAGACTTCTTAGGTCAGTAAGAGGGGTGCAGAGAAACTAACTTTTCGAGCAGCTTTAAACTCTTAGCTAACGCTTTTGTTTCTGCTGTCCTTTAACCCTTGCTGACTTTAGCAGAGACCAACTTTTAGCAAAGTTTAGCAGCTCTCTGATTGTTCAGCCTCTTTAATTAAGGTAAATGTGTTTTAAGTGAAAACGGTGCGAGATTTATGGGAGCTGAACATAGTTTCTGAAAACCTGAATTGCTAGTAGCATAGAGGTTTGTTTTCTTTACTTTTTCTTTTCTTTCTTCTCCTTAGTGGTTCCTATAAATGCAATCCTTTCCTTCCAGCGTGTGTGGTTTAAAAGACTGTTCCCCCTTCTCTCCCCGCCCTCTCCCTCAGAGCTGAAAATGAGACTCGTTCTTGAATAATAAACTCTGTATGTTATCAAGCAAATCTTGTGGCTTGTTCATGTGATCATTTCCAGCCTGAGGATAGATGTTTTGCCTTTTAATATGTTTGCTGTTCTTTCTGGAAAATGAATTGCAAAACTGTTAGCAGAGGGGTGAGAGAAAGCAGTTTTACTTGATAACAGCATGCTTTAATGGAACAGATCATTTTGGTTTTAAAGGCTGAGGTTTTGAAGTGTTCTCAACCTTAGAAAGGGGAAGGAGAATGCATTTTTTTTTTCCTTGAGACTTTGTGCTGCTGAATGGAGATTTTTCTGATCGCAGGCCAAATGGTCAAGAAACAAAATGACCACTGAATAAGAAGTGAAATGGACTTAAATAATTAGAAACTATCCGTAGCTAATGATTTTTTGAAGTAAGTCGGAAACATTTGGTAGTTTCTGGTGTTAAATTCTGTTCTTCTGAATAGTCATATTGCTTATCAGAAGTTAGCACCTAATTGTGTAAGTATGGAGAGTGTATACAGCCTTCAATACTTGAATTATCTGAGTGTTGTAAACTTGAGATTACTGAAGAAATAACTATACATGCAAATGTAAAACCCTTGTGTTTAAAAGCTCTGTATTTATCATTTGATTCGTTTAAAATAGAAGTTGATTTCTCTGGCAGAGGATCTCAGTAAGAAATAAAGGGTAGCAGGTTAGTAGTGATGCATGCTCCTAGTTACAGGATTAGAAGTGTATAGTTTCTTTGGGAAACTACAGTAGATTGTGCTGCTGCTCAGCACTCTCAGTTGAAAACTCTGCAGAAAAAAAAAAAACCTGTCTCAACATCTCTTCTTTGCAAAAGGTGAGACTACGTAGAAGTGCCTGGGTTACCCTAGGTCTCTCAGTTGATTCCCACCGGGATTACCTGCCGCGTGTGCTTGCAGGGACAGGGAGCAGCTAGGCCAAGCAGAAGGAATCTGCAAATGTCCAAAGCTGCAACTGTCTGATCCTTTCCTTACTTTAATCCCTTGAGATTCAGGGAAGTCTTTTTGATGAGAGATAAGTGGGAAAACTTATTTTGCCTCTTCTTTGCTGAAGCAACTTGCAGGGGATTATGGAGGCAGTCAGGGTTGTGCTGCAGATGGACGTGGATGCATGCAATACCTCCATTTCCTTAGCTGTGAAGTGGGCAGGGTGACCGAGAGGGCCTTTTGTAACATACTTTACATGTTTATAGAAGAAAAATGCCTTGTTCTTTCAGAGAATTTGATAACCCCATGCCACAAAACTGCACATCCAGATTTGACTTTGGAACACTAACTTTTGGACCTCAGGTCCACAGATTTATCTTAGATCCTTTTAGTGACGCTGGGAAGGCAAAATAGTGTTCTTATCTAGATACAAACAACATGGCCTCCCCCATGCTGTTGTTCTTGTTCAGGTATCCCACGTGCAGCAGCTTTGTATGAATGTACTTCATGTGCTAAATATAATTAGGGACAGGAAATGTTTTTGGATTATTTCATTTCCCCTCCTAGGGCTGAGGTTTTGCAATTTATAGGCTTGCAGAAGTTAAAAGTGGAAAACAACTCTTCAGCCATGGAGCCCATATCTTAGCAACCCTAACTGTGATGTGTAACAGTAACGTCAATTAACTGAGTGTCAAACAGATTTTGGCCAATACAACATTTAGCCTCTTGCTCATCTTTATTTCCATCCTTCTTTTTCCCAGGTATTCCTAAGGCAAGTCCGCTTGTGTTCATTGGTCTTTCTAAAGTTTCCTTTACCTCCAGAGTGGAGCAAATGCATGCATCATACTTTTCTGTCTGTGTCTTTCATTTGTGTGCTGAATCCTGGGGTTTTTTTTAAACAATTGAGGTGGGGAAGAACTTAGAATGCATCTCTCCTCTCTGAGTTCCATGTGTGATCTGGCCCTTTGAAATGGAGGCATATCTTCTGAAACTAGCCATAATAAACCATTCTGAAATAATTCAAAACTTTGAATAGAGAAAGCAGGAGGTGTAGGGGTGGGATGTGTCATTTTGCCTTGTAGGTTACCTTTGCTGGGAGTCTGTTCCTGCCCTGGGATGTGCAGAGCCTGAGTACAGTGGTCTTGAGTTTGTGGAGCAGTTAATTGTGGCAGCTTCCTTGTTTCAGTGTGTACATTGTACTGAAGGCCTTTTTTTGAAGATGGTGATTGCTCAGAGCATTTTGAGTATCAGGATGTCAAGACCTGTTGGAAAACACCCTGGCTAAATCACTCAGAAAAGCAAGCCAGCTGGTATCCGGCACTGCTGTGGAAAAAACAGACCCTGAATGGGTGTATCTCTAATGGGTCATTCTTGACCTACAGATGCTAAATGTGATCTGTTCAGATAACATACCCTTGTGATTACTGAAATGTTCTCCAAAACTGGGCAGGGCTTTCTGTATCACTAAGCTCAGGGAAGTATGAAACAAATAGGGAATGATTTATTTTAGAGAAAGCGGCACTAGATGACATTGCATCACTTTTGAGGAAGCACAGAGTTTGCACTACATGTCAGAATGTGCAACTGCATTTTGTCATGTCTAGCATAGAAGTGCAAGGCAAAAGCTGATAATAGAACCTCAATATTTTAGAGTATTGCAGGCAGTAGTGTGGATTATTGCCCCACGCTTTTGTCCTTGAGAAGAATCAAGGAACAGCAGATCAAATCACTGTAGACTGTTCTGTCTAATGTTAGTTTTATCTTGGCCATTAAGGGGAAGCTCTTTCCCCAAGAGTAGCACGTGAAAGTAGCTGCAGAGAATGAGCCGTGAAGGAACTGGAAGCTTATGGTCTGGCTAAAACGTCTTAACATTTTTACACAGAACCACATCTGAACCTGTCCGCTCAGTCACCTCTCACTGAGGTGTCTTCCTGAGCCAGTTACAGAGCATCACACAGAGCATGAGTGCCATAAGTACTGTAGGGCCAGCTGATTCTTCGTGCACTGATGGGTTCAAAGATGCAGAGACCTTCAGAGTACAAGCAGCCAAACGTGATTGATTTCTGAGGAACACTTTTCCTCAAGGTGTTGATCTTAATGCAATTTTTCCTAGAAGGCAGAGAGATGCTGCAGGTTTTGCCATAGCAATATGTGTTTCAGACATAGGACAGTGACTGTAAGCAAAAGACAATCCTTTAGTGCAGCACTGATATTAATGGTAAATTCCTCCATTTATTTTTACAGGTAGCAGTGGAAAGAAAACAATTCTATTTATGCTATTGTTCACATACTCCACAAATGTAAGTACAAATATAGTTCAAAACTGCATTATATTTCACCGTAAGTAGAAGTGTGAGTCTCATGATCAAAGAACAATATGCATGTTAATTTGTGTAGGTTCTAAAAAATGCATTCAAACAAGGAGGCTAAGGGGAAAGCTTCATATTTGACATTCTCTTGCTGGCTTTGCACAAAATCAGGATTCATTTGGATTTAGATCCTGCTGTATTTGGGCCAAAGTTGTCTCTGGAGAAGTCTGGGAGGGACAGCAGAGAGAAAACCTTTTAGCTCAGTCTATTGAGAAACCTCCCGGGGAGCAATTTCAAAAACTCCTGTGGGACCAGAAGTCCTATTTTTAGCAATATTATGGGAGCTTAAATCAGGCTTTAAAGCTTTTAGGAACCTGAAAATGCAGGTAGGAACCCTGTGGGATCTGTGAAGTGTCTGAACAGGTTATGTGCCTCTCTATGAAAGTTAATACTTAACTCACTGTAGGGGCATTAGTAAAACCCACTAGACTTCTGCATGAATCTTCATATATCCCATATCTTTAGAAACCTTATATCATCTCGATTCAGAGGAACTGTGATTCATAAATACTGAAGCTCGAATTTAGTGTTCTCAATGGATGTAAGTGACTTTGAATATATTATCTATTGCTTTAAAATCACAAGTGAAAATAATGAATGCAATACGTAGTATTAGTGCCTGCTGGTGCCTCATGGGCTTGTTTCTCTTTCACTGAAGTTCAGGGGCTTTTTTGTTTGAGACTTCAACTTCTGCCACTTGAGAGGCTGGAGAGTGCTGCAAATTTTAAGCTGAAGTTCAGTGCAGATTCTGGCCTTTGAATAAAGTTTTGGGGAGTTGCAGCCTGGACCAGGATTCAGCATCTGGATCTCTTTCTTGGGCAGAGATGCGAACAGAGTTTTCTGCATCGATATGCTAATTCTCCCAAAGAAATGGGTGCCTTTTTGAATCGCCTCTGTGTTGCTGTTGGGGTTCAGGTGGTTGAAAAAACGAGCTTTGTGCTCCCAAGGCAGCAGGGACTAGGATTTCTCCAAAGTGCCTTTGTTTGGGTATATGTAAAGCTATCAATGCGTCATTCTTTCTGCTTCAGCTGTTAGAGACTCCCATCTTCTCTATTGATTTTACCCAGAATGCTTACTGCCCTTGAAGGTGTGACCTGTACCTCAGGCTAATTTATTTCTGTCATGGCTGCAGCATTTTTTAGAGGGCAGCGGGGGTAGGAGAGAGAACAATGAATTCAACATGCAGTATAAATCCCAAGTCTGTAGCCTTCAGACATTCCAGTACATACCCCACTCCCTGCTCCCATTTGGCATTCTGCACAGCCTTGGATTAAGGGGGAAAAAAAGAAAGGCATTTGTATAACTAATCAGGTGAGCCATTCTGGGGTAATCCCTTTGGTCACACTTACTGGCATGTATATTAAAATTTCACTAGGATTCTAAACCATTTACAATAATGTCCCAGTTTATGAGCTTGAATGAAAAGTCTCACCTTGATGGCCTCAAAGTAGCTTTGTTTTTATTCTTCTGGAAACTCACTTTGGACCCTTAACAGTGGAGGCTGTTTTGTTTTGTTTTACATTGTATCACATATTCTCTCCTGTTCACTTGATATAGACAGTAATGTGAAACTTAAATGATGTATAAGCACAGGAGTTTACATTCTACAAATAGTGATCTTAGGAGCACCTGGCCCCTTTCATTATTCTGTTGAAATAACTGGGCTCTGCTCTGATGACCTGCCTGTGTAGCTGGAGTCTTTTCCCTCCTGCCCCATGCAGTTCATCAGTGGTATAGGATTTCTCTAGGGCAGACATGTGTCTTCCAAAGTTCTCCCACGGAAAAGCTGAGCATCGTGTGCTGCAGTGGCTTGTGGAGAACTTTGTCAGAAACTTCTTTGGGCTGGTGATGTGTCCTTGGGGTGAATGGGATAGGCTGTGCAATGTTTTAGGGACCTCCTCCTCCCACTTTGCTTGGGTTTTTGATCACTAACCACTGAGTCTTCTGAAATTGGAGGCACAGAGTAGTGAACCCTGGATCTCCGTTGTGGTGGTGATGATGATACTGAAACATTTTCTGGGCTGACTGGTTGGACTCTGCAATTCGGGCCAAAGTTTGGTGCTCAGGTTAGAGTGCAGCAGAGGAGTAGCAGCTTTAAGGAGCTGTATCAAGACACAAGCCTCACCTAAAGCAAAGTTACGGCTTTCCTTGGAAATTTAGGCCTCATGCTTCAGAACAATTGACCCAGGAATACCTGGCCCAGGGTTACTGCTGTGGGTCAGGGCAGGGGGGCCAGCTGGGAAGGTCAAGCTTCAGAGGAATGCAGGGTGCTCTGGAGTTGAAGTGTATGAGATTTCCAGGTGATTTGCTGGGAGCTGCTGTCACAGCAAGCGCTAAATTAGCCCAGGATAACTGTATTTAGTGAAACTTCAACTGGTCTGGCCTGAATTCAAAGGTTATAGTTAAATCTTGTTCCCTGCCATGTGATTTGAGTTCCAAGTGGGTCCATGTCACACAGCCGTGAGTGTTTATTTTTCTTCCCCTGAACTTTTCCTGCAGTAAATCGCTCAGAAGTGTTTCTGTAGCACTTAGTGCTGTAGAGAATAGAGAGTTTTTGTTTGCTATGAGCCTGTGATGGGCTACCATTATTTTGGAGTCTGTCTTGTGTTTTTTCATCCTTTACTATCTGTCCTAGAATGGTGTTTGTGTGCCCAGTTTAACCCTAGAAGAAGCCTTTTGTCACTGATGGGAGAAATGAGTCCCAGGGCTAATGACAGAAACAGAGAGTGCTGTCGTGTCAAAGGAACACTGCAGATAAGATGTATAAGGTGTAGTGGGAGATTAGAGGAGTGAAAAGCATTCCAATAATGCAACTGGTTGGTTATTATTTAATATCTTATAAACCAAAAACATCAGTCAAATTTTCCAGTGAGAGAGATGCTTTGCAAAATAATTTTATATATGAGAAGGCCTCTCATATGCTTCCCAGATGTACAATCCCACATGTCTGCTCTGTTAGGCTGATTATGGAATACATGCATTTATAGCTCACAGCAAAGGGAGAATTGATTTCCTTCTAGAGTGGTGTGGATATCACTGTGTTCAATATAATTAAACATTAGACCTGAAATACACATGCACAGATGCACCCTAGTGTTTTAGTGTGAGAGAGGGTGGATGAAACTTTTGGCTCTAAGTAGTGCATATGTGAGAATGTGTTGCTTCTGGTGGTAGACTTAAGGTTTTCATTTGTTGTATCCAATGCTGAGAGAAACTTGACTCACAAGTTAGTCCAAAGAGGCTACTTACTGCTCACGTGCAGGAGCTGTATGAATCTGAATCCCACAACACGGTGGCCTAAGTGTAGCATGTCTTGGACGTTCAGTATAATTGCTCCAGAGAGCTCACTGTTCAAACCGGCAAGACAAAGGGAGTATTATTACACACTTGGATGTAAAGAACTGTGGGCTTGTCTACACTGGAATAGTGAGAAGTTAATTCGTATTAAACTAATGATGCATACATAAAATGCATTAGATAAACTGCACCCAACCTCTGTGTGGTCACTTTGGTTTAGGGTGAAAGTGTTTTCATCTCAGCTCGATTCGCTTCCAAAGCAAATTCAGTGAAACCGAATTAAAGCCAATTAGATTGTGACTTAAAAAGTCTGTACAGGGATTTCAGTGGTGCTCAACTGACTTACCTAAAAAATTAATCTGGTTTAATTTTCCTGAGTACTCTATTGCAGATGTCATGTGTTTTGTCCAAAGTTCACTTTTGAGTTTATCATTCTCTTCTTGTAATATGTGGATTTTTTGCCTCTAAGAGTGAGCTCCAAGAAAACCTGCTAATTTCAGCTTTCATAAAACAAAAAAAAGGCATGATTTGTTGCAGAGAACATCTCTGAGAACATTAACCCCAAAGGTGTCAATATCTGAATTCAAGTAATTTTAGACTAATTTTAAAGGTGTACTTGCTTTTGAAAGTTTGAGCTTGTAAATGCTGAAGATTATTCAGTACTCCGGAGGGAGTGATGGATATTGAATTCTAGTCAGTGTCATAACTGGAAATCTAATCTCTGTAAAATCGAGCTCATGGCTTAGCACTGAATTATTCCATACGTAGAGGAAAAACAGCTTGGCTGAGCAATATCCGTGGCTATGATGAAATTCAGTTAGGCGTGGGCTTGAATATGTCCAAGTTAGCTCAAACTCCCAAATGTGAGCTGAGCCCAGAGCATTTGGAAGCTCGGGCTAAAAGGCAAAGGGGCACATTACATGTCTTAGTGTGGAAATAAACTTTATTCCTTGGGCTACAGAAAGCAGGTACCTTGTAGCCCCTTCCCATTAACACATCCCTTGAGCTTTATAGGCAGCATGAACTCCTTGAACCTGAGCTAACAGGCAGGAGTCCAGGCTGAAAGAACACAGGACATGGCCATTAGTATGAGTGTTCCTTAGCTGCAATTAAATCACAGAAATGTGTAATGGATCTCTAAAGTTTAGCTATTATTACTGTATTTAGGAATGGAGGTATTTGACAGGCCTGTAATGGGTGGAGGTATGATAATTGTATATAGATTGGGACCAAGAAAAACAGAAGTCTGTTGGATTTCATTTCCACTTTTGTCGCTGCCTTCCTCTGTAAGTTTGAGGGGCAAGTAATTTAAGAGCTCTGCGTGTCTCAGTTCCTTCACCTGTCAGTTGGGGGAATTACTTCACAGGGGGATTGGAAGTATCATTATAATGATACTTGCAATGTGCTTTCATATGCTAGGCAGAAGAGTGGGAGCGTTAACATGTACAAGAGGAAAAGAAAAAAGTAGGTTAGCTTGTCTGAGCTTGTCATGCTTCTACTGTGTCAGCAAACTCTGGGAGACAAGAGAAAGGAGAGAAAGAGAGATCAAAAGAATACATTAAATTAAAAAGTAAACAGGGAAAGTTAAAGTGGCAAGTAAGGAGTTGCATAGGGCTCATTCTGTGCTTAGCTGCTTTAGCCTTGTGTTTCCATCGTATGCCAAGATCTTTGTCATCAATAATGTGCCACCAAAAATCACAAGGCAATCCCTATGCCTGCGATGCGGTCTTGAGCTCCTGTCAGCTCTGAGGAGCTGCCCAAGCTGAGGTGAACAAAAGCCTTCTGAGGAAAGTGGGGAATTTTCTGCTGGTGGTGGAGAAATCATGGATCCTTCTCCCCAGACTGATGCTGGGACCTGGTACAGCTTAGATGCTTGGAGAGCTTCCCTTCCCTTTCAGCAGGACTACGTGTATTTGTTATTTGTGACACATGGGGATGTGGTGTGCAGCTGCTCCATATTGCAGTGGTGATGGCAGCAATAAGGGAAAGGTGGTTGTACCGGGTTCTTGCCTTGTACCTCGTCCCTGGCAGTGGCACATGCTTAGGGAAAGACTGTGTAGAAATGGAGTTTATATCCTCCTACCTCTTAGCCATCTGTACTTCAGGGGTCCCTAAAGCACAGGCTGTATCTTGTGTGGTGTGTAAGGCTAATGTGGAATTTATACATTCTCACTTTTATCACAGACATGAGAGAGTTAATTTACCTTTTTGTGCTTGCAATGGTGGCCTCTGAAAGCTGCTAAAGTTACACGAAACAGGAACATTGGAAAACAGCTTTCAGAGTCTGCATTCTTTCCTCCCTCTGCTTTAGTGGAAGCAAAAAGGTCTCTATGTGGGGTGGCTTGTTTCCTCTGAGCTTTGTCAACACAAAGGTTCACAGGAGGCTGGGCTTCTGCACAAATGTTTCCCTGGGCTTAGGAGTCCACATGTAAGGAAGACAGCTCTGTAATGTGGTACTGTCGTGCATCATGTTGCGGTAGCTCACGAAGCAGGACTGTCTCCTGTTGGAGGACAGATCAGGCAGATTGATTTACTGCCTCCCCATTTGTGTTCCTGCAATATGGATTCATTTTTGGGAGTGGTAAATGTGTGTTGCATTCCTTCAGAGTTGCTGCTGTTTGGCATCTCTCGACAAAGAGGCCACTGAAATGCTCTCTCAGTCCTTTGGACATGAGGAAGAGACATGATCTTCCCATTTTTGTCCTTTCTTTACCCTCTTTGCTTTGAAGGTGCATTCTTTTGGGTAGTTAAGATGACCAGATGTAGCTTTGAACCCTGACTATGTTCTGTTTAATCTGTCTGATCATGAAACGGGCCAAGGCGTCTTCATATGGCAAATTTTCCATGTGAGGTAGACTGAGAAGAACAAAAAGCACGTGGGGGGAAGAATCTTGACTGTCAATATATGAAGGCTTAGTGATATTTTTACAGAATTATAGGTCAAACGCTAGGCTGTGGAAAGTAATCATAGCAGCTGTAATCTTCTTTAACTGTATCCACTCAGAAAAGATGAAAAATTGTTTTTTTCTGCCTTTAAAGAATGGAAATATCTTTTCCCATATCCGCTTTGACCTGGTTTGCTGAAAAGGATTCTGGATCCACTCGGCTAAATCATCATAAGCAGAATGTGATGGAAACAGATTGCACCATAAAGCTTATCCTAAAACTCCGCCTTTTGCACCTTCAGCAGTTGGGTAGTTTTGAAGGAAAAAGTGCTCGATTTGCATCCTAAGCCTCCTCAGACTGCCTTATCTGTGGCAAAGCTGGACTGCTTGGAACCACAGGCTGTGCAGTATAATCTTTGCAGAACAGCTGGTGAGACTGTTTCACTGTGTGTCATCTGAAATGCACCTTTCCGTGGGGAAAACCACAAGTAACCACAAACTTCCGCCCAAGTGCCAGACAACAGTAAGTTTTCAAACGGACTGATGAGTAAATGGAAGAGTGGCAGGGCTACAGCAGAAAACTCTTGGACAACAAAGGAGGAAATGGCATCTGTGAGAGGTCTTATTAACATAAGTACCCCTTCCCCAAGCAACTAAGCTGTGGTACACCTGTACTGAGATAAGTCAACCCAAATCCAGGGAAGGCAGCCGCTCAAAATATGGAAGGCAGGGCCCTAAGCATACACATGTCAAAGATATTAGGAACAGAGCATGGAGAATACTCTTTGCTTTGTGATCTGCAAAATCTGTTAGCAAGTATTAGAGCCAACTTTAATAAAAAAAAAAGAAAATGATGTTCTACTGTTGTACATTAAAAGCACTAAGAGGCATGTCAAAAATTATGTCTGTCCAAATAGCACAATACTTTTTGATAGAAACTGACTTGCACGCTGTTTTAATTGCTGCCTTCGTGGTCAGACTGAAGAAAGCAAACTTACAAGGTTCTGGTGTATTCACAGAGTAGAGTAACCCAGACTAACTTGAGGTTAAGCCATATTCAGTGTAGCCATCTCAAAGGATTCTAGCTGCTCTAATCATGAGGAAGAGGCATGGCTAGGGAACTGCAAAAAGGTGTGGTGTGAGGCTACTCACTCTTACTGACCCAGTTTTTCTGCTTGTAATTCTGATAGTCCTGTAGGTTGTTTCTTATGTAGTAATATAATAAATAACAGCTCTGTTTCAATACAGAGTGGATATACTAACAAAGTTGCTTAAGTTGGGGGTGATGAAGAACCAGTAGAGCTGTGCTGCTCTTGTTCAGAGGCAGGCTAGCTTGCTGCTAGCTGAGGTGCTATTCCTGGTTGTACTGTACAGACACGTGCAATGTTGTATAACAGAGCTTGTGTCAGTCCCCTTTGCTTCTGCCCTAGTCATCATAAATAACGGTTTTAGAAGGGGAACTTGAGAAGGAGGTTATGCTGAGAAAAGGGCTCGTAGGAAGATAAAGGTGACATATCGCTTTATACAAGCCAGATGATTAACAGTGAGGTTTATAACTCCTGCTTTGCAGTGTTAGCATTTAATACAAATATGAGCTCTATCAGAGAAGATAATAATTTGGCTTTTAATTCAGAACTGCATATGGGAAGTCAGTAGTATCGACCGTGTAAAAGAAAATTGGAGTTACTGAGACACCCTCCCAGCCTCTTTATTTTATGAATGCATTCATTGTGGTGTGCTTAGTTGGTTGATTGTTAGTGATGCCATAAAATAGAGGCTATCTTTGGTGTTTACAGACTTCTGCTTGTTTTCCTGGTTCTCTGATTATGCTGTGTATCTGCTTACCCTTCATGCCATCTTGTGAGCGTGTCAAACCATCGTCAGTTGAACAGCCTGGTTCTTGTTCCTCTTAAAAGAAATTTTTCCCTTCTGTGCTTTTGTGCAAACCAAATAGCAGCCACTTTCCATTTCACTAGTGATACCTAAACTGTAAGGAAGGCTGGCCACTAGCCAATTCATTTAAGTCTCTAGAATAATAGTTTGCTCTCTAATGAATAGTCTGGCTTTAAATCTCTCCATTCAATTGTGGTGACACTCCTAAAGTTGACAGGTACTTACAAGACACTGAGGAAAGGTCATTTGTTGGGTCTTAGTTTCATTGATTTGTTCAGAGAACCTTCTAGTCAATTCTCTCCACTCTTGGAAGGCAAAAAAGTAGACAAAAAAAACCCCCAAAAACCTCAGGCAGAAAATTCTTATTTTTTTTTTTCATATTTGCTTCAGAAGTCTCAAATGATTCAATCTAGGCAAGGGATTGCCTTGTGTTCTGTCACTAAATGTGGGTCCATCCAACAGTACATGTACTAGTGGCTCATTATTTGTATTGGTAGTGCAGCGGCTACATTTGGGGCTCTATTAGGCCAATTTTGCAAGTATATCCAGGAGTCACTTTCTTGCCCGAAGAGCTTATAACGCTAGTAACCCTGAGAGGAGGAAGAAAACAAGGAGGGATGGATTCTTCTTCTATTGTACAGGTGGGTAAAGATTTGATGATTTGCCCAGTCTCACGCAGGGAGATCTAACATATCTTGAGGGCTTAGACAGTTATCCTGGTTTCAACTGGGACAGTTAACCATGACACACTGTCTTAACTGTAGGACTGTCCTAATGCCTGCATGCTGGTGCATGTATCCTAGAGACATATTTTATGTAGAAGTGTGTTGCTTGATAATGCTGTCTCCATGGATTTCCATGTTTATATTTTTGTGTCTCTGCTGAATGTAATGGAATTCAGCTTCACAGTTAGCACCGACTTATTCTAAGCAGGGGAACCGAGGCACAGAGCAAGGAGAGGACTTGCCCTGGATATCAGATAGATGTGCTAATCTTGGCCTGGAATCTGGGTGCTCCTTGGGACTGGCTTGCAGTGAGCTGGAGTAACAGCACTGTTACTAGATTTATTGCTTGCTTGATCCTTCTTCCCCTGTACCAATAAATCAAATGCTACCATTTTCTTCCTGAAGCTGGAACTTAATGATCTTAAAAGCAATCTGAGGAAAGAGTCTTGCAGTACAAAAACTGGCTGTGCTAATGCCCTTTTCTGTTTACAAAAGAAACCAAAGAGCAGTGGCAAAGTTATCTTTACTGTAATTTTAATTTACTTTAGACCTTAGCTGCTCCCAGGAGTTGCCAGTCATATATTTCAAGAACTGGCTTTTTGATGGCCAGGTGAATAAAGCCTAGAGTGACTTGGACATTTCTTAAACCATGCTGGTAGGGAACGGCTCCTATCTGCTGGCAATGTGTGAGGTAGCTGGAGGAGAGAAATGTGATGAGTGTTTGGGTAGGACCTCCCAGTACGCTCTGAGGGAAGGGGAGAAACCTGCTTGTGAACGTAGAGCTCCAACTTCTGCTCTTAAGTCACTGGAAGTGCTCTTGCAAAGCTGAGTGCATATGAGAATGTGGTATGCTGTTAGAAGTATGGCTTTGAAACAAGGCCCTTCAGCATTAAAAATGCAAGGCTGAATGAAAGATCCTTTATCCAAGCTGGTCACCAGAGCAGAGTCCTAGAGCTCTGTGGATCAGCCTTTGCAAGGAAGGGGATGGTGATACAGAAGAAAGGGGACAAAGAGTTTAGGTGTTGTAGGGTGAAAGCTAAGGTTAAGAGGCAGTAGGAAGTTACCAAAATAAGAGTGTGCCTGAACCTGCAGGGTAGGCTGGGAAGTTTGAACCTGAAGAATAATACTGGAGAAAGTCAGTGAAGCAAGGAGTGCTGTGGTCAGAGCGGGCCATGAAATGAATGGAAACGTTTCCCCATGTAGATAAGGGGAGAGCATGCCTGAGGTGAAGAGTTCTCAGCCCAGGGAAGTTATTAAGTGTCTGAATTCCTGGCAGCTGGCCTGAGGACACTGTTAAGAGAGGAATGAAGTCAAGCATGGACCCCCACTATGACTTGGCTGAATTATATTTAATATTTAAGCCTTTTAAAGTGGAGAGAACTGCATAGGAGCACCTCTTAAAGAGGAAGAAGCACAGTCCCTATTGATGGACTGTGTACCATTCTCCATGATTTTTGTTCAGAATGATACTAGCAAATTAGTTTAGTCTGAAAGGAAGAAATTGTTGCTTTCCAGTTGATTCACAAGTCCCAATTACTCCTCCTCTCTATCCTTCTTACCCTGTGTGGGTTTGCTCTGGTTTGGTTGCAGCCAGGGATGGCGGAGTGCATGACTCTCAGGTGCTGCTGCATGAAGCTGATCATGGAAAGTCTATTTTAGAAATTGTTCATTTTAGAAATCAGACTGTACCTGAAACTGAAGGTTATCTTGTAAGGAAGCAAAGCCGTAGCACAAAGACACCTTTCCATGGGAGCAAATCTTTGTTTTACGAGAAGTTGGTAACACCCAATGAACTGTTTCCCACCTCAGCCTTCAGGCTCTGCAATACATCCTACTTTTCACTTAGGGCATGGTGAGCTGTCAGATTTCCATTCAGAAAATGGTCAATTGACTTTTATTAGGAGAAGGAGGGAAGAAGAAATGAAGGAGGAGGGAAGAAGAAATGGAGGTGAGGGTAAATTGCAGCAATAGGCAGCACGAAAGTGAAAGAAAGAGGAAGCAGAGAGTATTTACTTCTCACCTGCTACAAATTATCCTGCAGCACAATGGCAGCAGAAGGCAGTGAGGAGGAGGAGGAGTGGTGGGACAGGCAGCAGAGCTAGGAACAAAAGACTCTTCTGTCTCAAAATGCTTGCACAAAAGTGGAGGCTCCATGCTTGTGCTGCAGCTCTGTTCCTCAGGGCTTTGGTTTCACCAGACAGCCACGTCCTATGGAAGGGACTGGAAAGGCTCTCCCACAAGTCTGGAAGATCTTTTGCTCCCTAATGACACTCAGGCTGTGTCCTGCTATTACTGGTCAGCGTTTTGCTCGCAGGCTAATGTTACAGTTGTACCAGAACTCGTTCCATATTGGCGTTTGATCCTAGGAGAACGGGAAAAATCTGGTCAATACGGTTCTCATTAGCCAAAAAAGCTGTAACATGCTGGAGTCATTAGTAGTTTGTTGATTGAGTTAACCGTGCAAAGCGGGCTGCAATTGATCATCTGCGTTCTCATTAAAGATGCCGCAGTCTAGGAGAGTTTGTTACGAAACTATTTGGAGGACATGCAGAATCTTGGTTTCAGCCAAGAGCACCAGTTGCAAAATATCTTTTGGCTTAAAGCTCAAGCTATGTAATTAATATCAGAGATGGGACCGAAGTGTAACATAAAAATCATCTTTCACCAAAGTGTTACTATGCAGGGTCTTGTTTCAGCTTGTTATGGGGAGAGAGACGGGGGCTGAAACTTCAATCCGAGTCTAAACTTTCTTAGTGGTGTGAGAGGCAAGGGAAGTGGTGAGGGTCTGTGGCTAGAGGATTTCCAATTGGAACTGTCTAGCAGGTATTTGAAGGAAGGAAGCATTACTGTGCTTCATTTAAAGATAATGAGATATAGTAAGCCCTAACCAAAAGTCAAATTCACTTCGTCTTTGCATTGCTCATAAGATAGTCAATAAGTTAAAAAGATATATATAGAGAGAGGTGATAGAATTTCACTTTCAAGAAATGGGTGAACAGGAGCTGCTGAAGACTGTTACCTTGAAAATATATCATGATCACTTTAAACCATGTCTATGTCTTTCAGCTTTTGAAATGCTGAAGATCACATCTTGAGGGAATTTGTTAGAGCCTTTGAAGTATTTTTATGTTAGGCCCCTATGGCAGAAGATTGTACAGATCAAGAAAGTACCGAGTAGATTTATTCACAGAAAATACATTTAAATTACCCAGCTATATGGGCACACATTCTTCATTTATAGCCTGATGTCTGGTCTCTGAAATCCTCCCAAGAATTGAGGTCATAGAATTTGAAAATGAGCTTCTGTACACCATACTTCTGGCCTTTCAGATGTAACGTGGTCTGCACTGTGTGGTAAATTGGACAGAATTCAGAGAAGAGCAACAAAAAAACGATTAAGGGAGTAGAGGAACTGACTTACATGGAAAGATTAAAGGCATTACAAATTTGTGGCTTGGTGAAGCAAAAACTACTGCAAGTCATTGGAAGTTTCCGGAGACAGGAATGCAGCTTCAAAATCCCCACTCTTGCCTAAACTTGTTTTTGTTTGTGTGTTTGTTTTAAAGCAAAATCTTTTTAGAGCATGTATCTTCATCTGGTGTAACTTACCACAGTTCCAGTGAAAACAATGGAGCTGAGGGATCTGTGCCAAATTACACTGTCTAAAAATGTGGCCCTTTTGCTTTTTTAAAGCTGGCAACAGCAGGAGTGAAAACAGTAGTTTAAAAGCTGGTGTTTTAACTCCTGCAAGTTATTTCCTGGTGTATCCAGAACACAAAGTGGTTAAACACTGAAGATACTTGGACACTTCAGATACCTTTTTCTTCCCCTGCTCTTGCAGAAAGAGAGCGAGCTTTTAAACCAGCAGAGAGAAGTCTAATATAGTCCCAGAAAATGAAGGGACAATGCCATGAGGAGTACTGAGAAGCTGCAGGTGTAATCCAGTATTGAATGTGTATAACATGTCTCCCCTTGTGCAACGTTTGCACAGAGGAGCAGTCTATAAATATCCCAATTAGTGAGTGTGGCTGGTTGGGGCAGGGTATAGCAGCTCGTGTTTTCAGCCTCAGAAACCCTTAGTTCACTGCTGGCTGAGCTGATCAAGATGGTGACCACTCTGCAGACACAAGGAACGGATTGTTCCCGATGGTCCACGGGGATTGAGTTACGGTGAGGCTGAGCAATCAAAAATGCAGGCTGACGCGTAGGAAAATTAAGTGTAAAGCCCGTTGTACTGCAAAATAGTCTGGGAAGGGAAGTGATGGGGGCCCTGTTGCTTGGGATGTGGTGCTTTTCATAAGGATGGAGTGTTAATTGAAGCGTTGTGACCAAACTTTAACTGAAATGTTAATTTCTGGCCCCCTTGCATACTCCTTGTTCCAGCTGGGTAGGGAGTTGTCTTGTCCTGGGGCTTCAGTGTGACTTGGCTGCACATGGGGTTCAGAAGCTGCCACCTTTCACATCAGTGATTGTTTTTATGAGATGGGTGAAGCTGCCAGAGGGCAGAGGAAGGAGATGGCAGTGCAGTAGCTACTGGATGGAAGTTGCTACAGTTTCTCCTGTAATTCCTTGTGATCTTCACTGAGGGATGAAATTGGCCAAATCTCTAAAACGTAATTAATACTAATTTTCGGTCTTGCCAGTTTCACCAAGAAAGCAAAAGCACTAAAGGGGCCTGTGGAAACTGTGCTGCCATGATACCTTCATCGTGATTTCTCTTGGTCAGGAGTAGGGCACAGATACCTGCCAGGTACCTCATCATCCCTGTGATACCCAGCTCGAGGGATGAACAGGGAAAAAAAAAAAGAAATAAAATACAGCTCTCCTGAAACAAGTGTTTGGGGAATGAGGAATCTGTGTGTGTGAATGCAACGAACAGTCAGAAAGGAATACCGAATGTGGACCGAAGATGCCAGGGGATTTGTTTCCATGGAAACACAAGCACGGAGGCTCACATGGCTCCCCCATCTCAGACTTACAAATTCATATGATTATCTTAATGGTCAAGATAATGGATGGAAAAGAGGTAGGTGATTAGTAAGATTTGATCCAAGTTCATTGCAGATGTAGGGAGCGTTGTGCCGAAGTCTTTGCGTGCGACTCAGCGGCCAGATGCTGAGCGCGTACCGCTCTGCTTTGCTGCAGTAAATCAGGATTAGCTCCTGAGAGGTGAATGGTATCCTACTGGTGTCAAAGGGAATCAGACCGAGTTTCTTTTAATTAACTTGAAGAAAAAAGGTCTACATTTGTTTCTTGATGCATTGTTCTTTCACCTTTGTCCAGTCCTTTTGCATGGTTGCAGACATAATCTTTTGCATATAAATCAATACCATTCAGAAATGCCTCAGGAAATATTGTTCTGAAATGTTCTCAATGGAAGCACATGCCTTTCAGTGCCAGAATTTATGAGGAGCCCTGGGAGCCTGTTTTCTTCATTTGTTCATGGAAATATTTCTCCTCAGAAAATCCAAGATGTTTAAGACTAATTTATGTTGCTCCAGCCCCTTCACAGAAGCTAAGACCTAAAAGTAGTGGGTTTGCCTTGTATTGGTGGGCTGCTGTGTGTAAAATGGGTGATGCCATGTTTAAACAAATAAGCTTTAGTAACATTAACAAAGGGCTTTAACTTTGACTTTTGTGAAATGAGAGTGTCCTAGACTTTTATGGGTGGCATTTCTGGGATCTGTGCGTGATCTGTCTTCTGGTGTGCATAGTGTTTCCATTGAGGTTTTTGAGTGGTACTGTTGACCAGTTTTGCACAGGCACAAGCAGAGTGGGTCGCTGAAGCGCTTCAGGATGGTACTTCAGATGCTTTGGGAATCAGGAAGTAGGAGAAACATCTTGTGGGAATATTAATTATCAGGGGTTTCTCACTCAGTGTCCAAAACATATGCACCAATATAGGATTCAAATTTTGTGTGGGAGAAGAGGATAAACCTTATAGTGCCAGGTCAGAGCAAACCCAAAATGAAGCCCTGAGGTTTCAAACTGTAGTGCAGATGTGTGAGTTGGGCTGCTCTCTGCAAAAGCCCATGAGGGCCTCGCTATCTCCTGTGATTCTGTAGTTTAAGATGGACTAAGCTGACTTAGTCTGATTTTTAAAGCAGCCAAAACTTCACAACGCACAAGCTTCATCTTTAATGACAGTCATTTGTGGTCTTT
Source organism: Urocolius indicus (assembly GCA_013401255.1). Lineage (NCBI taxonomy): Eukaryota > Metazoa > Chordata > Aves > Coliiformes > Coliidae > Urocolius > Urocolius indicus. Next base: position 91,438 of record WBNH01001511.1, on the reverse strand, counting down.
TTAGAAGAAACTCTGTGTGGAGGGGGAGAGAAGAGCAGGAAGTGGAGACAGGACAATTTTGTACATGATTTCCAGTAAGTGATACTTCTGAGGAATTGTCCCATTTTCCAAGACAGTAATGGCTCTACAGCCAGAAAAATATATGGTGTTATCTTTCTGGATGCATGTAGGGGGAAAACAAAATAAAGGCTAAAATTATGGGCAGAATGGCTTCCATCTTTCCTCCTGGTTTCTTCAGCCTTTCAGAATTGTCAAAAAGTTGTTAAAGACCTTCTAAGTCTTAAGACTAGTCGAGCTCCAGGCAGGTCTCTTGATAAGCATACACAATGCTGCTGTAGCTCCAAGAGGAAAACATCCGAGGTTTGGGAAGGGTCAGCCAGAAATTACATAGCTGCAAATATGAAAGGAAATCAAAGAACTGCAGGGTTCCGCCCAGGAGAGAGGAGAGTGCAAGAGGCAGCCTGACCAGCCAGCACCCAAACAACATTAACAGGAAGAGATGCCCAGAGAGAAGCTTTTTTCCTCTCCAGCTTCATGTGTGTGAATTCATTGCTGACCTTACCCCACGCTTTCAATTGCCGTGTTTTGAAATGCCCTCCCTTGAAGTAACTGGTGAGACTGCTCTTCCAGTGCTCCCAAGTCGCATGTATTTGTGATGAATTGTGATGAATGGTTGGTATTTTTCCTAAGGACCTGAATTGCAGAGCAACAACAGTGCGTCAGCAGCATTGAGGTGCCCAAGTTTCATCTGGACCCTCTGATGATACTCAGAGTAAAATAACACTACCATTTAAAAATAAAGTGGAAATGTTTCCACGTTTCTGCACTTGAAACCTGCAAAGTGTTATCATGCAGGCAACACCTTAATTCCTTGATGGCATTCTTTCGTTTCTCCCGTACTAGGAGTTTATTTTCCATACTGTAGTCTTCTAGGACTCTCCTTTTACTTTGCTGAGAGCAGGGCAGCATTTACAAGAACATGTAAATGACTTGGTCTTCCAAGTCCTATATTAAACAAACAAAAAGCGCTTAAGGGCCAGCATTTGAAAGATACTCAGTTGGTAATGACAGGGATAGGCTGAAAGTGAGACAAAAGCAAGTAACAAAGACTTGGTGTTTGTCTCTTGAAATAAATGGGAATTTAGTGTTTCAGCGTTGCAGAAGATTCAGCGAGGTTCCTAGCACTGTCTTTAGGACCCTGAATGCCTTTAAACTGCTGGTGACTTTTTAACCCATGTAAGCATTCCAGGCATTTTCTATTTTCTCACTTAAGCTTTAAGGCAGAGGTAGGCAGCTTGCCTAAATCAACGTGCATGTCAAAACATCCTACTTCAGGAGTGCCACTGCTGTGCTGTGGGCTGTGCTGGTTGTGCAGGCAACACAGTGGTACACACAGTCTGTTAGTCCATCCCTGGTGTAAAAGTGCCCAACAATGCTGCCTGTGGTGGTGTCATTTGTTGGGGACACATTACAGGTTGAGGAGGGGAGGTGCGTCCTGCCCTGCATGTGTGCAATGTGTGGGTTGGGAAGGAGTGGGGAACCACAAAGTAGCCACTCTTGGTTTCCCAAAACAAGGAGAGAAAAAGTACAGCCTCTACCCAACCTTCGTCTCTGAGCAAACATCCACTCAATTGTGAACACTGTTGGTAAGTAGACAGTTGGTACTGAAGGTTTTTTTCCCCACCTCAATTAGTGTAGCTTGGACCAACTTTGCCGAGTTTTTAATCTTAGGAGACTTTTTGTTGCTGAGCTGCATACCAAATGTAATTGGTTGCCAGCTCACACTTCCCTGACCCGTTTCCAAAGCTATTTCGTTTGATTGTGTTGGGTGATCTTTCTGAAATTATTTCTTGATTTTTATCAGAAATCCATTGATAATAGTTATTTAAGCTCTTTCTGTGCTATCTGGTTGTTTTAATTTCAGGGAGTACATTGAGGAGTTTAAGTATGTATTAGTTATCATATTGATGGATCAGCCAAGCAAGGAACGTTTGGAAATTCACATACTCATTGACCTGTGATATTTGAAAGATAAGCCTCTTGCATGCCATTAGCAGTTTGAACATCTATAAACATTTCTCATATGTTTAGATTTTTCTTTTGGAATAGTTTGAGTGTGTCCATGTAGATTTTTCCTTTAATCCATCCAAGAATATTAATTGCCCATTTGAGTTTACTGTTTGCCATTTATTTGATACTTTTCCTTTAAAGCAGCATTGGTTCAGTTTGTGCTGAATCAAGTACACTGGTGAAAGCCAGTAAGGTCTAGTTCACTGAAAGCTCACCTGAAAGCTGTGAACTGTTGTGGTCTGACATAGTCATGATTTATATCCTGGGTCAAATTGTGCACCTCTGCATCTCATTTCACCCAGCTGTCAAAGAGTGAGAATAGCACCCCCCCCCTTATGAATGTGGTATGATTTACAACTTATTAATGGCAGAGCTTGATGCATTTCACAGGTGATTTGGTGTAGGTTCTCAAAGGTGTGAATTATTAATCACAGCATTTTCTCTTTTTTTGCTGCTAAACAGTTAAATTGCTTGTCAGAATTGGGCTCCAGTGTATTTGAAAATCTTCCATAGAAGTAGTAACAATCCCCGTCTTTTGCTGGCCCGTGTTCACCACAGATTTGAGCTAATCATCCCAGATTCATCTCTGGGATCATGCAGTGGAGGCACAGCAGTATACTGGGAGTGCAACTGCCTTTTGAATCCCATGCATGGCTCTGTGTCTGGATGACAAACCCTTTGGGCTCCATCTAGACCAAGTGGAACCATCTGTTGCAAGTTGCTTTGACTCTTTAGCATCCTTTATGTCTGTGCTATCTCTTACCCTGTTGAGTTTGGATGCATGATCAAACTTTTGAAGTATTTGTGGAGGACAGAAACAGAAGGATCGTGTTCTTATGTGACAAAAGTGTTCAGCTGAAGAGTTTCAGCAAGGTTCACGGGCAAGTCCTCTGGTTTGTTATCCTGTGGTGAATCAGCACGTAAACCATGGTTTGTGCAGTTCCACTGTCTAAAGCTGAGGATGTGAATTATCAGACTAGACATCTTGCTGCCACTTTGAGATATGACACACCGTCTTGTCTATAGAATAAAACAAAAATGAAGTTGGTAAGCCTAATGCTCTATTTCTGTGAAGGCAACCCCGCTGACATCAATTGTACCAACCTTAGTGTGAAATAATACTCAGTGGAAACAGAAACAGCGTCAATACTTTGCTTGTGAGGCTGCAGGGGATTCATACAGCATCTCAAAGCAAATGAGGAAAAGAAAAAAAGTAACTGATTAGAATCAACACTAGGTGTGGGAAAACTTTAGTCATGTAATTTATCCTGATTGCAGGGCACGCAGGATGGAATGGGCTTCCTGAACACTTTGTCTCATCCTGTCACAGCAAGCAGGACAGCACTTCTCTCTACTGAAATTGCCCCATGGATGTGTCTGCCTGCCAGTGCTACCTGATAACCTTCTGGTTAAGGTGCATGGAGATATGGTTCAGCCTTGTGTTAAGCTGTTCTCCACATGAGCAGTGTTAAACAGTGTTGATTTCTGTAGCAAACGTGAGAGAAACTTCCTGGAGCCACTGATACATCTGTAAATTAAATGAACTGGGATAAAGTCAGTAAGCTCTGAAAATCTTAGGCTTTGGCCCTCAGTGTGGTATGTAGGTGTATTTGGGACACATGCATCTGCCTGTCTGTGGGTTTTCTGTAGAGAAATGGGTCAATTCCTGCCTTTCCTTCTAAATTGTAGGTAAGTGCTATACTGTTACCAAAATCTGCTTTCTATGATCAGAGGTTAATTCTCTTTCTATAATCACATGTACTCTATTTGGAGTCTGATGATCCTTTGACAAGAGACTATGCTTTTAGTATGTCTGATTTTTCCACTGTGTCACCCCAACGTCATTCAAATGTAACTCTGTTAAAATCCACTGAAATTGGTTACAACTTGGTCACCTGATGCATGAAAACGTACGATCCAAGGAGATCTCTTCAATCTTTAACTTGGATGATCCAGATGTGTGAATCAATAGAACTACATTTACACCCTCTCCAGGAGCATTGTGAGCCTTAATTCACTCAAGTGTGTAAATCACTTTGTGGTCCTTTGGGTAAAAAAAAAGATAAAATGCAAGAGCACAGAGCTGTAGGAGTGGTAAAGAATATCCTTCTCTTTCAAATTTCACAGCATATAAGGTCTCTCTTGCCCTACTTCTCTAGATTCCCAGTAACTGCACTAGGGGTTAGATCTGGTGCTTAGGCAGAGAATTAATCTGGATTCTTCTTACAAAACACATCTCTCAAGTGAAACTTTTGCCTATATTTTTCCCAGAAGATTCTTCTCTTTCAGTCCAGAATTTTATCAGCAATTCTTATGCTAACAGGGGTCAGGAGATGAGATGTTTCTCACGTTACACTTGAAGCTTCTCATGAATAATGGCCTGTATCACCTCTATTGTCTGTCCAAAACATAAGCAACCAGACATAAGGCCAGAGGAGAAATTTAAAGAGTGCTGAATAAGCCAGCAGGACAGACCAAGAACTGAGATAGTCGGAGAGTGAAACAAATACAAGGTAGAGCAGATGGTTATTTGGGGAAATATCTGAGCAGATTAACTACTAGGCAGCTAGAGAATGAGTCAGTCTCCAGCTAAAAAGTACCCTGAAATCTTCAGAGTGAGATTAACAGAAGCACAGATGAAGATCACTGTAGCCAAAATAAATTAGAGATCGTTATTCCCTAGTGAATTTTCTTAAGTGTTAAGTAGAGCACATCAGTCTTTTCACAGAAATATGAAGGGGGTTGCCATACTTAAGACTACCACTTGCTCCTGTGTAGGGGCAATCTGTCCATTTTGAAGCAGTTTTTCCTATCAATATTGCCCTTCTCTTCTTTCTCAACTTCCTTTCTTTGCCTTTTTCATTCTCCCGTATGTGCACGTGTGTCTTGTGTATGGAAAAAAAACATAGCTGCAGTTTGGGCAGGATGAGAATCCCAAAATACAAGGCATTGGAAATTGCCATCATGGGAATTTTAGTTCCCCCCTAGCCCACCACTCTGTTTTTCTTCAGTAAGGCTGCAGCTGCCATCTGATTTGTATTTATATATGCTCTTTATAGATATTAATGCAATAACAGATTAAACCTAAAGTAACTGTTACTACACAGAGAAATATCAGGGTCTGATCTCGCAAACACTAATGCCTCTGAATAACTTTAATCTTGTGCATTGTATATTTGAATTTAATGGGGACTCTTACATGCCAAAGTTTCTCACATACACCAGTGTTTGCTGCAACTTCAGACTTTCCCCATATGTTGATGTCAATTTGTTTTTGCAACCTCAATACGGTTTAGAAACCTAAGGCTCTGATCACGGGTTGTATATAGGGTTTTTTTTTTTCTAGTTCTGCAGGCTTCATTGTACCAGATTTTCACGTGGAAAAATGGGCCCAAACCCTGCTACTGTTAGTGAGACCAACTGCTTGTACCAGGCTAAACTTGGCTTAAATGGGGCGCTTCAAGCATTTTCTTTGAGGTCTGAGCAAACTCATAGGTCACACAAGTTACAGAGAGGGAATGCTGTGTTTACAGTATTGTCTTCTCACCACACCTTCTGGAGGGTGAATTCTTATAAGAAACTGGATTGTAAAACTTGGAAACTCATACGGTAGCTCAGCAGCCAGCTTTAATGCTTATATAAATAGCTGAAGGTGTCCAGGAAACAGACACTGGGGTTATATCAAGCTTCTCCAGTGCAGATGGCCTCTGATCTCTGTAAGGGCTCAAGGTAAACTATAGAGTTCAGACTCACTGTGTTTGTTCAGTAGGGTCATCTTTTCTCTCTTTGGAGAATAGTAATTTTATCAGGTTTCCACTAGAATATAGAGCTTTGTTTCAGCCCAAATATTATTGGCCACATGCACATCTTCCAGTGAGCCAAAGCAGCGTATAATCCTTATATTCTGCATTTGAAGGTCTGAATCACACTCACAGGGCACAGTCAGCCTGTTGTATTCTGCTGCAGAAGGCTGCTGAGCCAAAACACCAGCAGTTAGCTTTTAGTTCAGTAATAATGGTCATTTTACAGGCTAATGTAAGGGTAACAGTCTTCCAGAAGGCAAGCACTGTGACCCTCTGGAAAGTTTTATTTCTCCAGGTTCAACAGTTTACATGTGACTAATGTACTTTTTGGAGAAGAGGTGACTTTCAAACATGTAGCAGCTGACTTGCAGGAACACTGGTGTGTCTGTATTTGCAGTTAAAGCTCACTAAGCATTGGCATAAATCTGATAAGCATCTGATAGTACCTCAAATTATCCCACTTCTCAGCTTTTGAGTGAATAAGACTTAGTTCTTAGCCCAGGAAATATAAATAGATTTTTTTTTTCTTTTCTGAATCCTGGCATTATTTAAGATGAAGCTTCTTTTTGTTAAGTGATATCACCATATCTGTCAAGACAAAATCAATATGTGTGTGTGTACATATGTAAGCATAGTCAAGGTAGAAGAACAATGAAAGATTGAGAAACAAGGTAACAGACACAAGAAGATGATTAAACACTTGAAATTAAGAAGAAATTTGCTTAAGTGGCATAAATAATATTGTACATAACATCTTTCTCACAAGTTTCCCCTCCTGAGATATTAGAGGAATGTATGAGACGTATCAGTCTGTATGTCAAGAAGTTGTGTGGGGCAGTTGAGATACCGGCTAGGGCTTTTGAAATGTGGTATTTTCAAGTTACATAGGATGTTCAAGAGTTTTATCAGTTTTAGGCTCCTACATCCCTGTGGGATTAGTCATTCAAGGGCCAGACACTTCAGAGAGGATTAACCTCAAACTTTAAATGTCTGGAAGTCAGTAGTTTTGGGCTGTGCTGGTCAGTCAGGATCTCTTTCTAAGCAATGGAGAGAAGGGTCCAGGGGAGGAATGATGTCGACTACTTTAGATCCTGTGTTAGGGAGGAGTGTATTGCCCCTTTCCATTCAGTGTAGAGGGAGAGCACATGAATAGTTTTGGTGACTGGTTTTTTACATGCAAAGTTATATGAGTATAATGTCATCTCTCAACATGTAATGCTGATATTTTAGAAGTTGTTTTGTTGGAAGATGCAGATAAAAGCCCAGTGGCTTCTGGTTTGGTTTGGTTTTTTAATTCATTTTTTTAATTAGAGCCTATTTATTGGATATTTCTGGAGATCTTTATGACATCTGAAGGGACTTACACAACTCTTGAAAGGAAAAAAATTGAGGGAATAAAAAATGTTCTGCTTCTTTAAAAACAAGTTGGCACTACTGAGTTATTGGTGTTAATTAGATGACTGAGAAAGCACCCCTGATGAGGGAACAAGAGCTCATTCCTTATGTCTGGGTGACGATTGGACTATTGTGTGCTCCTTTCTGAGCTGGGTGGGTCTGGTGAGTGTATAGGGTGATGGTTCTTGCTTTCTACTGTGGAGCAGCCTCCAAATGTCACTGACTCGTGGAGCAGCTGGGAGTCCTGGTACGGTTTAGTCTTCCACCTTCTGTGCTATACCTCCAGGGTTATACCTGCAGGAAGCTGCAGTGGAAAAATAAATCCATTGGGGAACTGTTGTCACCAAGCCTCATGGCTTTGAGTAGATAACCCAGCAGGAAGATCAAGAGAGGCCAAGTAATAACTCCTTTCTGTGCCTACTCCCTCCGTGTGTGTTCTTCTCCTATTTCAGATGGGCCTGAGGACCGGAGCTTGTCCTCAGAACACCACACGTACTAGAAGCTGCATTTTTGTATAAATTGGGAACAGAACTGGCCACCAGAGATTGAAAATCTGGCAGGCAGAGCTGATTAGACATGCTCAGAAGAGCTTGCAGTTTCACTGCTGTGTGCCCTTTGGGCTCGCAGTGAAAAACAAGGCTGAGCGCTGCCAATATTTGTGTATGTGATTCTATTGTTTTATCTGAGGATGAGATCAGTCAGTGGAGAGAGCCTAGAACAAAACTGAAGTGCTCTTTTTTATTCCATGGCATCAGGAGGAATGTGAAACTGGGATGACCCCCACCTCCCACCCCACCCTGGCCTTTATGACTTCTAAACCAGTGCTCCTCTGCCTTTTTTCTTTCCATTGGCAACACGCTGTCCTTTTAAAAGGATTGTCTGATTTAGATGCCTAGGAAATGTAGAGTTGTCCTGCTGTACATCCCTGCCTCTTTTGGAGATCCCCACTCTTGCCTGAGAATTTAAGCCATGACTGACCTCTTCCAGCCTTGTAGTCTCACATGCATCCTCAGAATATTTCAGCACCTAGATGATTTTTATCAGTCGCTTCCAACCCAAACTGTTCTTTAATTCTATGATCTCTCTTACCTTCAGGTTTTCCTTTATCTGCCTTTTAATTGTGTGGTGTTGTCAGGTAATTATTTGTAAAATGCAAGTACTGAAATATGCCTACTTTTATTGTGATGGAAAGGAAGGATTGCAGTACTATGGTTTGAACGGGGATTTGGAGAAAGCTAAAGGTAGGATTCATAGATAAGGAGACACAGGGGAGTTTTTATAGGTGGTGGTTGACTAGCAGCATCCTTGTTGAATTGATTGTTTTAATGCTTCAGTTTAATTGTAATATTAATCATGTGCTAGAGCACCAGCACTTTGTGAAGGTGTCTTTTTTAGGTACTATTTCAGTAGAAGGAAGGAAGTTGAATAATAACTATTTAAACCTTATGATCGTGTCTGAGTCCCAAAGCTTGGATTTGGTCATGACTTCCAACAGTCCATGTGGATTTTTTTTGTGTGCCTGTCTGGATGGCAAAGAGACAGGTAGCTGACTTTTTCTGTTGACAGAGGCTAAAAGAGGCTCCACAGCTTTTGTAGACAGATGCATTACCACAAGGCCAGATGCTGCCGTTGCCTCAGCCACCCAACAAGACAAACAATTATAGAAACCTTCTCTTTATCAAATTCACTTGCAGTGGTCACTCCCAAAGCTCCTTTGAAAGCTTGTCCCAACCCATCTGAGAAAAAAAAAAAAAGAACCCAAAAAAAAAAGAGAATACCAGCGTATGTCTGCAGCTAGACCAGGAGGCAGATGTAAGCAAGCCTGCCTGTGCCTTCTGAAGCTCTCTTAGTTCCTGGAAGGCAGCCAGTGCTGAAATAATGGCTCGAGGCAGCACCCCTTTCTCCCCTCCCTGACCTACGAGCAGACAAGACATTTGTACGTTGTGAAAGCCGTGGAGCACATACTGTGCTTTGCAACTGTACAGTGCAGGGCACTGTTCAGAGCTGCAAATCTCCAGTCATGCATTCACTGTAAGGATCTTGTATAATGTCAGAAATGTCCCCCCCAACTCCCATGCCTCCCTGTTTAGAGATGCTGACATATGCATAAAAACTAGTTGGAGTTGTAAAGTGTCCTGTAAGGCGGGAGAAGTGATCTGGGCTGACTTCTAACCCGCGTGGCTGACTGGACCTTGGAGGTCACTGAGGGAGGTGTGCTGCAACCTACTCTTCTGAGATGCAGTGGGATCCTGCGATGCCCATGGTTGTGTGCATTTAGGGGGTAAGATACAGTGACATGCAGTAGAAATATTTTGCATTTGGCTTCCTAGTCAAAATTCCTTTTAGTTTTACAGCTTTCTCATCCTATATTTCATTCCCTCTCCCCTTTTCTTTAGCCTGCATTCAGCTCTCATGTTTTATTCGTAAATGAGTTGTCTTTGCTTCTACATGATTTATTTATTTATTGTTCTGTGTCTGCCAGTGAGTGGGCAGCTCTCACTGTGCTTTAGTTGCAGTTATTTTGCAAGTCAGCTCACGGGCATTGTCCCGTTTCACTTCTTGCCATGGTGTTTCCCCATCCCTCCTAGGCCCGCAAGCTCACAGGCTGTGTCTGACTCTGTGTGTGGCGTGGATGGGCACATTCACAGCCAGCATTAGCAAGGCTTAGGGGTTGCTGTTCTTTTTATCAAGGTGCTGCTGAAATTTGGAATAGCTGAAATTTGGTCATAAAAGATGCTGAGGCGTTGCCAGAAACCATCCTTTAAAAGCATTCTTGGATATTCTAAAGGATTGGTGAAGTGAACCTTAAAACCCTTCCTTGATTTCTGTCTCTGCAATGCTTGTTTTCTCTCACAAAGATTTATTTTCCCTTTATGAAGACTTCCAAAGTACACAACCTCACTGGAAGTCTACTGCTCCCAAATGAAGGTCTTTTTTGCAGGTTTTGACCTGGGTTCATCTCCTATTACAGCTGCAACTACTTTTCCTTTGAGGTAAAGCCAAAGCTGATGAAATAAGAGTCAGTGCTGGAGACTGAAGGCTTCTTCTGATCCAGAGTAACGGGTTAACGTTGACACAGGTAGTTCTTGTCCAGTTTTCTGTCCAAGGCAACACAAAGGGATCTTTCTGTTGGCAATATGTGCCTCTCATCACCTGTGACCCGCCCTTGCTCCTGGGAGGTCCACCAAATCGCTCCTTCCTTCTAAGCTGCTCATCAGCCACGAGGTGGGAAAGGCTGTTGGGCTGAGCTCTAATTTCCCTGCATGACCCAGAAAGGAGAGACTTGGTAGCTTTTTAGGAAACACACGGCTGTGTAACATTCAGAGGGAGGGTGTGTGGCAAGTCAGGCAAAGCTACCTTTTAAAATGCAAGACAATTCGGAATGAAATCCTTTTAATAATCGCAACGTTCTGGCTAATTGCAGTTTTCTCTTTCCCGTAGTGTTCGGCTTCTCCAAACAATACCCACGACATTTGCAGTAGGGGAATTGAAATGTGCTTGGCAGCTCCATTCTGCAAAGCCTTGATAATTTTTGTCATCGATCCAAAATCTTATGCCAGTTCCCTGACGTGAGGTCACTCTCATTTCATCCCATGGCTGCCGGTAGACTCTTTTTTTTTCTGTCCTGGCTGCCCTCACCCCCTGCCTAGCTCTCTCCCCACCTTATTTTGTTGGAGGTTAATCACTGCGTGAGGTAACTCCATCCTTGGCATGTTCTGTGATCTGGAAATTTTGTCGCTAATTACCGCCTTCTCACCGGAGAACGAGTCTGCAGAGTCCTGCCCTGTAAGTGACTGCACTCCTCCATGGCTCACATTGCATAGAGGACGTTTCTGGCTAACAGGAGTCTGCTGGGGGTTGACCAGTCTGAGCCTGGAAGAAAAATGGACTCCTCTTTATAATCTAGAGCGTCTGCCTAGAAAACACTTAGTGCTCCGTGTGCTTAGCAGCAGAAGAGAATATACCTGTCTGGAATGGAGACCGTCCTGCTTTTAAACAAAAAAAGCCTATATGATATTTGCTTTGAGTGCTCAGGACTTGGGGTGAGACGGGAGTGTAGAACCGAGGTGTGTGCAGAGGGGCTTAGACATCCCCCAAAATCTTGCTAGGAGGATGAAATTTTCTTTTCTTTTCCCTTTCTGGTCACGTTTTACCACTGGAGTTACTCAGCGAATTAATAGGTATAGAAATGCAAAGCTCTTTTCTTATTACACGCCATCGATCTGATTGCAGTGTCATTAATTGAAAGACTCGGGAAATGTGATGGATGGTTCAGTTCAGGATTCCACATTCGTTTTGGCATAGCCCTGCAGGAGAAAAGCTGCATGAAGCTGATTGAAGGGCTCTTTTTGTCTGACATGAATTATTCTTTCATTGTCAAACCTTGTAACAGCATTCAGACATAGGGAGATTTACAATGTGAAATCCTAAATGGGGTCTATTCTTAAAATAAAATTAGAAAAAAAAAAAGAGAGAAGAGAGAGAGCTTTATCTTGCAACGTTGAAAATAGCTACGTTAAAAAAAAAAACCTCACAACTCTTACAAATTAAATCTCTTCTGCAAAACCCAAGGGGCTGATGTTTCTCACTTAATTTTAAATTATTCCAATGATAAGGCCTTAAATGAAAAGAAAAAAACCCACCCAACAATTGCTTTAATCACGTAACTGTTGTCAATGTTTTATTACATTCAAAGATATCTGTTTGTATGAGAGGGTTTGTTTGCTCTTTCCACTGCTGTCATTTACCTAGCAGACCGATTTGTCCATTAATCTGCGATTCCTGCATGCCCTGTGAAATGAGAATGGGTTTTCTTTGGGGGACAGCCTAGGTGGACGATGTTTAGATGCTTGTTTTTAAGGAGATCATTCTGCATTTCAGAAAGCATAAAAATGGATCGGGCTTGGATGCCGACAGGATTTCGTCCTTTTTTCAAGCTTGTGTCTGAAGGCAGAGCTTATCAAGCAGTGGTTTTCATTTGTCACTGCTGATCTTGGTAATTTGCTTGTTAAATTTCTGTTGCTCTTTTGTCTGTGTAAAAATTTGTGCCACGCTCTGAGAATTGTCGGCAACTTTACGAAACGTAACGGTTACAAAAAGTAGCAGAAAGGCGACGGTCGGCTTTGCTTTTACACAAGGGTACCGTTTGCAAAGTTGCTGAAGAGTTTCTAATGCAAAGCAGCCACCCAACTTGTGGTCTCATTTCAGAATAAAATAGCCAAATAACATTATACGAGATCTGAATCGATGTCATGCCTGTTACAGATGCCGGAGCTGGTAGAATAGCTAGATTACACAGAGCAGACAGATTAGATGAAGAAGAGCATTCGGTTACATTACATGTGATTAGTGGTGTCTATTCATCTGTTGAGTTTGGTTTTTGGTTTAGAGAAAGCTGACTTATTTTGTCGGCATACGGCGCGTTGGAAGGAGCGGCGGTGTTGGGACTCGGAATTGGACATAAAATACAGTAGTAAAAAAATCTCCAGCTCTCTGGTTTTAACTGCCCTCCTCCCTCAGCTACCTTACGGTCTGACGGCCCTGCGTGCCCAGGCAGCGTTAGCAGACAGATAGCCACGGGAATGATTACAGTCTGTACTCTTCCATTTAACTACTTTTCAACCCCAGATAAGTATCGAGTGATTATTTTCTGTTTGAACTCCTAAACAAATGCCCCTTTTCACCTGAGATGCACATTTGCAGGCAACACACTGCCCCGATAAAAGAGATGAGTAATTCACATTAAAGTGGGAAACAGCCTTTTCAGACACTAAGAAATAAAACGCATTGATGGGAAATGTTGTTCTCGTCCCCCCCCTTTCCCTCCCCGCCCCTCCCCCTGCCTGTTCTGCATGTAATACCCTGCCGTACGTATATTTTAAGGTCTCATTGTTCGGCGAAGGGCGAGATTATTTTGTAGGGGTTTTTTTTGTGTTATGCTTTTGTCTGCCTGGGTAGGACCTCTGGGTAAAGGGACGGCGAGCGTGGCCGTGGCTGCTGGAGTTGCAAAGCCTGGCCACTGCTCCCCGTGTTGTGCTAGTCCTCTAATGCGGTGCCTTTTCTTTCCGAGAGCAAAGAGCCTACGATAAACTCTGCGCTTGGCATATTGGAAATCTTCTGTCTCCATAGCGCCTGCAATTCCCAACAGCTAAGTTTTGAAATGAAACTGCATGGCGGGTCAGCACAACACTCATTTAGCACCGTTTCTTTGAAAGCCCCTTCTTGCTTGGGTTTGGTTTTTTTTTACGCTGTACAGTCAGCTCTGGGACGCTCGCACTCGAGGGCTTCTCTGGGCAAAGACATTGTTTTACTGCAGCTTTTCTTTAATCTTGCTTCACTGTGAGCACCTTCTATGTTGTTAGCCGTGGCCGGCTGTAATCTTCTAGTTCTTAAAAGGTGAGGGAGATTGGGGAGTTATTTCTTGAAGGAGCTGTTTCTGTTGTTTTAAATGTAAAGATTAAATGTGGTTTTGTTGCTTTATGCCGTCTAAAGCTAAATAAACGTGACAGTTTCTCGGTGCCCAAAATTGGGAAGAATGTTTTTCCTTTGGTGCCACTAATTAGCCTCCCATCGAAGCCGATAGAAGTAGAAAGAGAGCTAAGGAGAGAGGGTTATGCAGCATGCAATCCTTGCAGGACTCTGTGAGTGTAATGTATTGGGGGGGGGGGGGGGAAGGGGGGAAAAAAAACCCCAACCAAAGCAACAAACTCTTTCTGTGAAACTGCTTAATTTTCAGAGTTCCCTGCACTTGGAAACGTGCGATGTAATTTCTGCAAATTAAATTCCTGTTTGGAGCCGTAGCCGCTCTTATCAAATCTGTGTAAATAACATTGTCCATCGACTGTGGTGTCACCTCTGAAATGCTCTCTGCCCATGGATAGCATCCCAGCTCTGTCTTTTCTCGTGGTGAAGTCAGGGGTGGTGCTGGATTTTGGAGCTTTCTCATTTTATTGGGTTTTTTTTTAATTTTGTTTTATTCAGGGCGGGTTTCTTTACATTTTTTTTAGTCCGTTTTTGATTCTGACAGTTTTTAAAGGTAAGGCTCATTTTTTGAGATTAAGAAGAAGGAGAGAGTGAAAGGTACTGTATCTTTCTTCTTAATTGCTTGGCTTAAGTCTAAAACATCTGAAAAACGCCCTTAAAATGATCTTAAAAGTAACAGTCTCTTAATTTTAGAAAAAAAAAAAAAAAGAGAAAAAAAGGAACAGATTTAGCTTACCCTTTTTATGGACTTAACTTCAGGAAATTAGGCATCCACTCTGTCTCCTCTGGAATAATCAGTTTCGTATCTAATATATATGAAATGACCGAATACATCTACATCATTTGCATCTTTAACTCGGGAACAATTGGTCAAAAAAATGGAAGCACTGCTACAGATCAGAGAATCTTTTAGTTTAAAGCCTTTAAGTCACCATTTATTTCCATCTAGTTAAGCTTAATTTCCTTTTATTGTGTTGTTCAAATGAAAATATACAATGCCATGTCTAATTGTGTTACTATTCACATTAATAACCTGTAACTTTACATAACAATGAGCAAGAAGCATCGAAAAGGCAGAAACAGATGCAATTATTTGTTGCTAGCTAAGTTACTGTACGTGACCCAGGTGCTGTAGTACTATTTGCATGTGTTTCTCACCTTTGTTCACCCAGACACATGGGGATCTCAAGCTATTGCTGACTAATTGATAGTTGTAGTAACTGCTATAGGCTCCTTAGATTAGAAATGCATGCAGACGTGTGTCTTGATTCAAACATTAAGGAACACACACTCTCACTTACTTACATGGGCAGAAAGTCTTCATACTATTAGAGGTGTGTGATGGAGATAGCAGGACATAAAACAGAAGAGAGAGAGACACAGAGAGAGAGAGAGAGACAGAGACAGAGAGATGGCATGCAGCATATATACCCCTACAAATAGTTCTAAAATGCGTTTGCAAATGCAGAAGTCTTCAGAACCATCCAACAGTTCAGCACACCCTTTTTATCTCTTCTCTGCGGGACGTCTCCATCCAGATTACTCGAAAAAAGCGGAAAAGGTGAGAGCTCTGCCATCTTAGCTCTGAATTCATCTGATTTCCTTTTTTTTTTTTTTTTTTTATTCCCCCTCTCCCTTATATTCCTCATGCCATTGTCCATTCTTATGATGGCAGCCGCCCTTGCTCTTGAATGCAAGTGTCACAGCGGGAGCAAAAAGGGTTCAGGGCTGCATTGTCAAAGCCATGGTTGCCTATTGTTTCTTAGCCTTTCACTGCTCTGCTTTTCCGAGCCTCTTTCCCTATCAGTGGCCCCTGTCAAGGGGAGGAGTAGGGAGAAAATTGCAAGAGTTAGTCGTCCTTTTTATTGCACACTGTTATGATAAACAGCCCAGCAATACATCCCACAAAATTAGGAATTATAACGACGGGACGGGGGGAAAAATTCTTTGTAGGTTTGCGTTTGTCGCTGCCCTTATGTCAAAAGCTTGGTTTCTTAGGAAAGACTTTTGTATTGGTGTTTTGCCCAGCAAAAAATAGAGGCAGCTGCAAAGTGAACAGTGAGCTATTTAGCCACAAGGTAAAAATTTCCTGTTGCTATTTGGATACTGATGCTTTTCAATTTTAAGGGTTGGGGGGGAGGAAGCATGACTGAAAGCATTTCTCTAGCTGTCCATTCATTCATCCATCCATCTATATTTTATGTTTTAAAGCAATTGAAAATGATTTTTTGAAAGGCCAGAGAGAGAGAGAGAGACTGTTTGCAACTTGGTTTTATTTGAAATTATCTCAGTGTAGATTGAGGTTTGTGTTTCAGGTGATTGAATCTTGTACTGGGAAATGAAAGGGGAATGACTGTCCTGCTTGTGCCAGAAAGTGCTGGCTTGTCAGGTCATCTCAAAGTAAAATCTTGTCACAATTTCTCCCTTTCATGGGGGGAAAATATATATATACAGGGCTTTACTTACCATTTAAGTGTGTGATTGTCTCGTGTGAACAGGCCAGCTTTTCTGGTGTTCAAAACTTTAGGGAGGTTACAAAGTCATGGCCTCAAAAGTTTTTTGTTTTACTGCATTTGATATGAAATTGTTTAGAGAAAGAAATGATGTCTGAGATCTGGCTTCCAAGCAGAGAACAAACATATTTACGTATTCAAGTTGTAAATAATCTAGTAATTTCCCTTCCAGTATTTTTTTTTTTTTTTGTGGTCTTAAAAAATCTAACAAAGTAAAAGAGAAGCAAATGCAATTTGGTTTATGCTTTTGTTTCTGTAAATACGAACATCTTTCCAACCCTTCACACTTACTCCCTTAACTGCACAGTGTATTTAGCAGTTTGGGGATTTGGTTTTTAACAGTCTATCATTATATTATTTTGACTGAGCTGCTATATTATCACAAATTATTAAGAAACCCTCTACAGACCATTCCAATATGAGTCTGAATATCTTAAGTCGTTGCAAATGTCTAGCGCTATTTTATCATGGCTAATAATAACAGGCAGAGTGCTCTCCCAGATTTAAATATGGTTTAAAGGAGCTTGCAGAGAAATACTTGTGAAAGTGCTGAATGGTTAGGCTCCTGTCTTGGTTATGTTTAGGCATATCTAGTCATATATATGAGTATCCCAAATGATAAATGTTTGTGGTGAATGTACTTTGAAAGAAATGGGAAAAACTGTTTCACCTGAACCCACGTTTAACTCTCAGAAGGCTGAAATGTAAGTGATTTGACAAACAAATTCTCTGAGTCCGTCCTACAGGCAACTTGCTTTGCCTTTTATTTTCCGAATCAGCCTGTTTTACACATATATATTGCCTTGCATTACCAAGTTCTAGGTCAAGTACGTGTCTGTTTGGAATATCTTTAGAACTGAAACTTTTTGAAGGAATGATGAAAGAACTCTGGCCTTGTTTTAAATCAAACCCTGAATGCAGCCGAGGCCACCCTGGGAGCACAATGTTTAATTTCCATTCGACATCTGCCTTATATTTGCCATTGCAGTCCACTGTCTGTGTGGAAGGAGCACTTCTCGCTGATAAAAGTTTGGTATCTCTTTTGTCAGAGGTTGTCATTTCTGTGCTCTCAATCTGGACTGTCATTTTGTAAAATCTTTTGTCGCTGGAGCTGAATGGAAAACCTGGAATGTGTGAGAGATTAAAGAAATGGGGAAGAGGATTCAAATGTGTAGAGCAATTCTGGTCGCTTGACTCTGAGACAGATGGTGCCTAATCCTGATTTTCCTTACTCCAGCGTAAATACTGAGCTGTCCCACTGAAACCACCGCTGAATACTGATGTAGCATCAGAATCAGGCCTGCCTCATTTCTCTGCTTTTTGAGACCTTGTGCTTATCTTGCTGTTCTTTATGCATGCAAAGCTCTCATTTTACCCTTCTGACTTCGTGCTAATTTACACACGGGTGTAAATCCTGAGTTTCAGTCATTACTCTGGACACAGGCTTGTAGAAGGGCTATCAGTCTGACCTTCCAGACTCTACGAATAAATATTTGAATAACTTGATGTGCTCTCTTTAGGTAGGTCTGGGTAGGGAAATATTATCCTCTCCAAAGAACTGGGATGGAATTTGGTGTGTCTGGACATTCCACACTGTTAGTGGGAATGTGGTAGTGGTGGTGGCTGAGATGTTAGGGCTACCTGGGAGGAAGAAGTTTATTCAGAGCAAAGGCAGAAACATTTGTCACCACACCCCACAGATGTATTTTGTTGCAAAAAGGATGCTTCAGGGAAACTGACTGAAAAACTGTTACAGCCTTGGGATCAAGAGAGAACTGTTCCAGGGAGAGAAGGGAAAACTTTGTTCTGTGTTTGATTTTTTAAATTAATTTTATCTTCTTATTTATCAAGTCAACTTGTGTTCATGTTGCTTTTAATGTTAGAAAATAAAAAGGCCTTTTACCCCCCAGATCCATTCTGTAATCTGAGGTTGAAGTGCTCTGTGTACAGTGTCAACCCAAGTACCTATTTAACTTTTGCCCTCTGGGATTTCAGTGAAGCACAATCCTTATGGTCCTGCTCTAGATAGGAATCAATTTCTCCTTTTTTGTTTGTTTGTTTTTTTCATTATAGGAGTAACAGTGGGAATTGCTCATAACCCAAAATGGAAACGGTCATCTGGATTCTTCTGAAGATAAGAGTCAAGGCCAGAAGTCTCCATGAAAGAACTACCCAAGACCCAAGAAGTCTTCATGGAAGATCTACTCAAGACCCAAGAAGAGGACCACACCTGCTGCCTTTTCTCCAGAGACTCCGTCCTGCATTGAGTATTGTTTCTCCCTGGTTGGAGCTTCCCTGGTGAGTCCTTAGTGGTTGGTTCTGACAGACAGAAATTTTGTCAGTGAAGTTTTGTAATGGCTCACAGGCCAGAGTCACGTACCCCAGGGTGTTCTTTTACACTGCTGCTGACCTGTGTGTCATCACACACTTATGACTATGGTAGGTTTGTATAGTCCAAAACGTAACAAGAGCCATCCCTAGTGAGCTACCTCAAGAAAAGTTGAACCATTTGATTATTAAGCTTTTATTAGTCCCATATCCATGTCCATTTACTACTTCAGATGCACATAGGTAGAGCAGTGTCACTTTAAATCACTGATTAGATAACTCACTGCATTTACTGGCCTCTTGAGTTTTACCAACCACCAGAACCAAGCCTTTGCAATGAGTTTTGTGTCCAGGCAGGATTTGCATGTCATGGGCAGCGTCTTCTCCTGGGGTTATCATTGGTTTCCATATGCTTGTTTATAGAGTTAGGTGTTATTCTATATGAGCAAAGAGATTTCAGCTTAACAGGTAGAAAATAGGATGGTTACAGACCTGTTAAAGTAGAAGCATCTGAAGTAAGACATGGATGGACGTGTCGTCTTCCACTGGGAAAAGTCTGCTTGGAGGGAATCATTTAGCCATGGGAAGCTGGGAGAGAAGTGTGGAGTGAAAGGCTGGCCAGGCAATTATTCTACTAATGGGTAAGATTATGTTGGTTTTCAGTAAATCAGTGCAAATCTGTGCTTAACTATGTCTATGGAGAAGATTCCGAATACAGAGAGTGTGGGGGACAGGCTTACCCGATGAAAACTGCCACAGTGCTTGACAGCGGTTGGAGGCTGGCTTCAGCTGCAGGATGTGGGGCACATTGAAGTCCTTGTGTAAAAATGTCAGGGACTCTGTCCTGCTTGGTCTTTTCTTCTCTGAGGTTGAGACAGTTTTTTTGCTGGCAAATGTTGTTCTTCCTTATTCAAAACATGTGACATAGTTTAACAAAAACAGACCTTTCAAAGCCATTAGTGTGTTAGCACAACAGAAGACTTTCATGTGACAATGTTGGCAAGAAAGAGAAAAGATTTTTCTTAATAATTGTTTCTTTCTAAGTCAGGGCATTTGCTGTATTTTGATGGTGTGTCAGAAGTGCTTAAATACCAGTCTTAGTTCAGGTTTCAGAACATCATTTCAGCTTTACAGGCTGTCACTTTACCACAAGGGGAATTTGGTAGGGTTTTTTTTTGCCATGCATCTTCAGTTTTTGCTTGCACGCTTTAAATCTACTCAGTTGCTTTCTCCATCTTGTGTGTGGAATTGCTGATTTATTTATGTGAATGTCAAGCAGGGCAGTCAATGTGCAAATGCTGTGCAAGTGCTGAAAATAGTGGACATCATTTTGTTTCTTTACATTGGCTGTGACTATGATGAAGGACTTAGCCTGGGTGTGAGTTAATTTTAAAAAGGACAATACACAGATTGTGTTTCCACCTGCCACTTGTTCCTTTGGTTTGTCAACGTTTTTTTGCCCGTGGTTTGAGAAGGGACTGCAGTCTAATGGAAGGCCCTTGGCAACTTGTCAGTCCTGGTCTATTTTTTTTCAGCTGTTGCAGAATGTTCTGTAAGAGTCAGTGGCCTGTTCAAACTTTTATCAAAGCCAAAAATCATGCTTTGTGCTGTTAATAGTTCCCCATCCTTCGCAGGTTTTCATTGTCTCTTTCAACATCATCCTGTATTACCTTGCAAACTGATACAGGAATGAGATTAAGAGACTACATAATCTGCTCTGTTGAGAGAGGGTGTAGTCACCTGAGGGGACACTGAACACAGGTGTGATGTGGCCCCAAGTGCCTAAGGAATATGCCAAAGTCAGGTTTAAATGCTGAGGCTGCAGTAAACCAGCTGCAAGTCATAGTCTTCCTACAGTATTTACTTCAGACTTTTTTCCTGGTCATATCTCCCTCTATTCTGCTGTTGATACCTACTTTGATATCCATCTCTGGTTCATATTCCTGCCTGTGCACAGAAAATCCTTCCAGTCTTTGCCAAGTCATCACCTTCTCAACATGCAAATCCCTTCTAAAACCTCTGTTCTTCGGTATTGACCACATGAAATGATTTATTCTTCTAATATATCCGCATATTTGTCAAGGCTGTAGATAGATTAACAGACAGCAGACACGTATCTGAATAAATTGCATGATATTTTCACTGTAACCATGGTTCTTTTTCCCTTATTTAGTTGACTTTCTCATTGTTTTTGTTTTGTTGTGAATTAAGCTGATCAACTGCGTGAGTTTAGGACATAGTGTCGAGCTATTTCATTTGTTCTTGTTACACATTTGGAATTCTGTATAAACAGTAGGTAAGTGGTAAAAAAAAAAGTATTAATTGAAGTATGAGCTGCAGCTCGGAAACATGCCCAGTTGGCATTAAGATTCAGCAGTGTGCAGTGAGCAATGGAAATCAGACAGTGATGATGTTTACCAGGGGAGGATTATGTGTTGCTGAGAGCAACAGGGTAGATGAAGGACTGGATAAAGCCTCAAGTGACTTGGTTTCATCTCAGACCTGAGTCTGCATTGAGTCTAAAGTTGGACTAGAGACCTCCTGAGGTCCTTTCCAACACGAATGATCCTGTGATTTGGTGGGTGTAGGTGGCCTGGTGCTGGCAAATGATGACAGTCCAAACCCACTAAACACAGGCCAGCGGAAAGAGCATGTTTCCAAAATGTGGCCTGTTAAAGAAGCAGATGGTTTTACCTGTGGGCACTGAACTTGTATGTAGTGACACCTTTTCTACTGGTGTCTCATTATTGTTGTGCATGACGAGAGGCAAATCCATTAGAACCAGCCTCACCACTGGTATGAGGCAGTGATTTGCATTAATACCAACTGCCAGGGCATTCTGGAATTGGATCTGGGAGGAGAAAATCTCCAGCTGCACTAGCTGAGGTGAGGCATAATTGTTGGCCTGCTGTTTGTTAGGCTCCTGGTAGATGTGGTAGGTGGGCAACCAGCTGATAATATCGTGGCCTCTGTTGTGGGAAGCTGCCTAGGGCAGGTCTGGGTGGGTATCATAGGTTGAGGCCAAGCCAAGAAGAGGCCAGAACTTTGGGTGGAGTAATGTATCGGATGAATTTCATTTCTTTTTTTCTCTTTGGACAGTATTCTCATGTCTAAAGGTCCCAAAGGTTAGTGAGTTAAATCCTGGGAGAGAGGTCTTTTTTCTCTTGTTGATGTCTTCTTGCAGAGAAAGGCAGAAAGAGTTCAGTTTTGATAAAGTGTTAAAAACACTGGAATAAGCTCAAATATTTAGGTGTCATTTCACCTGAGTTAAGGTGGTTACATAGCTTTGTATGCTTTCCAGGATGGGCTTAGCTCTTGTAAGTAAAGTGGGTAAACTGCTATAAAAGGAGAAATGGAATGGGGAGAGAGGGAATTGGAGAAATGCCAACGTTAGCTCAAAGGCAATAATTAATCCAGCATATAGTTTAGTTCAGTAGTTAATAAAATCACGTTTTGGGTGTTCAGCAATTAAATACGTACGGAAAGGTAACACGTTACATAGCATCTGCCCTCTTCCTTGAGTGCTGATGAATGGGTGTTCTTTAATATTTACATTCCTGATAGTTTCAGGCATTAAGACAATATTTTGTTTCCGAGGACACAAATCTGTGTTTTGGAAGCCTCCTTCCAGAAGGTGACAGAGCAATCTAAACCTGGGTAAATATCTTTTGGACCATCTACTTACTTGTTTAGAAAGCTGCATTCAGCAGAATGGATCAGAGAAGGGGCTCGGTGACAAACCTTCATTGTTCTGAGGTTTAAAATAAACTTGTTGTGGCTAAAGATGACAGTGCTGGCTTCCCAGAATGCATGTTGTCATTTCAGTGCAGTGTGCTGCATCCACCAAGCTGTGATTAATTGCAGCAGGGCTGCTTACAATTTGAAACAGATATCAAATGCTAATCTTTCCCTTCATGTACAGATCATATGGGGGCTGGCTACTCACACAGTTAGTCCATAATACTCCAGATACTTCTGCACACGTGTGACTCTGCTCATGTGAAGGGTCCAGTTGAAGTCATTGAAACTAGACGTGAGCTGAGTTCTGTAAACACGTGTTTGTGTAACCCACTGGTATGTGTCTGATGTGTGTCCCGTTTTACTGGCAGCTTAATAAGTGCTGCTGACCTGTGTCTTGCCCTTTCACGCACTTAAGCAGGCACACAGAAATACTAGTTTGTCTGGCCTGTTGATCAGCCAGCCTCCCCAGGGACCAGATTTTCTGCCTCGTGAACTGGATCTGGCCCCTGAACTCACCAGCTGGCTATTCTGCTCAGTGGGTATCTGTAACGCAGACAGTTCAGACGCTCAAAGCAGGACCAGCCTGGCTGATGCAGAGGCTAATTACACCAGGTTAATATGGCACTGTATTTTTTAGGTCCTGAGCTGATCTGTCTCCCTGGAGCAGTGCAAAGATATATAGACATAATAGATCTTTCAGAGTTAGCTCAGATATGTGACACAGTGCTGCTGCTGGAAACTTACTTCAAGTCCCTCAACTTTAGGTCAAGGTATAATTACTTGTGTGTTCTGGCCAACACTGTAGTCATCACAATTAGTGGAAACTCAACAGAGATACCTCAGGCCAGTCCCTACTGTTCAGTGAAGGATATAATCAGTTACTCAGTGTGTATTGAGCAACCCTTGAGGGCCCAAATCTCAGGAACTGGGTCTGTCTTGGCTCTTAGACTTGGCCTCCACAGTTCAGGCTGTAAAGAATTGTTGGTTTAACTTTGGAGGTCCTGGGTGCAGTCCCAGGATAGCTGGACAAGGTAGCTATGACAAACTAGCAAGGAAAAAAGTCCTGGCCTGCACGTTGGTAGATAAAAGCTTAGGAACTATTAATATCATTTTGCTTCTGTTACATTACGGGCTGACTGTAAGAAAGTGACTTTAGATGTCTTCAGGAACTAATCCCCCATGAAGATGGGCATTGATTATGATGCTAACTGGTTTTATTACAAGAGAAAAAGAAATGGTAAACCTAATTCCCATCTCACACTGCTTCTCTCTCTCACTGTAACATCATTTCAATTCGTTGGGATTCATCCATACAAGCTGTAAAACAAGGGTATTAGAGTGGTTGCAAAGGAATATATGATATCATGGGAATATATGATATGATAGATCACAGTGACATGCAACCCCCCCAAAGATTGTAGGGAATTTGAAGGGAAAGAATTAAGAAGAGACAGGCTAGTTGTGCAAACTGTCATTTACCTGAGTAAACTGCAAATCTCTGCTCTTTCAACAAGCAGAAGTTGTATAAATCCATTCTTCATTGTGCTGTTACCAAATCCTTCAGTTAAAATGAGGTGCAGATTCTGCTCCTCAGTTTACAGGGCTACACTTGCCACGCGAGCTGTTGAACCAAACACAAGATGCTCAAGTTCTGAAATGACTGTAAGTTATGAATCTGTTGTTCGTGTCTTCTGGATGGATTTCAGTGAAGTCCAAAGCTTGGTTTGTTGTTTGAGAACTGTTTTTGGCTTTAGTAAAAGATTGACTGACACTGGCAAGAAGAGCAAACCAAAAGCAAAGAACAGCAAATTTATGTCAAGATCTCTGTGTTAAACTGTGCTGTTTCCATAGGATTGCATAGTTTGTGGCAAAAACTCAGCAGCATTACACTGTGAGAGTGTAAGACTGGATCCTCACCCATGGCTGAAATCATGGCTGAGCACACTGACAGTCTGGTTTACAGGGTGATTGAGGGGAGCAAGTCTACTTTCCATATGTGTCACTCCTGACAGTAGGACTGTTCTGAATAAAATAACATGAGATTTAACATCTTTTATATCAGTCAAATCTTGGTCAAATCCAGGCAGTCTGTACTAAAAAAAATGATCTCCCTCTTAAGAGTGTTAACCGAGGTGGATTTAACTTCATGGAAGCTGATTCAGCAGCCAACAGGCTGGTAGGCGTCTTCCAGTGAGCTCCAATGGATTTTGGGTCAAACTCTTCCTAGTATGTGGATTATCCTATATCTATTTATTTACCATGGGATTTTCACTCCTCTGAACAAGAAGCTGCTGGTTGAAGTCAGCCTCCAAATGCTACAGTAGACAAAACTGACTTCCCCAGGATAATCTCACTATTTTAAACCACATTGGACTCTCTGGAGTACTTCTTGTTAAAGTAATGCTTCATCCTTGTTATTCAGAGAGCTTATTTCAGCTCTGCCAGGAAAGTCATTGTCAGGCCAACAGCATTCATTACCTACTGAGTTCATACCTCAAGAGCTGAGCCACATTTCACTTCAGTCCTCAAGACAGGAGGAGATACAGAAATACCTCAGCCTTTCCCCTGAGTTAGTGTGGTCCAGACAGATTAATTCACTTAGCACTTAACTGAAATTATGGAGGACTTTCTTATGCTTTTATTTAGTTTACAGAATGATCTCGGTGCAGATAATGCTCCGAGCTCAGGGATGGTGCTGATTTGAGCAAAAGCCCTTGAGTACCACAAATGTCCCTCCTTCCCCTTTATGGCTTCTTCTAATGCTCTTCTGGTCCCCTTCTGGTATGGAAGCCCAGTAGCTTCCATAGTCTCCAGAATTAAGAATTAGCCTTATTGATTATTTCCCCATTTCAGTGATAGATTAGAGCAGCCTATTTTAAAGCCAGAGAAGGAGAAGGAACTCAAAAGCAGATTTTGCTCTTCATCAACTTACATATCTCATCTTTTTTTCTGATAAGCTGGTTAACTATAACCATAACAGAAGATATGGATACAACACAATATTTGTTACGTAATTCATATCCTCATTACAGTCCTTCTTAACAAAATGAAGATTTTGATGAAAGACCCTAACTAATTAATAATTATGCTATTTTGCAATCATTTAATATTTTTAAACAGGAGAAAAATGTGCTTATTATTCCTTGTCCATGATGTCAGTCTTGGTCCAGGACCTTTGCTGCTATTGCCAAGGCTTGAAATTGAAGCAGCTGAGATCTGGGTGTGGTAGCACTGCAGTGTCTTTTCTCTGTGACTATAGGCAAATCCCTGAAAGCTGCATTTTGAGAAAGAGATTTAGGAACCAACTTTGTTCTTAAAAATCAGCTCAGAAGATGGTATTAATTTGGGGCGAGTAATTCCCATTGCTTTCAAAGCTTTTTACCTTTTGTTGATGCTGAGTTCAGTAAATGACCAGCCAGTCTTGCTTGGTATCTTCTGCACGTCTAGTAAGGGCAATAATAAACCCCAGATCTTTATGGAATGAGTCACAGGGATTGAATGGTAATTTTACAGGTCATATTCATTGCCTGCACTGGATTTTGTTCAGGTAGGGATGAAAGGCTAAAGCCTTTGCTGTCACCAGATCCTGCATCTCTGCTCAGTTCTCCTGCTCACAGGTATACAGCTTTCTTTGGCTTTCCCTTATTTGCTGTTGTAGCTGCTGATTCTGGGTATTGTTCTACATGATCTGATGTCAAGGAGGCACCAACCTGGACTTGAAAATGGCATTGCTGTTTTACTGGAGAAATCTGAATGCCCAGATTCCATCTCTTTTGCAATGCTTTTTAAAATCTGGCTTGGAGTTCCTCCTGCTCAGCTGTTCTCCATCCACAGTGTACTGGGCTGGCCTCAGGTTCCCAAAGTGTGTAGGCTCAAAATTCTCATGGACACTGGCTCAAAATGGCACAACAAACTGCTGCTGGAACCTGTGACCACTGCAGAGCATTCCAGAGGGTCACTTTGGCTTTGTTCCAAGAGCAAAAATATCAGTAGAGATTTTAAGGGCCAAAGGGCACAAAAATTGCCCAGCCCAAGGAGTCTGGGGGAGGGAAAAGACCCGTATACCACTGGCACTGCTCACTTCTCATTTTGCTGGTCAAGGTTCAGCTGCAGAAGATGGACGGAGCTGAGAACAGATGTCCTGCTTCAAAGGCAGAGAGGGAGAGGTTATTCATTCTAATGTGCATCTGAGTTGTCTCTATTTGCACATATTAAGTAGCTGTATTTGCTGTGGTTGTTATTTTAGGTTGGTACTGTCTTTATATGTACAGGAGTAATTTGTCTATAAATGGAAGGCACAGCAGTGTCTGTGGGAATGAGCAGAGCCCAGTTCCAGCCGGGTGCACACAGTCTAACCATTTGTAGCCCCGATTCCTGCCACATGAAGGGCTCTTACCAGCACTCCTGTGTGTCTCACCCTTATTACATAGTGTATTAGTGATGGTGGAATTGGGCCCACAATATTATGTCACAAAATAGAAAACACACGACCCTACACCAGCTGTAATAGCATAATAGGATAAGTGCGAGGGAGAAACAGCAGGATATAATAGGTACTCAGCTGCTTCAGAGATGAGGCCTCTCTATTTACCTAGATAGAAGAAAGCTGGAAAACTAGGGCAAAATAAGAACAGAGTGACCGTGTAAGTGCTCCAGGAGGTGGCTGTGGGTGAACTGAGAAAGCAGCACTATGGGGTGTTATATAATAAATAATAACAATAATATCTGTGCTTGGTCCTGTTCATCCTGAAATACTTCACCCAGCTGCTTTACAGAGCTGAAGGTGGTGTTGGGGCCTCCTTGGTATCAGCTTTCCTAATTCCTTCTCTCCTCCTGCTCAGTAAAAGCCTCAATGTTTTGTGCTTCATTATATCTGGAGAGTAGGGAAGCATTCGTCTGCATTTCTCTACCTGAAAGTCTTGGATTTTCAGTTGCCTGTGGGATAGAGAAATGTGTGTGAATGGCCAAGGCCAACCACTCTGTGTGATATTTGAGAGTGGAACTGATGGGGAAGTGGGAAATGTAATGGGGGAAATCTCCACACTTCCAGCCTTGTCCTCTCGGCAGCAGAACTCCGTCACACATGCTGTCTCCCACAGGAGGTTTTTTTTTGCTGCAGAAGTCTGGGTTTCTGTACTGGGTTGCTGTGATGGTAGCAGACCTCTGTGTTGAACAGCAGACTCTTTCAGGCCAAGACATGACTTTCTGACACTCATTAATGTATCCAAGGTGTGTTTTCTATGCCAGTCTTTGATGTATACTTATCTTTGCGGCTTATCTAAGCTACCAGTTTTACTTTTAACTTATTTGCTGACTTGCGTTAAGATCCTCCTGCTGAAGTGATGACTCATTTTTAACTCCCATAAAAATTTGCATTTTCTTCCACAGAGGCACTTAGGAGCAGGTTAAATGAACCATTTAGATGATTGAAAGAGAGATGCCAGGGAAAGTGGTAATGTGTGCTGTGATGCTTTTTTGTTACTCTTTGATGCAGATTACTTCCATTCAGGTCCTTTCTTAGATGTGGATTGCTGAGCAGTGCCTCCTTCTGCACTGCCTCCCTTTCCTCTGTTTCTTGGTTTGAACTGGTTAGAATTCATTTGTGTGTTTTGGATTGTGGTTTTCCCTCCAGTGCTGTGCCATCTAACAATAAAATTCAAATTAGAGTTCCAGGAATTGCCAAGGTGGACTGAGCTGCTGAACAAACTGGAGCAAGTGACTTTAGAAGGAAAAATGTAGTTAAAAAAAAAACAAACCCCTGAAGTATGAACCATAATACATTTTAGAATTTTTAGAATGTTTCCAGAGGGCATGGAGTTTTTCTCCAGCTTTGTAAGATTTATTTAAGGGAAAAACCAGTATTCATTATTTTTCCTGGTATACGGTGATGGAATCATCGTGCTGAATCACAGGTGGTCAGACAAGTTACTAAGTGAGGAGCTGAGCTTGCTTCCCTAGGGGAAACAGTCAGTTTGAATCCAAAGTAAGTTGGAGGCATTTGGTTCTTAGTGGTATCTGTGAGGACAACAGTTGGGGTATCACCTGCTAAATCAGAAGGAGAAGTTGAAGTGAGCCATTTTGTGTAATGGTGATGCAAATCCCTCCACGTGCCAAGTCTGCTGTGGAGAAGGAGGACCTGTTGAAATATTAGCTAACAGGAGTTTGATACTTTCTTAAGTTGTAGTGAACTTTGAGTAAATGATGTTTTAATAATTGGATTAA
The DNA here is from genome assembly GCA_013401255.1 of Urocolius indicus. Classification (NCBI taxonomy): domain Eukaryota; kingdom Metazoa; phylum Chordata; class Aves; order Coliiformes; family Coliidae; genus Urocolius; species Urocolius indicus. The sequence continues at coordinate 62,883 of WBNH01001511.1, read as the reverse complement.
ACCATGTAATAAATCTACTGTATATGTAGGTCCTTGGCTGGCCTGTATTGCTGTGATATCAGGGTGTGTCCTATTCTGCTGATGTACTCTCCTCATGGCACCCTAAAAGCGAGATGTAGTGATGTCCTGTCTTAGAAACGGGAAACTGAGGCACAGAGGGGCCGAGTGACCTGACCCAAAGTTAAACAGTGCACGGAGGCATTCTAGGGGCTTGAAAGAGGACCCTTCCTCCTAGTGCAGTCATTCCTGCTTGCAACATCTGTATTGTGGCTGGTTATTGATGGATGATTTGGGTAGGCTTGTCTTTCTTGTGTGTGCATACACATACAAACGCACAGGCAGCATTTAGAAGCTGGAATATGCTTTAATGGTGAGGGGGTGGCTTGGAAGTGGGGTTTGTTATTAAACAGCCTCTTTGCGTGGGCAATATGTAAGTGTTTCTAAAAATCCAGTGTCTCCTTGCTCTTCTCCTGTTTTAGATCTCTAAAAAAAAGCTGGGTATCAAACATCCATATTCAAACCTGCCTGCTGCATGTGTCGAGCTTGGAAAGACATTTCACAGCAGCTGTGGGAACCTCAGGCTGCCAGTGCCGCCGTGTCACATGACAGGCTTCAATCAGATTGTGGGCTGCGGAGCCCGGTTTAACTGCATTTGCACTGATTTGCTCCATACAGAAGACACCGAGTTATTTAGCATTATTGATTCCTCTTGACTTATTGGGTGCATTAGTTGCCGTTGACCCTGGCATCTTGCTGGAACAGACTGTCGCGTCATGTGATACTGTCTGGCTTTGTCCTTGTTCTGAGTCAATTCTTGTTTTACTCAGCAGATGTCTTTTGTTCCTGACAAAGATTGCTCATCCGATTGTTTCGGGGGTTAGTGGCCGTGCCCTGTCCAGCCTGGGGTTCCAGCTCTCAGCCCTGCTTGGGCCAGACGTACCTCTCGCCACCCTCAGTCCCTGCTGCGGCTGCTGGGAACACCAGAAGGAGCCTGCTTTGCTTTTGCTTTGTTTTTTCTCCTTCTCCCCAGGGGTCTGGCTGGATTGTTTCTGAGACTGGCTTCTTTCTTCTGTGACAGTAAGCCAGTGAAAATAGATTTCATTTTTTTGGTAGGGTTTTTTTGGCAAGCTCCACCTTGCCTAAATCAGCATCCAACCCTTCTTGGTTTTGATTTACATCAGTGGAGACTCTGGCCCTCGATATCTAAAGGGGTGTATTTTTTTCATTTGCTGCCTGGTAATCTCACCTGCTAGAAAGGATGTGGAAAAAGTTATGGACTGTGGCAGTCTAGAGGATTTGGGTGTCCAATCCACTTCACTCTTATGCCAGCATCTGCTAAATTAGGCATTCTAGCTCTTCAACTCAAACCCAATAAACCACTGTAAGCTAAAGTGAGAGCTCTCTCTGTCAATATGACTGCAGTTCTCCGGGTGCCTTTAGGGCACTGGAGTCCCTTGTGGGTATGTATGATGTTTGAAAAAGCAGGGATCTGGCCACTGCACAATGTCCTGGCATGTCTTGAGTTGGGATCATGGGCACAGAGTCAGGTGATGGACCTTCAGGTGAAGGAGAGGGAGTGAGAACTTATTTCAGCCAATCCACCACCTAGAGAATGGCTCATGCAACTGCAACCTGGGGCAGGAAAAGCTGATAAACTCTTCATTGTCTACGAATGGCTTCAGAGCTCAAGGTTTTTCCTTAAATTCTAAGATTTATCTTCATCTCTAACAGCATATTTTAAGTCTTTCAGTGCTTGTATGGTACATGAAGTCTGGTCCAATCCAGGGACTGGATTCTCTCCCACTTGGGGTGGGACTGGTAAAGTTTCAGCTCAGTTATTTCTGTGTGCTGGCTTGCCTTTTCTCTCAAAAAAACAGAAGGAAAAGATCAATAGGTCTGATTTCTGCATTAGCTTACTGCAGCCAGGCTCTGTTTGTCAGCATTGTACTACTTCCTTCCAACTTTATGTGTGGAACCTGAATCGGGTTCATAAAAGCTGCTCAGAGGCCCATTATTTTCCATTATTATTCCTTTTTCTTTCACTATTTGTCTGATTTTTTTAAAAAGTTTAGAGTGGTTTAACTTAAAACAACACTTTTCCTACTAAACCCACAATAAATTACTATGTTATCACCTTACTTCACCGACTGCAGCTTTATTCACATGGCACAGGGATTCTTGGAAAGGACTTGTTTGGGTTTTTTCCTTACAATTTTTCTGCCACCAGTGGGAATTGGAGGGGTAAAGGGCAACATGGAATGAATAAAAATATCTGTGAAAGGAAAAGTGAGTCTGGTGGTAAAACCCACCTTTTTGGCCAGTCCTGTATGTGATCCCCCTCTTCTGGTAGTCTCTGGAATTGGCCAGGGAGGGAAGTGTTGCAGCGTAGCACAGACAATAGGATTTCAGCAAATCTGATCACAGGGGGATCATTGTCCTCATCCTGGTGAAAGACCTTTTTGGAGTTATATAGCTGGTGTTAATTCGAGGGAGCTGGCGAACTGACAATGGGAGAGACTGGTTCTCCTCTGTCTGGCACTTGGCATGGCCGTTTGTGCCTATGAGAAGTCAAGGTGCAAAGTGCTGTTGGTCTGGTCTGGTAGTGCCTTTAAATGATATTTGCCTAGATAACAATCCTACTGTGTAGAAGGCAGTTTAGATCCAATCCTAGAGTGTCTTCAGGAAGGGTTGTGTGAGAGATGACTAGACAACAGGTAAAAACATTCACATCAGCTGCCTCATCTGTCTGCTATGGATGGTCTTGCTAGCTAAGAGCAAATCCATCACAGTATGTGAAGGTGAGAAAAATGAAATGAGAGATCAGGTTTGAAACTTTTAGGCTGGAAGTATTATAGTATGTTTCTGGGTGTAGGTACCAAGATTTTGTTTGGCTCAAAGCAGAGGTAAGCAACCAACTTTATATCCATATCCAAGCTTCACCCTCCAAAAACTGAACCTAATCACAAAGGTCACTGAACTAAAACATGTCCCTGACTAATTGTCTAACATCTGCCATCTTGCTCCATCGTTTTCCTCTTCCTTTTTGCAGCAGTAATCACATTGGAGTTCATAACCTCTACCCAGACATTTTAAAGGAGGCAGGAAAATATTCTGAGGAAGGGATTGAATTACAAACTGAGTTTAATTTGAAAGAGAGAACTCAAACTGAAATCACATAATATGTCCCGTCCTCGCTCCCCCTACTCAAGCTTAAGGAAGTGGCATTCCCTTACTGTTAACCTATCTTTTCTAGGGAGAGTGGCAAGACAATCTTCTCTCTTCTTTTGTCCCTCCTGGACTCAATTTACTATAATTCCTGGTTGCATGTGGTAAAAGAGATTGAACATGGATATTGAACCCACTGTTGCATATAAAATGAGCCGGTGAATCTTCCCAGAGCCCAGATTCTCCTGGAATAGCAAAATAGCCTCTATTTCCTCAGACTCTAGAAATCTTCACCCTGAAACGGAGCTCTGTCATGGAAGAAAGTTTCTGCTGGCTTTCTGTGTGTCACATATGAAAGGGTCAGACAGAAGTTAAAGTTGTGTCAGGTGAGGGAGGCACGTTTTTCCTTGCTGGAACAGGAGAGTATTTCTGAGAGACACGGATGCCAGAATATCCAGAATCTTGAAAAGTAACTTTGTCCCACACATCTAAGAAAAGGATCCTCTTGGCCTCGGGTAGGAGGAATTGACTGTGGGCTAAAGATGGGTAAATGATTCGGACTCAGAGTGTCTCAGTTTTGTTGCTGATGGTGTCATTTGTGTGTTTGGAGTCTCTGTTGCTCCTTCCCCCTTTCCTCTTGCTGTGTCTCGCAATCTAAACATTGAAATTTGTGTAGTATAATGGGGCCCCCATGCCAAACAGTGCCTCTGGGAAGTGCCATAATGCCGGGAACATCCATGTGACCCTTAATGTTGAACCTGCTGGTCTTAAATCAGGTACCCTCCTACCTTCAGGGGAAACACTGCTGGAAAGGGATGAGTCAAAAACTGCAGAGGGACTGCAGGAGATGCCTGATGAAAACCCTGGGCTCTGCCATAATGGATCCATCTCCCTTTCTGCTAGAAAGTTTCCGAGGAGTAATAAATTCACTCTTAAGTCTGCACTGAATGCAAAATTGATCAGACTGCAGGAGCCACAGGGAATCAATTTAGTGCGTGCGTGTGCCGGCGCGTGCGCGCTCGGCGGCGCAGTCTGTGTGTGCTCTGCATATACATTTGCTGCCTTTCCCTGCTGCCTCCTGCACTGGCCTGCAGATGCCAGAGAAAATTGATTTTTCTTCTTTTTTTTTTTTTTTTTTATGAAATAAAAAGGTGAAGCGTGGCATTAGGCAATTCTGAGCCATCTGTCTTGTCAGGGCTCTTGTTGGAGGGAAGGCACATAGGACGGTTGTTTGGAATTAGTCATTAATAAAGAGCCACGTAAATTGCAGCCAAAGATGTTGCTCTTCTGTGTAAGAGAGGCATTTTCTTTTGTTTGTTTGGTTTTTTTTTTTTCCTACAAAACCCATTAACAAGCACAGATTCTCCTTCCCTTAAAGTCAAGTCAGCACAGGCAGCACATCCAGTTGCAGGCATGAGCCTGATCCTGCCAAGGTGCTGAATCAGTCCTGAAAAAGCTGAGAGCACTCACAACATCCCCTGCAGACAAGGCGAGTGGCAGCTTCCTCGAGCCACCGACATGCAATCAGAGACGTCTTTTGAACTTGCCCCCCACAATAATCTACTGAAACAAAGCAACAGATGCTGAGTCATGACCCAGCACTCTGGTAGCACTCTGTTCACCCAAAGAAACTGGAGATGGTTGGCTTTCCTTTGCTTGGGACGTAGGAGAGGATGAGGAAGGTGTCTGAAAATGCAGAGGCAGAGCTAAGGGGGTTTCGATAACCTCTGCAGCGTTTTTTCAGCATTGGTCTGTCTTTGAACACAGGTTGTTGGTTGAGGGGTTATTTTTTCCCCCTTATCTTCTTCGTTTTAAACTGAGTCATTGCATTTTACTTCTCTTTTTATATTTTTCTACTTTCTCAGCCTCATCCTCGCGCCATGGCGAGGGCATTTCAGAATCATGTTGTGTGGATGAACTGCTCTGAAGCTGAAAGAAAAACAGAGTACGTTATACTCTTCTGTTCACTAACAGTTGCTGTACCTAGAAGAAATGACACAGTTTTTGGAATATATTTGACTTCCAGCCTGTAAACTGTGCAGTTCAGCTTTCTGATGGACGAGCTGCATCTTCCTTTTACTACTCCAGTATTGTATCATGCTGAAGAGCCTCTGTTTCGAGATCATGTCAGGGATTACAAAAGCCTCAGAACCCTCTTTCTTATCCCCGAAGAATCAATCAACCTAAACTAATACTTTAATGACTCCTTTTCCTACCAAGGAAACAAATTCAGGCACACACACATGCATGAACAAAAAAAATAACATATTTTTTTGGAGGGGGGGTAAGAAAAAAAGAAGCTAGAGGGGCTGAGGAGGACCTCGTCTGGTCAATGAAAGAAAGAGACGGATGTCTGGTGCCATGGCAATGGAACAGGGATTACTTTGCACTGGAAAATAGGTTCCTTTTTTTTTTTTTTTCCCTCTCTCTCTCTTTTTTTTTATTCCAGTGTTTTTTTTCTCAGGCAGCTAAGAGTTGTCACCGAGTCTGAGAGGCCCATTTAGAGGAAAACGAGCCTCTGAGTAGAATTGAATGCTTGCTTTCAGCGGCTGCTGCTTGAACAGTCTGCTTTGCTTTTCGGGCAAGTCAGGATGCAAACACCCATATTTGTTTAGAGCACTTTCACAATCCCTTTGTGTGTGCATATGTGTGTGTACATATCTCTATAAAATAAGAGTGACTGGATACAGGCTGGGGCTAGCGGGAACATACATTGGTAACAAAACTGCAAACATTTGACTGTAAGAAATATCTGACGTGGCCAGATATATTGTGTGTGATTCTGTGAGAATTTATCACTTTGCTGATGGAGATACTGTGTCTGATGTGGGGAGTATGTAGCATTTTATTGCCATGAGGCTAGATTTGGACTGCGATTAATTAATTCCATTTATGCAGGTCAAGACATTTTCTGATAAAAGGGTCAGGGGTTTTTTTTTTGTGTGTGTGTGTGTGTAAAATACTGGTTTCTGGAAACTTTCTGCCAGAAGCAGCTTGGTTCCATGCTGCTTCCTCTCTACCCCTCAATCCTAAATGGTTTTTTTGGAAACAAGTCACAAAGTTTTAAACTGAAGGAAAAATATTTTGGTCAAGACAATGTTGTTTTGAAGTTTCATCTCATTACTGTAAGCATTTTACCAAGAAAGCAGCCAATGGAAATATACTGAGGGGATGGTGTTTTCGAGAGGGTTGGTGGGTTCTTTAACTGCATTTTGAATTTCTGAACTTTTTAAGAGATTTTGGCCTTTTTTGCCACCCCTTGAGGTGAAGGAAAGGCTTCCTTGCAAATTTGTGCCAGCCAAGAAATGAAAGATGTTCTCTGATCAGACCCGTTTCTTTCCTAGTGATTCTACCAAGTAGACTATTTACAGCAGATCAAATGAAATGCAAGACCTTTATGTGACTTTACTGTGCTGGCTGAGGGGTTCCCAGGTGATACCTGAGGTCCCCTTAGTGGCTCTTGCGTCTCTCCTCTGCTGAATTTCCCTCTGTTTACCATCACAAGAGGACAAGAGTGTTCCTTCCCATCACACATGGCAGATAGAACCCAGAAGTTAATTCCACTTTAATGTATGACCCTGATTCTTTGCTGCTTTGGGCTTTCCCTAGCCACAGACCTTGAAAGAACTGAGTTGCTTTCTACTATTTTAAGGACCAGGCAGTGTATTAACTTTGCAGTCTGACCTGCTGGGTGGTTTAGATACACATTTCACTGGCATCAACAGTGGCACAAGTTGCAAAGCATTTGCTTCTTGCTGAGGTTCTGAGACGTTGCTTTTTACCATAGTATAATTGCCTGAACTTGGGAGCCAAAATATGGGTTTAGGCCATGTTAATCTTATTCTGTACATACCATGTTTTGTTGCTTAGCAGGACCACATTAAAGCCTTTAAAATCCTACTGTAGTATTCTGTACTCTTCCTCCTCTCTGAGCTGAGTAGATGTTCTAAGCCACGCTGTTGTAACTGGTGTTTGTATCTCGGTCTCTCCTGTCTGGAATGAGAAATAGCTCCTTTCTTTGATCTTGCCTCGTTTGCTAAAAAGTAACCAAAAATAATCCCTTTTTTTATGTTGGGGGTAGGTGGTGAAATGTGCCTGGATTTTACAAAGTGACCCTCCTTTTCAATGATTAGTAACTGTGAAACAGAAAATCTCTGTCCAGGTAAAAAATTTGAGTTGTCATAGCAACAGCAGGATGGCTATTTATTTTTGGATTTCCATTTTCACTGATTTATTTAACACATTGACAATCCATTTATAATGAAGAGGAATTCAAGAGGGTTTTTGTTTCTGACTAGGTTTATACTAAACCAAGGTTGGGTCACTTTTCTTCATAGAAAATCAAGATGGAAGAGGTAAATAAAAAAGAAACCTTGCAGCTTTCAGAGACTTTTCTTGTAGGCAAATACAGGTGCTAAGAGAAACACAGGAGGGTGCAAACGTGACTGGCTTGTTTATTTTATGTCTTTTAGAAGCACCTGAATGTTAGAAAAGGGTACAAAGATGTAAGTCCAGTGCAGCTGTGAGGCACAGAGCTAGGGATGCTCCTCTCTACCTGCCTTTGGTGAACTGTATGTGCTTGCTGCCAAGAAGAGGTCACCAGAGCCATCACAGGTGACTCCTACAGCTTTATCCCTTTGCAGAAGTCAAGGAGTGCTACGAACAAACCCTTTTACAGTGTTTATGTGCAAGGAAACACCTGGTCCTGGGCTTGGAAGGAACCTCAGAGCAGCCTGGAGTCTGGGGAGCCCAGACTCTCTCTGTGCTTCAGCATGGGTTGGGTTCAAAGATGGTGAAGATGGCTTTGTCTCATTTTGGGGTGTTTGTGTTAAAATGAGCTGTGTTTTATTTTCAAGAGTGTTGATCCTTTGCAAATCCAGATGAGATCAGTAGCCCTTTGGATAGGGGATGTGGCTGAAGGATTTTGTGTCTGATGGCTTAAGCTATCCCTGGATACAGGCAGCTTGGAGTCTAAGCAACCAGACACCCACAAAATTAGTGACACCTGAGAATTTTTGCAGCTTATGGCAGTGTTAGTCAAAGCACCTTAACAGCAGTGAACAAAAAGCCCAAGAAATTCATATGACCTATCAATTCCTGTATGTCTTCTTCCCTGGAAGTTTCATTTCAGTTCACACCTTTGAATGTCATCACAAGCCAGATCAAGCTTCAGTGTCTGATGACTTTTGAGAGCATCAGAAAATTGGGAAGTTTGAGGCAGATTTTGCAGAAGCAAGTGATGAAATCAGAGTGGAATAACGCAGCAAAAGCAAGCCCAGCAGATTTCTGCCTGCAGAATGTGTCTGAGAGTACATAGACAAAGCACATTTCTGCATGGGTTTGCTCACAGCCTGTCTTTCTGCAATTGCTCTGCAGATTGGTTCCTCTCTGGGATTTGTTTCCTGTGATGGATTTGGGTGACTAAGATTGATGGCTTTAAAAGAACTAGTATTGATGACACATTTGGAAGGCTCAATAAAAATGGTGAGCCTGGCAGATACTGGGGAAGCCTTCCATCCTTTTCTTGCATTATGGCTATTTGTGGCTTCAATCTGGAGTGCTTTCAAGGCAAATGTGTCAGGAGGGGCCAGCAGCTGACCAAAGTAAGTGTTACACTTTCAATCCAAACCTGATCATTTGTGAGAGCCTGGCCTTGCTTTTGGGCCAGTTGCCTTCAGGAAAAGGTGAGCTCTGACCTGTGTGTTAGATAAAATCAAGTGTTATTGTTGGATGTGATCTCTAGGACACAGAGAGGACACTGAACAGGACACTGTCCATCACTCCGTGATGCTTCCCTGTTCATCCTGGTGGAGGATTCAGCTTGCAAATTGTCTTTGGGGCTGAAGGGGGGAGGGGGGAAGGGTGGGAAAACCCAAGAAATCAACTTCCAGACATAAATACAATATGGACAAGTCATAAACATTATTAAAGCAAGTCTATCCCTGCAGGGCAGGTTTTCCTTCATAATGCTTTCCTGATTACGCATCCGCAGAGCTGGGGAAGTGAATAGTGGGCTGATTATCCATGGCCCATGATCTACATCAGTGTAAAACTGTTTCCATTGTATGTGAGAAGAGAACTTTGCATATTTCATGGTAGGGAATAGCCATCCTGCTTCTTATTCTGTCTTCAGATTCACAGTGGGCCCGATCCAAAACACAGCTATGTCAATGGGATTCTTTGTTTGGGCTCTCCTTATGTCCCACATTACCATTGCAAAACCTGCTCTGTTTGTCATTTTGAATATACATGCCATAAATGGACCTGGTATGACATGGTGTGTGATCAAACCCCAGACTGATTCATCAAACACTTTGGGAAATAGGTAGATCAATGGATGGGCAACTAGGAACTATCTCTGCAGAGGCAAGTAGAAGGGGAAAAAACCCCAGACAAAACATGAGTGACTCTGTGACATATTAACAGAATTGTCTCTAATTGGGTTTGGGGTTCTTGTTTCTTAAAAACCCCAAAACCCTTGAGAGAAATCCAAGTCTTTTTACATAGTGCTTTCTTGGAGCCAGCCTCCAGCTGTCTAGCTCATCTTAAGTACTGTTGACTTGGTTACAGATTTCATATACAGTATGGCACTTGCTGCAAGAGTCCGGACCTGATCTTTAGTCAACAGGCAGAAAGCAGCAGACTTTGTAGAAAGGTTTGTGTTAGCAAGTGTGTCACCTAAAAGGCCACTTACACTCAACACAGGCAGAGCAACAGAGACTTTTCAAACAAATGCACAAGATGTATTAGTTAGGCTGTTGGATTGGTTGACACTGAAAGGTTGAGGGGTTTACCTTGAATACTGCTGTTGGGTGCTGGTGTGTGAACAAAACATGAACTGCAGAGAAAGACTAGGGAAATCTAGTAAATGTTCTTTGAATTTGCCACAGAGTCCTGTTTGGTTATGTACTTATGATGCTGTTTCTGGTGGTCTGGGGGTGTTATTCTGCTAGCCACCGGGCACGTCATGCCATGATGTTTTTCCTGCTTATTGGTAGAGCTGCCTTTCCTACTTTGGTCTGACAGCATTCTCCTGGTGCATCTTTCCTGCACTGTATCTCCTCTTTCTGCTTCCTGTCTCATCTGCTAAACAATTAAATAGATCTTGTAGAGGCAGCAATTCTGACCCCTGCTAGTTCGTCCCAGCTCTGTCCTGGAAAGTCCCCTCCACTGACAATGAGAGACATAGATCAGCCTTTCTTCCCAGCCGGTCCTTGGCTTCTTTGGTAGGACCACTAAGATGGATGCTTACTATGATAATGATGCTGACATTTACTCACCAGGAATTGGAGTGAGACCATCATTTCATGTCATATAGGTCTTCAGTAACAATCAAATGCTAATGAGTGCCAGGCCATTAGAGGCCTGGTGTGCACACCAGCTAGCGTCCTAAACCCGGTGTCCTTACCCATTATCCATTGTATCTTCTAGGTATTGCTACAGTTTGCCCCGTCAGCAAAGACGTTGCACAACCAGCTAGTGACCACCCAGGCCTATTCTGTTTAGGCTAGGTGCCATCTCTTCTGGGCAAGTATACAGATCATGCCTTGAACTGTGCCAGACACGCTGTTTGTGGTTCGCTTTCTGCTTGTCAGCCTGACTGAACAAAAAAGGCACTATGTGTGTGTGTGTGTATATATATGTATGTGCAGCAGTAGCGTTCACGTTACATACAATCTGACACCCTGTAGATGGTCCGTGGGGATTATAATGAGGCACCCACTGCTCTACAGCATGTTTTGGCAACTGGGAGAAGGGCTGGCAAATCCCATGCCTGTCTTTCTTCTGCAAGTCTTTGAGTTTCTTTTTTGGCACATATATGCAACGAAGCACAAGATGCAAATACTGCCAAAGCTTCTTGTAGAATAGATGACATTTATATTGTTATGTAGTTTACTGATCTAAACATACCATTGCCTTGCCTTGATAGCCCAGGGCAAGTGCTAATCAGCTTGTTTCGTGGGCACCATGCCATCTGAAAGGGTGAACACAAATAGAGACAGTATGTGCATCATCTAGGAGCGTTGCAAGAACACGATTCCCAGCTGAGAGTAACCAAATGTGTCTGTCTCGTGAGCTTGCATGTTGGCATGGAAAGAGATAAGTGACAGCATTAAATAGAACGTATTTGGAATAAATCAAGGTTATATTCCTTAGCTGCTTCAAGCTAGTTTTCATTATATAGGTCACATCGTCAACTGATGTAAATTGGCATAGCTGCATTGGAAGCAGTGGAGTTCACCAGTTTTGATCTGAGCATCTGGCCCTGTGTGACTGTTCTCCATGAGCAGCTTTCCTTCTCATTTTTCCCTCTAGGGCATCATCAAATGCTGTTTAGTCTAAAAGGTAACATGTAAAATGAGGAGTTTGGGTTCCTGTATTGTCTTAACAGCTTTGTCACTAACACTCGATGCTGAACAATTTGCCCTCACAGTATCTGTGTCTCTTGCCTCATCTAATGCACGTAACACTACTTTTATTTAATTAGTACCTTAGTACTAAGGAATTTAATCGAGGTTTGCAGGCATGGTGGAATAGATCATATAACTGGATGGATGGATATGGCTCTCTGTGTGCATGTAAAACAAGGAGAGAAGGTTATGTTTTGTGCAGAGGAATAACAGTGGGTGTTGAGAGCTTGTGGGTCAGGATCAGAGCAGGGAGGCCCTCAAAGAAGGTATTGTGGTGGACATCTCCTGTGAATCACCTGTCTGAGAGGAAAAGATGAATGAAGCCTTCTTTAAGTAACTGGAAAAAAAGAAGTGTCATAGCTGCAAGAAGGGATATTCTGATTGGATATAGGGGGGTGGGAAAATCCCAAACCTGGCTGCGTGCAGCACTGCAGCAGGTGCCCAGCAAGGCCGTGGGATCTTTAGAGCTCAATTCACTTTTGAGGTTAGCCATGCTTAGAGGAGAAGGATGGCTTAGGTAACTTCCAGCAGACTTTTACAACCTCCACAAAACTTTTTTTTCCCTACAAATCTCTGTGACTGTCATGAGTTCGTTCTGGGTTAGTGGACAGACAATGTGGAGTTTCCCCATCCTTGTCTTCACTTTTAGTAACATCAGAAGTACCCTCAATACCATCTCCTGCCTTCATGTGGTAGTTTTATATATTGTTCCTTCCCTCTTTTCTGTGCCTTTCTTTGCACCCTGTTTGCTTGCTTGTTTCTTCTTCAGAATGGATTTTTCTGGGCATGTTTGGAGAAAAACACAGTCTGTGGGTATTACATATAAACAATTCCAGTTCAAAACCACAGAAGATGCAATGAAAGTGGATACTTGCATGAAATGGATGTACAAGTAGAACTCTAATAGCTGCCTTGAATTAGTGTTGGTGATCTGGCCCTTATCCCAGACTTTTTGAAAGATAATCATCGTTCAAAGAGAGGTTTTCATTCACTATAGCATACACTTTATATTTCACTATGTAATGTAACCTTCCATACACTCAAGGAAAACAATTTACAGAGCTAATTGCTGAACTCTGCTGATATAATGCTTTAAATGGGTTATGTTAGATAAGAGTTTATGTTAAAAAAGAAGAAATGTTCTAGGGGAAAATTATTGCTTAGGGAACATTGATTTGCATGAATTAATGTTTTCACTTCAGTTGATAGTTAAAAATGGATGCTTAAGCTATGCCGCGTTTTTAATGTAACTTAAATGCTTCATTAGCTGTGAACTTAGGGTACGAGCTGAAGTCCATTGTTTGTTTGTTTAAGTCTTCAAACTTTAATTGGCGCTGGATCACTGTGCCAAAGATTTTTTGTGTGTTTGTTTTTAATTGAAAAAACCGACCCTGCATGGACTCAGAGATGGGAGGGTGCTTTGAAGTTCTCATTGTTACTCACTTTAGACAACGCTCTCCATCCTTCTGTCTCAGTAAAGTGAGGGGTGGTGTTAATGATCCTACCTGACACAGTTATTGTAGAAGTCAACTGATGAACATTTGTACACCACGGTTTTTGTACAAAGGTAGTGTGTTCCTTGTGCTGCAGGAGCAGCCATCTGTCACACACACACGTCTCCCAGATTTAAGGGCTGTGATGAACATTTTGGGCTTGGGAAGTTAAGCAACTTTTGCTGAACTAAAATCGTTTGCTTGTTTGTTTGTTGCTGATTTTATTCCTTGTTTTTAATACTTTTATTTCAGAATATAGCCCAGAACTGTAACTGCTGTCAGCTGTTGTGGCTTTATTGGCCCTACAGCTTGGGGTTATAGCACAAAGTGTCAATGTAATGTGTTCAGCACTATTTAGAAGGTGTTAGTAATAACCTAGACATAATGTTTGAGTTTAACTGAAATTTGTTTTCTCCCATGTAGCTGAGTGTTGGTGACAGATTGAGAGAGAAGAAATAAACCCACAGCATTGTGATTTAAAACAACCCCATGGAAAAAAAATTAGGGTACGTATGTTTGTTTTCCATAGTTCGCTCTAAATGGTTTGTAATTTCTGTGTCACACTCACCTTTAGTTGGGTTTAAAGGAAGACTGCAGATTCATAGATACTTAAAGAAGAAGAAACTAGTGATGATACTACCCCGAGTTTGGACTTAGCCCATGAAAGCAGAAATGGGAATGTGGGAGAGTCAGTGGAGCATCGAGAGGGAGGATCAGGGCTCTGCCTCTCCTGGTAGTCAGCAGACCCCTGAGTTGAGGGCTCACAGCTTCTGTGTTAGGAAGCCTTGATTCTCTGCATGTAAGGTGTATACCTAAAGGTCAGCAAGTACCTTGAGTGACCTACCATCTACAGATCTGACTCTGCTGATTTCAGTAGACAAACACTGAGAAGAAGGCGCAGCCTGCTCCGACCTCAGGCATTGTTTCAGTGAGAGGCTCTGGCTCTTGAGTAACTTGTACTGACAGGCATGTCCACTGCTGTCAGCTGGGCTCTCACATGCATACCAATGTACTGAAACACCTGAATTCTCTAGGCAGAGACTCACTCTCAGTTTAGGCATATGTCAGACTTTCAGCATGGAAACAGAACTGGGCTCTCCAGCAGTGACTCCATGAAATGTGGAGGTCACGTCTAATTCCACTGTTGAGTGTGAATTTCCTTCTCTTTCAGGATCTACTGACACCACTGAAGTTCCTTCTGTGAACCATACAACAAACTGCTGTCCCAGATCATGATTTCTCTGTCCCAACAGCAAACAGCCTAAGGAGGAGCTGTTTATAGGTGAGATCTTCAGTGTGTAGTCAGCTGAAGCGCTTAGCTTTTTGCTCCTTTCTATTAGAAGAGCTTTAATAGTTCTAAACTGAGCAGATAATTAAGAGCTCAAGAAGCTTTATAACCCCTTGCTGTATTTCTACAGAATGTGTACAAAGGTACTGTAAAGCAGCAATGTGTTACACAAATCCATTGCTTCTGCATGCTTATCTTTTTTTCCTCTCTTTCTTCCTCTCTTTCTATTACGTGAAGTTTCATTCTTTGAATTACCTCCTGCTACCTCTTGTGATTTGTTGCAGCTAAAATTGATCTCACCTGTGAATTTAACAGCGTAACTTTAAAGTCATTGCTGTGTCTCCAAGTGGGTATCAGTGTGGTACTGGCGCTCGTGAAAGAGAATGGAGAGCGGCAGGGAGGGCTCGGTGTTGAATGCTCATGTGATGTGGAGGTAATTCAAAGAAGTAATCAGAGACAGACATGAAAAGAAGTTACCCGCTGGAATGCAGGACGTCAGGTAGAATGAAAAGCAAACCTGAAGGCACTGAATCTGTTTTACATTAGTGAAGGCGAAGGAGTCCTAGCCAGGGTTAGTTTGGACGTTGTCAGCACTTGGTGCTGCAGAGGAGTTCCATAGCAACCAATTTTTCACTAGAAATTCCTGGGTACAAAGATGTATATTAACTAGAAAATGGACTTAACTTTCACTGGGATCATTAAAAACTAGCTTTATTTTCCACCCACCATCCTGCTCAGAAAATGGACTTCATTTGAAGTCCATAATTAAGGATGAAAATTTCTTGTCAGGCAGATGCTGTCATTTTCTTCCTGTCCCTCCAGCAAAAACCCCACGTGTAATGTGCTGCACTGGGCTCTGAGGCTATAAGATGAGTTGTCAGTGATAAGCATCTGCAAAACCTGCAGCACATGCCCAGGGACTTGTAGTCAGATGAGTCATTTGTTGCATGGGCTAAGTTTAATCCCAGAGAGAATGTTACAACACAGGAAGAAACCCCTGAAAATAACAGGAATTGGTACAGTATTTGGCCGTAAACACAGGTTAGAACAGCCTGGATATTTGCTTTAATCCTCTCTGATTCTATTTTGAATGTCAGTGTTCTTACTTGCTAAACCACTTTCCATTTCTACTTTCTTTTACCGTGACATAAGGAGGAGGGATATTTTGGAAACTGGAAAACTGCTGCTTGCACCAGAATGGCATGCCACTAATTTTTGCAGGTTTTTTGAACTGAGCATTGCCACTCCAAAAGCTCTGTCAGCCTCTTCTTCTAGGATTCCCCACAGAGATCCCCACCCTCCTACAAGGCAGGACGTGCCCCAGGTTATAGTTCTTTTGTTCCTTTCTCTGCAGACTCTGCTGTCTCACCTGCTTCAAAATCAGACAATTGGAAATGGCGAACTGAATCTTTGAGCGGATGGGAGAGTTTGGGTTTATGGGTTTGGGTTTATCCTCAGTTAAGCCTCAGCAGTGGATTCAGTGGCCACAAACACTGCCAAAAGATCAAGAGTCCCGACACGTCCTTAGCGTAGACAGAGAGAAAAATTCCTCTGCAGTATTTATTGATTTAGTTTAGCATCACTTCAAGCACAGGTGAAACAAAAAGATCCAACTTGCCATGAGGCCAGTCTCCATGAAGGTTTTGGCTTTGTGGCAGCGAGGTGGCAAGGAACCACATGTGTAATGTGTGGGCTGGAAGAGAGGTGCTGGTGAAGAACTGAGCCAGGAAAATGCCCGATGATGGACATTTCAGAGGTTGATGTCTCACAGTAGCTCCTGGTGAAGCAACTTGAATGATAGGTAAGAGCTGGAGACACGGCTTGACATAGTGAAGCCTCTTTTATAGAAGGGTAAACAAATCTCACTTCAACTTCCTTTTTTGGGAAGTCATTTAATGTCACCTACTGAGTTTTAATGGAGGTTTGAAAGAAGAAATAAAAAAAAACCCCTCCTGTGTCTGCTTGTTTCTTAGGTACACCACATTACCCACAGCTAGTCTCACCACTCCCACAGAAAGTTTGTGTAAGTCCTAAAATAATTTCATTCCATGGCCCACAAATATTCCCATTTGGTCAGCCTTATATAGAGTAATTACTGTTTAACATGGCACTGCAGCTGGGTCAGGGCTTATTTTGGGTTATGAGTTATAAAAAGCTGTTTGTAAGGAAAAAAAAAAAAGAAGAAATTGAAAGAAATGATGATGTTTGTCAATCTGTCATTCTAAACTAATGAGTCTGGAGCAGAGAAATGAGCATTGATGAGAGCACTGGCTTTAGTACCAAAGGTATCCAACTGTCTCATCCTGGGATATTTAGATATGTCTGTACTTCTACTGTCAGAGAATTCCAGACTGGTTGGGGTTGTAAGGGCCCTGCAGAGCTCATCCAGCCCAACCTCCTGCCTAAAGCAGGTTCCCCTTGATCAGGGGGCACAGGAACATGTCCAGGTGGGTTTGGAAACCTCCAAGGAAGGAGCCTCCAAACCCTCCCTCACCTCACCAGGGCTCCCTCACCTCAGCACCAAAGAGATTTTCTCCTTGTGTTCCCCAGGAACTTTTTGTGTTGCAGCTTGTGCCTGTTACCCCTTGTCCTGTCACTGGTCACCACACAAAACAGACTGGCCCCATCCTCTTGACATCTGCCCTTTAGGTATTTGTAAGTGTTAGTGAGGGCTTTCTCTTATCCAGGCTGAGCAGCCACAGGGTCCAACGGCCTTTCCTCATCAGAGAGATGTTTCAGTCCCCTCATAATCTTAGTGGCCCTGGACTGGACTCTCTCTCCAGCAGTTCCCTGTCTCTCTTGAGCTGGGGAGCCCAGAACTGGACACAGGACTCCAGATCAGGCCTCACCAGGGCAGAGCAGGAGGTAGCAGCACCTCCCTTGACCTGATGCCCACATTGTTCTTAGTACACCCCAGGATGCCCTTGGCCTTTTTGCCCATGAGGACAAGTTATAAATTCCGTGATGGTTAGGTAGCCAGGTGTTGTGATAATGTAGAGCAATTACTCCGGGGTGACACAGGTCAGGATAGGGAGGTCAAGGTTTAACTGATGGAGACATAGGAAGTTCAGTTTCCTGAGCAGGTGGGAAAAAGCATCTTGAGGGAAATGGCTTGGCTCTGTGCTCTCCTCCAGAAGAGGTCTTTGCATTTTGTCTGCCTCAAGTGCTATGCACAGGGCAGGCATTTCATTCCCACAGCTGTGCTGGGATGTCATTAGCATTTTTTCAGAGCATACCGAACCCAACATCAAAGTTATTTCTAATTTCAATAACTTGGATGTATACATCTAGATCTGCATGTATTTTATGTTTATGCATTTATGGATATATGTGTGCATACAAGTAGGAGAAAAGAAAATATGGCTATATATATACATGTGTCATTTCTTATCTGCTACTAAAATACAGGTGTCTCTGTGGGAAACAAGTTGTTAAGCTGTTTATTATACAAGAGTTCAGGAAATTGAGAGTATTTTATTCCCTTACATGATTTCCCATGCTGAGTCGGTCATTTCACCTCAAAAATTAGCATCAGAAGACCCCAATATGTTTAGTAATCATGGGAATGAATGTTGTCCACTGGGATAGATCAAGGGGTTGTGGGTCAGGGCTCAGGGTTTGGTTGTCTTTTTCTCCTTATTTTATGGCCTGAAACAATTCTTAGCACTCTTCTGTGTTGCTGTTTAATAGCAAAACGGGACTAGAAACGTTGAGTTACCTATTTAAAGATTAAATTGAAGTTTGCAGAACTTTTACTGGCCTTTGGCATCGGAGAAACAGAGCAGTTATGAGCAATATTACTGTGGTTTGCCTTTATTAATGATATTAACTTCTTGAGAAATTATATTAATGAAATAGTGCTGGGAAACAAACCAGAAGCAGATAGGCAGGAATCAGATCCCTTTACAGACAGTTACACAACGTGCTGAGTAAGGATGGCTGCATCCTTGCCTTTTTTTTTCTCCTGAACAATTCTGAAATGCACATGGCAAATAATTTTCTCTCTGTAGCAAAAAAACCAAATGACAAGCAACCGACATTTTGATAATTTTTAAGACAAATCTGAAAAGCAATACACTGGGAATTATGAAAATATTTCAAACTGGCAATCTGAAAACAAAATTGAATCTGGGAACACAGACTGTTGGCTCAGAAATGACTCTCGGGTTTCTTGGCTTCTTGTTCTTCATCAGCAAGGCCAGACAGATGTTGAATGGTGGCCTTGAAGACCTGAAGTCCAAGCCTTGAACCAAAAGCAGGTTCCTGGTGATAAACAGAAGAGGGAAGAGGAAATAAAGCTATGGGCACATTTTTTTCTCCTCCGCTTAGGTTTGGGGGCTTCCTGCCAGGTCATCCATCATATTACTGCTTGTATTCATATATTTCTTATTCCTGATACCCCAGGTTGTGCCTGCTGAATGTTGGAGGTGAAGAAGTGCACACCCATCCTGTTTGCCTTTCGTGCTGAGGACAGGTACAACAGAGTCATGGTAAGAATCTAATTACTTTTCCATCTGCAGCAAATCTAATAGGCTCAGATAAATGTTGTGTGGACACTAGCAGTAAGGAGAAAACAAGTTTTATCCCAGGCTATCAAGGACCGAATCTTTTACATTGTAGTTTCTTCTTGAATTAGCCTGAAAGAGCTTTCATTTTGTTTAAAAGACCTTTATTGATCAAAAAGGCTTCGCTCATTGGCTCTGCCTTCTCGAGTGGCTGAAGCAGGCTTAACTCGTGATAGGAGCTCTTATTTGAGTTCATTTTTATCATCTCGGTGGTTGCTAAATTTCATGCTTTTCTTCTCCGTAAAGGTAACTGGAAAAGAGGCACATGGTTTAGAAAGAGAGAGAGAAAAAAAAAGTGTAGGTTTCCTTCCAGTCCATTAATTTTCTTTCATGGAGCTCTGTACCAGTTTGAGTGCACAATCGGGAGGAATGAAAACACAGACATCTAGACTATTACATAAGATCAAAAAGAGAACAGATCTGTTTTGAAGCTGGGTGTTATGTATTTGTCCAAAGTCATGAACATTTTTGAGAGCTCAGAGCATTCTTCCTGTTCTGCCTCAGGATGAAACTTAGATCATATGAACTGGAGAGAGGTCCCAAAATATTTGAAGCTGTTTAAGTAACTTCAGTCCTTACTGAGTGAGGCCAAGCAGGGATTTCAACCTGATTTTCATGTACACTTTTTTTCTTCTCTTTCCTCTTTTTAACTTGAAGTTCCATCTTATACTGAAGAAACCATCCCTGTGGATTTTATAAAAACAGATTTATTCAAGTCAGCCACTTAAGATTTTGTTTAAACTGACCCAGTGTTTCATGTCCAACCACTCTCACCCTTGAAATAAACACAAATAGATTGGCTGTGGAAATTTCCATAGAAAAATCTTGTGTCTTGCCTTATAGTTGTATTATTTTAATAAGTTATAGCTCTTCCTAACTGAACCTCTGTATAAGATAAAGGCCAGAGAGCAAGTGGGCTGTCCAGGCTAAGAAGATCTGGCGTTTAGGGGACGGAATACATCCAATGTATGTGTGTCCAACTGCAGTGGACGGCTTTGCTTGAGTTCATTGACCTCATGTAGTCTGCATACATGCCTGTTAGGAACAGACTAGAAACTGGACTGAGCTCCTTCTGCTGCCAGTCACTTGCAGTCCTGAACAGAAAAGGAAACACCAGTTTTTCTTCCGTAGTCCGGATGCTGACTCACCTGTGTGGTGAAAGAAAATAGCCAAAAGGTTGCTATTTCACCAGTGTCCCAATCTGCCTGGGGATATTTAATCAGCTGCTTTGCTTGGGCAAGTTAAAGGCTCAAAGGCCTGAGGCCAGTTCAATAGCTGCTGACACTTATCTTGGTCAAGGTCCCCATCGCCGGTACGGAAGTTTGATTTCAAGGTTTGTTTTGCATTGGTGTTTCTGTGATGTACAGTGTCCATTCAAGCCCATTTTGGTTGTAGCTGGAAACCTGTTCCAACTCATCCCCCTCCACTCTGGTTCCAGTCCTTGCCCTGGTCTGTGGTAGGACCTGGGAGCTGTCCCGCTGTGGATGTGTTTCGCTGCCCAATAACAGGGTTTTGGTGGGGTGGGGAGAGCCAAGCTAACAGGGCAAGATGAAGGAACTACTGTTCCCAAATCTCTGAAGGCTGGCAGTTACCAAGCAGTTCCCTGTCTCTCTTGAGCTGGGGAGCCCAGAACTGGACACAGCTGAAGCCTCGCCAGGGCAGAGTAGAGGGGGAGCAGGGGGCCTGCTGCCCACACTCTTTGTGTGGTAACTACCACACTGTTCTGGTAGCTGCCTGGCATAGCCCATCCTGGTTCAAGCCAGGAAATCTCTCTGGCCTTATGGAGTGTTTCCATACCCTCTGCCTGCCCTACAAGGACGCCTTCAGACCAAGCAACTCTCTAAAAGCATGTTGGAGAGGGCATCACTTAGGGTACTGCAGGAAAGGTTTCTGCCCTGCTATACGTCTTTTCCTTCTTTTCAGAGCCATCCTCCCTAAGGGGTACCCCAGCTGAGGACACAGGAGTTCAGACAGACAACCAGGAGGGAAGCTTGCTCTGTGCCTCTCGATGAGTGCTCAGGCAGGATGATCCTTGAATCATCCTGGTTGGCCTGCAAGGTCAGGATCTGAGCTTCTTAACCTGAAGCTGAGGACTGGGGCATGCAGTGGGTGCCTTTGCCCTGACAGCTCCCTGCCACAGTGCTCTGCTGTCAGCTCTCCACCTCTGCTGGGCTCCAAGCAGGGCCTGTGTGGCTGCTCTGTGCTGATCTGCATGCAGAGACATCCCTGGCAAGAGATTTCATGCAAATAGAGCATCCCGCAGCCACGGCCCCTCTCGCAAACTATTGATTACGTGTCTGATTTGCTTTCCCCTGATAATAAGCCATAGACAGAAGCCAATAGGGTGAGGAGGAGGAAAACCTGTCATGATCGTTCGATGCAGCTGGTGAGCCAGTGAGAGGAGAAAGCACACGGGTTGGGCTGGGCTGGGAGAGAGCAAGGGTGTGGAAATTGTCTTAGCAACAGCAGAAAGCAACTCTTTCCCCCTCCGACCATGCAACCATGCTGGAAAGTTCCTTATGTATTCCTTAATGTATTTGTCTTGCTCATGCCAAGTTTGTACGTGATTTGTGTGACTTTGCTGCCTGTTCTGGTTTATCCCTTTTCTCCATGATCCCTTGGAAAGGGTAGAAGGGAACCTTTGCCTTGTCTGTCTTACAAAAACTGACTGATGAGCTCTAAGTAAAGGGACCTACTGCTTGGATGCCTTTCTATACAAGCTCTGAGAACAAAAGTGAGTTTTGTATTGTCTTTTTGTGGTTGGTATCTCCCTCTTGACATCTTTCCAAGACAGTCTGTTGTTGAAACAGTCACTTTATTGCCAGTCTGTAATAACAGTGGAAGTGGGATGCATTGACTCTATTGTTGTCTCAGCTAGAGTCCTTATATGAAGCCAGGTGAATCCTTATCCTTTAAAATCCAGACCACTTGAACAGATTGTTGGGTTCTCTGGTCTGGGAATTAGAAGAGAAACTTTCTCCATTGAGCCCCTCCCTGTGATCTTTGGGCTGGGAAAAGCCAGTCCGAGACACCATACTGCATTGCCTCGTATCTTTCATCTGCCTTACAGCAGGAACTGTTGCTTCTGTCTCTCTGCCTCTCTCATGATCAATCTATCCTTGATTCAGCCAGCTGAAAAAGAAGATGGCAGGTAAATTTGTCCAAACCTTTTGAACATTTATTGGAACCGAATATTGGCACTTTCTGCACTCCTTTGAGAATGACCTTCACTGTCCTCCCCTCACCTGCTGCCTCCTCCTGCTCATAAGCATTCACATGTTTATCTCACTATTTGCATGCTGATAATAGACATAGATTTTGTTAGTCCTGCATCTGTCGAGACGGCGGGGACAATAATAGAAGCACCGTCGGGACCAATATATATTGGTCTTAGGAGTGTGTCCAATAATGTCTGGGTCAGGAAGCCTTTAACTGCAGTGTCAGGGAATTTAGTCAGTTGTCATCGCTTCTTAATTAAAAATAGCTGAGACTCACTTACATTCCATTGCTGTGTGTTAGCTCATTTGTCATCTTGTCCTCTGTTCTCCTGCAAACCCTCTAAACACCTTCAAAACCAGACAATGGATGGAAATACTCACAGCAAGCAAGGGAGCAGAGAGCAGATAACCCGTGCCGTGAACTGCTCTTTGGATGGAGAGTTTGTGAGAGTTCAGCTGGATTCAGAGGGGTTTGGGAATACCTAACACTGCAGTGGGAAATGTCCTGTGGATATGTATTTAATATATATCTATAAAACTAGGCTCTGCACAGGCCTGTGTCAGGGGATGAATCAAACAAGAACCATCCTGGGGTTACAAGAAACTCTCCTTATGGACAAACCAACTTATATTTTCAAGCCTTTAGTTCTCAGTTTATTCCTCTGGTCCAATACACTCAAAGACAGTTCTTTCGGTATGATCCAATCAGACCTTTCCTATATACATAGGCTAGTGGAATCCTAATTCCTTGCTAAATGGAATGTAGTGTTATCTGTGATTGCTATCACCTTCCAGTAGGTCTCAATAATTTATTTGAGCTATTCCTAAGGGGACAGAGAGATGGGAGGTTACACAGAGGTCCAAGGAGCTGCAGAGGGAAATGAAGAGCATGCTGTAATATCATTAGTGAAAGAAAATGTATCCCCCCTCCCCCTGCCAAAAAAAAAAAAAAAGAGAATTTATTGTGATTCTAGCTAATGCTTGGAGCCAAGGGACAGTTTTGGCATTGGGAGAGTTTTTCTGGCTTCCTTTTTACAAGTAAATCAGAGGTGGAAGGGCATTAGAGCGACTGACTTCCTGAGCTGAAAGTTGTATCCGGATTATCATACTTAATTGTCTGTGATTGACCTATCTTCCATGAGTTTGGCAAATCCATTTTTTGAACCTGTTTATATATTTGGCCTCCACAGCATTGGGTGGTGATGAATCCCACCATTAAATCACATATTGTTTGAAAAAGTCCATCCAGGATGTCCTGTACAATGCTATCAATCTGTCCACTGGGTAAATGGATGGCTCTCGCCAGGGCTTCAGATTCTCTCAGCCCAAATCACTGATAATTCCCCTTGAGACCACATCCAATGCCTTTCACTCCAGAAGGGAAGCACCAGCAGACCTCCTGTGCTTCACCACCCAACTTGGGACCAGTGTTACCTCCCACATAGGGCAACTTCTACAGTCCAGATTCATTTAAGATATTTTCTTCAATGTGGTCAGGTTTCTTTCCGAGTCCCATTCAAGAGAGCTGTAGGACAGTTTATAGGGATAAACAGGAAAACCCAATGATTTGACTTGATATTGTTTGGGTTTTTTTGAGTTGTTCTGAAGTTTGCTGGTAAAGGAAATCAGAAGCAACAGGTAAAAGCTCATCTGAACCCCAAAGCATCAAGGTAAGAACAGACCTTTGTTTTAGTAGAGACATTTTCAGACTGCGGATTTTTTTTGTTAAGCTAATTAAGCTCTGATGACTTCAGCTGTATTTTCAGCCTCTGATTAAGGCCATGATACTAATTAAACTCTTGATTTATTAAAAATGCAAATAGTCAGACCTGTGTGCAACAGCAGCCTTGTGCTTCCACGCTCCAGGACAGCAGTGGGAATATTTGACAGAGTCCCTTATGGTCACAAGCCTTTTCTTTTTAATGCCTTTTTCTTTAAAAAAAAATAGCTACACTACACCTGATGCAGAACTAAAAATGTCAGGATGTCAGCTGCTGGGGTAAATGTCTCGACTGCCTTGCAGCTAGACAAGTAAGTTTGATTAAAACAGCAAAGTTTTGGAAGGAGCTCTGTGTTTCTTGACATCCCGACTGTGGCATTTCCACTGCATGGGCTGTTGGGGTTGAAATACCATCTAGTCCTTAGAGAGTGAGTCTGCTTTCAGCAGCACAACTCTTGGAGCTGAGTTGAAGCTAGCTACTTTGTTGTCAAAGTTCAAGAGCGTGATAAATTATTTAGACCTCGAGCTGTCCTCCCAGATCTCTCTGTCTGGCATCCCTTACAACACACATGCCACTCCAGTCAGACACCTACACCAGGAGGTCTGGTTGTGGCATTTCCTTCAGGCAAGGTGTGTTTTGGTTATGGTACTACTGAACAGGAGAGTGTCTGAAGGGTGTTTTGATCCCATTACTCTCAACAGCTCCTGAGTACCACATCCTTGCCTACAAATACGTCTTTTAAAGTAGGATTTTGTAATCAGAAGCAGGACATATCTCCAGGTGGATGGTCCTCTGTAAGTACAATTAGCTGGTCTGTCATATATTGCTTCTCACTGTCCCATCAATGTCACCGTGTACCGAAATCATGGAAATGTCAGCACAGCTCCAGAGCCAAGAGTTCCAGTGATACTCTGAGCACCACTTCTCCGTCACTGCCTGTACCCTGGTCAGACTTTTGGATGTGCAGCCCCTGGGACTCAGACGTGTCTGTCCCATCCTGTAGCCCACTTCCTTTGCCATTACAGAGGCTCTGCTGCGTCTGGCAGTGTTTGCAGCCAGTACCAGCTGGGATATTAGAGGGATGTGCCACTAGGCAGACTAGTTATAACCTGCCCAGAGGGAAGTTTCTTCCTGGTGCCTATTTAGTCCATAATAAAGACATAAATTAACAAAAAGTGCACAGAATGCTATTCAAATGCAGCATGTACATGTCATATTCTATAAACCTGAACCCTTGCTGGCGTGAAGTGACAACAATTTACTGGAGTCCTTATCAGATAGAAATGTGGCCTAATGTCTCCAGTTGAGTCCAGTCAATGGCAGGCGTGATAGTAAAGCTATGTCTCTTTTTTTTTTTTGCTTCCTCTCTTGACTGTCCTTTCAGTATGTTAAAACAGAGAAATAAGTGGTCATTACTTTACCTATGACAACTGGTTTTTTTTCATCCTCCATCTATAATGGGCTGCAGGTGTTTCACAGCCAGCTCAGGCTAATAAGGACAGACACTCTGGCTGCATGCCAACAGTATGAAACTGTCCAGGGAGAGAAGAAAAGAAAAGACAAGGGAAGGGGGGAGTGGGGAGAGAAGGGGTGGGGGGTGGGAGGGAAAGAAAAAGCACAGGAGTCACTCCATGCTGAGATTTTGTATTTCTGTGACTCCTGAAGTGAATACATCAGTCAGGAATCAAAGGTTTGAAAAGTCATTCAGCCCCTCCAAATTAGAAGGCGAACCATCTGCACGACAGGCTGGAGCTCTCCTAAAAGGCTGCAGGCCAGGGCTGATCTCAGTGACACCAGGGTAAGCCTGGACTATCTCCACCAGCGTTACAACCAGCTCACCCGGGATCTCAGATTTTGGCCTGGCCTATGCATCTTCCTGCCAGAACAACGTTCTGGACCCAGCCCTTAAATGTTGTATCACCATAGTGATGGGCTCCTCTGTTCCAGAGCTGATGAGGAATTGCTGTGGGGTTGTCCAGTGTTAATGAATCCCTTTTAGGCAAAAATTGAGCTCAGTGGAAACTGCAAAGACAAGACAGCCCTTTCAGAGCTCTGCAGCCTCTCACCCTCATCAATTTTAGCAATCCATCTTACCCTCGAGTCCCACATGCCACAGCAAATCCCTCGTGTTTTCTGGGGGTTCTTAGAGCAGGGATGGAAAGTCAATGGGAAGGAAAGATGAGCTGTATGAGAACTGAAGATAGGCATGAGTCCTTACAGCTTTGCAGCTAATGGTGTTTGGAAGGACTGGGTTGTGAGGGAGGCTTCCCAAGGTGCTGCGTTTTTGGGTGTGAGCCAAACAGCAGCCTGTATAACTGAGTGAGCACAAAGGAGGAGCTGGATCTGAGGCACTGGCTGCCTCACACCATTTGGCTTGAAGTGCCCTAAGGCATTGTGGCTAATGGTGAGAGGTGGAAGGCTCCAAAGGTACCTCTCTTGCTGTAGACTGCCTGAGTGCCTTGGGGGGAATGTCCCTCACCCGAGCTACCTCATGCAGGTCCCTAAGGGTGAGATCAGGAGAAAGTGATCCCAAAGCTAGACTTCAGTTAGCCACGGCACAGGGTCACAGAGATGGTCTGACCCCAATGGCTGGACTGCTACTGTAAAATCAACCTGAATGCACCTTCCTCTGGGCTGTTTCTGGGTCTGGGTCAGCTCAGACACTACTGTAGTGTCCCTGACCCCAGAGCACAGACACACCCCTGATCCGCATCCTGAAAGAAGATACCAAAAGACGTTACCCAGCCCACCAAATGGTTTGGTGTCCAGGTATAGTAATGGACATACCTAAGTTAAATTTACTTCACTCGATTTAATATGACAGATCCCAGTCAGAAATTTCTTATCCGGCTTTGTTTAGAGCCAGGATTTGGCTCAGGCCAAGTGTTTTGTTTTGTTTTGTTTTGTTTGTTTATCTAAGATATGTTTTTGGATGCTTAGCAGGAAAAAAAGCAAACGTGACTGATGGATGTTAATGCCTCATTTCAGATCTCCTTCTGGCAACTGGATGAGAAGGCAATGCCACTGCAAGGGAAGGATTACTGAGGCACTGTTCGAGTTGTATTCAAAGGGAACACGAGTGCTGTGCATTACACACATCACCATCACCACAGGTCAGTACCTTTTCCCTGGAGTCACTGTCAGAGTGCTGTGAGTAGCACCTGTGATAACTCAGACCCTGCCTATGGATTTGAAGGTGATAAAAGTGCCACAATTGAAATTCACTTTCATATCAGAAATGATGACACAGTTGTAAGGCTTAAATGGTTCTGAAAATGGTGCTAGAGAAAATGTTTTCTAGTAAGCAAGTTTCAGAAGGTGGTTGGTAATGAGGCAGATTGAGTCAGCTTTGGATTTTCTGCTCTTTTGGATGGCCTTTGGGTTATTGCACTAACCCAGGGAGTTTGCTTGGAAAAGTCTGCAGATTCTGGCTCGTTGTTTGCAAACTGCTGAGAATACTATGACAGCTCTTAAAATACAAATAATAACAGTGGTAATGAATGGCAGCTTATGAAAGCCTTTTGTGATGAATTCTCTTGCTCTCTGATTCACCCCTTGAAGTATCCTGTGCTTTGATTTCTGTCTGTGGATGCCAGTAATGTGCAGATAAGATCTGGGGCTTGTTCCTAAGAAATTGAATGCAATTTGCTTTCTTTGAAAGAGTTTCAGAGAGGGCCAGATCTGCAGCTGGTGCAAACCTGTGTCTTGAGTAGCTTCAGGAGATGTTTTTCCGTAACCTGGCAGTCAGGATTTGATTCCCCTGGTTCAAAGTTTAAGTTCCTTACAGTTCCCACAACCAGAGCACAATTTCTTGGTGATTTGATTACTCCTTCAGTTAACTTCTACGTGGCTTGTGCCTGCTCTGCTGCAGAGAGGACCAGGTGCTAGTGTATGC
Source organism: Urocolius indicus (assembly GCA_013401255.1). Lineage (NCBI taxonomy): Eukaryota > Metazoa > Chordata > Aves > Coliiformes > Coliidae > Urocolius > Urocolius indicus. The sequence continues at coordinate 35,127 of WBNH01001511.1, read as the reverse complement.
CATTCATATTTGTGGCTTAGAGACTGAAAACTGTGTTTTATGTGGCTGGGCTGCCTGGATCACAGTCCTGTGCTTCCCAGCATACTTTTGGCTCAGTGGAGAGAAATAAATGGGTGCAGAAGAATGGTGTCAGGGTGCAGAAATAAATGGGTGCAGAATGGGTGTCAGGATTCAGACAGATTGAGGATTGCTCTGAAAGTGACCATCTGCCCTGCTGATCATGGTGAGAGGCACGGACACTGCAGAAAGGGGATGGGTTCAGGGCCCTCCTGTGCAGGCTTTTAAACATGCCACTGAGAAGGTCACCAGATCTCTGTATGGGATGTCCTGGTTTGAGAGCTGTTGTGGTATATTGAGTGGCAAGGACATTGCATCACTTTCTTTTCTTCTTAAGCTTATCTTAAACTGTGGACATTATCTTTTTCCAAGTGGAAAAACTGATCTCAGGTCCATGTGTTTGAAGCAGCAGCAGCATGAGCCAGGTTAACTTCACTAAATAGGCATATAAGGCCACAAAATCTGAGCCTAATAAGAAACCAGGATACTTCCCAGCACTGAAGGGTTCTTTGGAGGTTATGATGAGCTGACAAAACATATTAGTGAGGGGTAGAATTGGTGTGAGCCATGTTTGGCATTTTACTGCTTAGTTGCAGCAAGAAGCCCTCTGTAGAGATCACATCCACAAGTGCACAGACCTGGATTGATTCACCCCACCTGCTTTCTGGTGTTCAGCACCAGTACCTGAAGCAGTTGCACAAAGCTCTCCAAGTCAATGGTGTAGTGAATCACCTTTGGATATGCTGCTGATCTGCTGTGGAGCCCAAAAAGACTATGCTCCTTAAAAAGAGGTCTTAATTAACTGCCTGCACCTCGTTGGGATGAGTGCTAGCCAGGATGTGGTGTCCACATGGCCCAAGTAAATTGAAAAGCAGAATAGCAGTTTCCCAGAAGTGATTTGTAGCAAAGAGGCATTGCGATCTGCCAGCTGCTGAATGCTGCTGGGTAGTTTGCAGGCGTGGGTGAGGATTTAAAGAGTTGAAGAAGGGCACAGTAGTAGTTATATAGGTGTCTTTCCAAGGATTTATTTTGCTTTGAGGCAGTGCTGTAATTGCCATTAGCCTGGATTCCTCTGCTCTCCATCCTGCCCGTCCCATTAGTGCAGACAGCGCGCTGGCTCTGTTTGGGGGATCAAGCCATCAGTGCTGGAGTGGGGCTGTAAAACTTGTGCCTGAGCAGTGCCAGGCTGCCAGCAAGAAGCAGGGCTGATTTATGCTGGCTGAGGGTGGAACCTATTGCCTACTAAATGCAGTCCTCCCTGCACGATGCCAGCAGGTGCTTTGCCTATCTGGGCACTGCCAAGCTTCCTCCCACTGTTCTCCTGAGTCCCACTATTTCATCTTTGCTCGTGCTGCTGTTTTTAATCCCTTTGCCTCGTTCCCAGCCCTTGGTGTCTGTTCAGAGGCTCTGTCTCATTTGCTGTTGTCCTGGTGCCAGGATTTGAGGTCTGAGGGGATGGAGCTGCCTCTGAGTGGGGCGGACTCATGCTCGCTGGCTCCACCGTCTGGACCTGGCCCCGAGCACAGAACTCAGCAACCCCTAACAGGTCCCCTTGCTTTCCCTCCAAGAATATGATTAAAGGTTTGAAACTGAGCAGACAGCTGGTATACTCTCCCAGGGCAGCCTCTGTGTCTGGGACTCCATTGTTTTTGTCCAAATCATATCTGATTCCTTTCCAAAAGCGTTTCAGTCCATAAAACCAGACCAGGTGCCTTTGGTTGTGCTCATTCCTGAAATACCAGCTATGAAGAAAAGCATTTGGGTTTGGTCTTAAAATAGGGACAAAATTAATTTCAAACTGGGATAAGGGTTTAGATTTTCTTTCCCAATTAAAGCATTTGAATCTTGCCTTATGCTTTCCAGATAGAAAATAGACCTTGTTCAAATCAATCCTTGGTCTTACATCCCATTTACTGCATCCTCTTTTACTAGATGTTCCAAATTGCTCCGTGCCACTCTGCAGTCTCTGAAACCTGACCTTTGTATACATTCTTTGCACCTTGACCTCTTGGGGTTTTTGCATAGAACGAAACTGCCAGCAAGTCAGACGACAGGTTTTGCTGCAATGTGCTTTTAGTAATTTGCCAGAACAGTGGTTGGGAGGGAGGGGGGAAGCAACAGAAACCTTACCAGCCAAAAGTGGTGTGATTAAAAGCTCGGGTGGCCTCTGAGCTTTGGGTTAGTTCTGCATCCCTGTTAACTGCCAAGCTAAGTGCTTTGTCCTCCAGACTGTCCTTCGTCTAAACAGCATGAGCAGCACCGTTGGCACCAGAGCTACAGAAGGGCTCCTGATGCTGCCAAGAAGGTGGCCCCTGGTTACGGAGCAGAGATCTGCCAACGTTCTGTGCTAGGGAGTTTGCAAACTTCCACAATGCATCTGGTTTATTTCAGATCATGGATTGCACTGAATAGTCCTTTTGTGTGCTCTGTCTCCATCTACTAAAACTGGCTCTAAAGAAGAGAGAGATAAATATGACAGCCACTGTTACAGAGTATCCCCTGGATACTGTGGCCTGACCTGGACCCACTGTCTATCTTAACGTTGTCAGTAATAATGTTTATATTGCTCTGTCAACCTCATTTCTTATCATGTAACCAGAGATGGGCCGAATGAAGGTGGAAAGCTTTCCTGTACTTTTGCATTCAGGGTCATTTGGAGGTCCACAGATGGGACAGGAATTTTGCCACACAACTGTTTGCCCTGACGAATGCCATGATGTTCAATGTATCATTCAAAGGGGACAACAATTCTGTTTGAAGTGACAGGAGAGCATTACAAGTGTAGCCTGAATGGCACGACTGCAGATTGTGGCGAGTCTGCCTACCCACAGCATGTGTTGTAACAGCAGGTTTTGCAGAGGTAGGCTTTGTCCACATTTCCCATGGGACATTACCTTCCAAACTCACACAGATTCTCTGTGTGGGCTCAGACAGCTACAGTAACACTAACCACAGCTTTGTGCACTGCTCACGTTCATTGTTTCACGGGCTTCATTTTGCATTATAGAAATCCTTACACTTCAGTGGCAGGGGAAATGGTTTTGTGTATCTGTCATTGGAGAAAGGTGTGTTTGCATATGACTACATCAATAGCAAGGCAACACAAGTGCTCCTGTACACAGCTCCTGTTTGGCATTACCTGCCTGGTCCCAATAAAGCAGTGAAAAAGGAGGGCCATTTCACTGCTTCTCTGAGCAAAAGGACTTTGATGCTTGAAGAAGGATTTCTATCGATCAGCCTTATCTCTACAGAGTAGGTATTTGGGAAAGTTTGACCCATTTCATTTGTATTTAAGCTTAAGCACCAGAAAGAAAGGCTTATGCCTCTAGTACTTGCAGTTCAGTTGCTGGGGTGTCACCAGTTCGAGACATCACCCAGTCAGAGACACCAAGGGCCCGGTTCTCCCTGTGCTGTCTCTGGACAGTGTTTGACTAGACTGCTTTTATCTCTCTAGTCTGTCTGTGGGAGTCGAATCTTTGTACAGAGACTGCATTTGCTTGGCATCTAATCTGCACTAGGTGACTCAGTCAGCCTCAGAAGGCAAGGGGGAAGGGAGATAAGTAGGAGGAAGAAAGGTGGGAGTGGAAAATAACATATTTGAGGGGACAGCAGGAAGCCTCGGCTCATTCGTATCGTGGGAATGCTCAGGACAAGACCAATTGAGTGTTTCCTGATGCCCCTCTTTGGGTTTTGTTGTTCCCCTGTGGGCCGAGGAGAAAGGATGGCTAGTAGGACATGGCTGGAGGAATCCCAACATGGGTGATGCCCTTAGCAAATGTCACTAGAAGGCCAAGTATCCCAGGTGGGTGATAAGCGTGACCCACCAGGATAGCTCAGTTGCAAGGATTTTCTTTATGTTATTTTTGGTGGTACCTGGATTTCCCTTGAAGATCACCCAGTGAGCCCAGTCCTTGGAGAGGAGTTGTCTGCATGGAGGATATTTTAGTATACATTTTCTTCTTATTGATTCCCTTTTCTGTGGGGAGACAAATCCTAACGGAAACTAAATGAAGTTCCTTAGTGGAGAGAAGAAAGTAAGAAAGGTTTCTAAACAATAAAAAGTGCTACAGATTTGGGATAAAACTGTTTCAACCAGCAGGTTATCTGAAAAGAGAGGCCATTGTGGAGGAGGAGCTGTAAAGCGGGACAGGAAGGAGAAGTGTAGAGCCTTTTCAAGTACTTCAGGACACTCCAACATAAAAGTCACCACATGAACTTCAGACACTCTTATCTGTCAATATTAAAGCTGGGGATCTGCTCACAGTTTTGAAGATCAATAATCCCATGTTCTCTAAACGTGACAGAGCTGAGATCACAGGATGCTTGTTGCATCTTCCATGTACTTCAAGGGCTGATGATGTCTTTTCTTTGTCTGCCCTAATTAAATCAATAAATGGCCTTTGTAGTCACCTGTGTAGCAGGTGACAAGTGGAGCTGGTTGAGGTCACTGCAGAGGGCATCCCAGCAGCCTTTGAAAAAGAGAAGGATTTTGATCCAGAATAGTCACGGTGTCCTAGTTTCCCAGTCCCTTGGGCCAGCTTGTTCCTAGAACAGGGCTGTGAAAGCATATAGAGAAGAACAGAAGAGAATTGTCTTTTCTCAGGGATGATCTAAGAAATCTGGTATTTCTGTTGTCTCAAATCTTTCACTATTTACTGCAGCTGTCACCTGTTTTGCTTCTTCTGTGCTTCTCTTATTAACATATTAGTAATGTGATGGTGACTAGGTGAGCAGATTATGTGTCAGTGTTGCATGATGATTTGGTTTCTAGTTGTACTGTAGCAGCTCCTGGGTGTACAGGCATTGAAGGGAATTGCATTGTGTAGGTTTGCTGTATAAACCCAGTCAAGGTGAGACTGTTCTTAAGTGGAAGTGGGTAGAAAAAAGTTTTGGTTCACATTTCTCTGGGTCCTGCAGTTGTTTGAAATCCAGATCGACTCCAAATGGGTTTCAATTTTACATGCAGTACACGTTTCACATCAATTAAGCCCCAGTCTAAGACTTACACAGCCTCATTCTCAGAGATGAAAACAAATGCAAATCCATGTGCTGTGGTTTGTTCTGCTGGATTCACCTGTTTCTTTCCCAGATTGATGCCAGGGCATTTGCAGGTGTTTTCTCTGTAGTGGTGGTTGTTTGACATCGAGACCTGGCATGAAGATGTTTGGAGGAGTGGCCACTGTGACGAGCAGAGCTGGGCTCTGGTAAAGCCACTGCCATTAGCAGTTTTGTGTCAGCCTCCCAGAATGAGGAGATGTGTGCAGAAACCTGACCTCTGTGGCATCTCCTTCCTTCCCAGGACTCTCTGAGGTGGTTCATTGTTCCTAGAACCTCGTGCCTCATTCTAGCACTTGAGGATTATCAGTGTACAATAAATCAGCACTAGTAGGGTCAGGGTTTTTTAGTTTTTTTCCTCTTTTTTTTGGCTCATGAGTATAAAAATGGTATCTTTTAACCTGTCAGTATGCATTTACAACACATCTGAGGTTTGAAAGAGGCTGTCCAAAAAGAAACCCAAGAGTAATAGGAGTGTGTTAGTAGAGCCAGTAGGCATTGAATAGTCTCTGTGGTGGTAGAAAAGCCTTAGGCTCCATCTGATTGCTAATTATGTGGCTCTATTCCTTTTTAAGAAAATACCATGCAAGGTTTGTGAAGGGGGTAAAGTGTGTTAATCTGTGAAGAGTTACCAGTTCTAGGGCTGGTGGGTGGGTTTTTTTCTTCCTTTTTTTTCCCCTCAAGCCTCAATTTGGTATTACAGACTGGTTTTAAACTGAAGCCACATTCTCGGGTTCTACTATCCATCTCTTAGAGCCATCTCTTGTGTAAAGGGCACAAGTTATTCCACCTTAAAAAGAAAATGCAAGAAGGAAAATGGGGGGAAAAAAAAGCAAAACCCACGCTGTGCAGAGAGGGAGAGAGTTACAGAAAGTGGGCCCCCTGCTTTTTTCAGAGGGGGAATGTAAGCAGATCCTTGCTGAAACTGCTTCGCTCAGCAGTTTTCAGCTTGTTTTAATTGGCCTGGCCTGAAAGAATTCTGAATGCTGTACCTGTGCCAATGAAAATGCAAATGTTTCCCCGAGACGAGGCACTCAGAGTGCCTGTGCCCCAGCTCTGATAGCAGCAGCAGGGGCACGGAGACATGTATGTGATGGGAAACGGGGAGGCCTTGATCTAACACAGATTAGAAAACAAAGGACTTTGGAAAAATGAAGCATGAATAAGGCAGACCAGGGCAAAACAGAGGGTGCCTACTGGAACTCCTGCAAACCCAGGAGCTTCTCTGTAGGAAAATCCATTACCCTCTAACCTGGCACTGGGCTGCTGGATCCTTTACTAATTTACAGGGGAACTTGATATCTCTGTCTTTCCATTTGTGTTCATTTATTTGTTCAATTCTTATTTACTGTAGAAGGTTTCCTGTCAGAAAGGAGGCTGTTCTTTCAGCTGCAGAGATGCTGTCATCGAGGGCATCCTTGCAGCCCATGAGTATGGGGTGTTAGGTACCACACTGGAGACTGACTGGCTGCAGGAGAACGGAGGTTACAAACAGATCCTAGGCTCCTGCTATCTGCAGGAATGAATCAGGCAGACTGGGAGATACCAGTGATGTTTCTGCACATGGAGCCTGGTGACAAAGCTATTGTTGAAGCAGTAATTGATGGACGTGCCTTGATGGTTTGAGGTCTTCCTTATCCGTGCTGCTCCAACCCATGATCTCAAGGGCTCTTTCCCCTGTCTTTCTGATGTAGCCTAGTGTTCCTTAGTACTGAAAATTCAGCATCACCCCCATTTAATAACGACTGTTCCTTGTGTTGCAAGCTCAACTGGTTACAGCATTTCCACATTAGTCCAGTTTCATGATCTTGCATCCAGACCTGATGCAGTGTAAACTGTTCTCTCCAAAACATCAGCTTGGTCTCACATATTTCCTGTGTATTGGTGGGCTTGGCTACCAGTATTCCTCATGTACTGGAATTCCCCAGGTGCTGGGCATCCCTCAGTGTGACCATTCTAAATGAAGATAACTCCACAACATATGTATTACAGATGACAGCTGCACAAAGGTATGTTCTTACACATCCATATAATATCCATACCTGCTCATAAAGGATGGGTACTGAAGTTCTGGGATAAATGAATGAATGAATACGAAAAATTACCTGGCTGGGCTCATTTTTCTGCCTCATGTCAAATTACAGCCCAGTTGTGAATTGAGAAAAGAATTAATTTTCAATAAATGCTTGATCAATTCTTTTCTGTCTCTTTTAACTCCCTGTTCTGTAATGAATATGCATTCTTTGCATCTTCCAGAGAAATATCCAGCATCTTAAGGTATTTAAAATTAGATCTGTATACATTTACAGAGTAATGATTATTCTGAATTTCATCCGAGGCAATTAAAAAGCATCATGATGACATTTAAGGTGATATTTTTCTCCCCTATGTTAAATAATTATAAATAATAATAATGATTAAACAAATTATTCTGTTCCTCCCAGTCTGGATCAACCTTTAGGTTAATAATCTAAATCATTAAAATTCATCTGTCTCTCAAAGGATTGAGTAGTTAAAAAAATTGGAGGAACCTTTCTGCATAAGGGTGATTGATAATTACAAAGCAAAGATGTTTTGTGGGTAAAAATTGTGAAGGCTCAGCAGATGGATTGGTGGGGTTAAGGTGATATTTTCAACAGTTAAACATGGCACAGTTTTATCAACTGATATCCTCTTTGTAGGAGGATGCAGAGGTCAAGTCCAAACCTGCTTCTTAGCAGACTGGTTCTCAGGAGCTGGTGATTCACTGTTGCAAACTCATCGCGTGACCTTAGGTCACACTGGCCATTTTTTGATATTATTTAATTACAGTGGGAGTTAAACCCATATTTTGTTATTATCATTATTTTGGTTTTTGTCTTAAACTGGCTCAGTGAGTGAGGTTTCTCTTGACCAAGTTCAGTCATCTAAAATCCAGCTGTCTAGACCAAGCTACTACCCATGAGTATCTGGTAGTGTCCCATTTACCTCTGGTTTAGGGCCTGTATCTCTTCATTTGTGATGTAAACCACCTAAGCAATTAGATGAGAAATGAAACCCAAATTTTAGGTGGTTACAGCTAAAAGATGGGCATGACTCGAGCTGTCCCTCAGCCTCTCTGACCATGAGCACATGTTTACCACAGACGTTGCAAAGATAAGTGGCAAAAACTCTGTTTAGCTTCTCTATTGACAAGAGGAATCTAAGATGACTACCTGAAAGGTGTGTGGATTCTTTTGGACTTTTACACCTCTCTGGATAATTAGAGACTTGCCTGGCCACAAAGAGCCAAGGAAGAATGGATTTCCAATGCGAGGAGGAAAGATAAGGTGTTCCCTGTGGGGGTTATTGAATTCTAAATCGCTCCACCTCTTTGCAGAGTTTCTCAGAAGTAGTCTGTGTTCATCCACCTTTACCCCCTCCCTCTGGGACATTAAATCTCTCCCCACTGCTAAAACCAAGCCTTCATGTTGTCTTAATAAATTGGTTTCCTTGTTGAACGTGCCTGTGCTTTGCAGGGAACATACCCCCTCCAAAGCAGTCAGAACCAAATAGATACCCTATGTACAGAGCACAGACTAAAGAGATTCTCCTTGAAAATGTGGGGGGCTATGGAGTGACATCTGATTTCAGTGAACACTATCTCCTCTCTCTTTCTCTCTCTTTTTTTTTTGGTAACTTACTTTCTTAAGCATGTTTTTATATTCCCATCTTGCTTTACTACTTACATCTCCTCCAACTTTCCCTCCCTCCCCATCACCTTCTCTTCCTAGGTATCCCTTGCCTAAATAGGAATGCTGCTGCGGTGCTGCTGTTCCAGCTTGGATTTAAAACCCTCTGAGACACCTCAGTCCAGCCCAAGCATCCACTGGTTGCTTTGCTACAGACGGGCTGACGTTCCCTTGAGAACAGCCTTGCTCAGGAAATGTAGCTATTTCCGGGCTCGGCTGCAGCCGGGAAATGAGGAGGCAGCACCGAAGATATTTTTTCAATCGGACGGGATTTTTTTTTCTTCTGACTTGGTAGCAAGGAATGCTCAGGCTGATCCTGCAGAGAGGGTTTTATTGAAACCCTTGGCCCAGAGAAGGCAGAGTGTGAACTTGGGGTTGCGTTAAACCCGGGTTCAGGTTCAGGCTTGGGATTTGAAAGCAGCGAAATGTGAGTGAACGATCCAAAGGTTTGAAGCCAAAATAGTAAACGTGACCTCATGAAGCGTCTCTGCTTTCTGTTGCTGATATTTGCTTCTTTGCTTGATTCTAGTTTACTGGCTTTGGGGTTGGTTTTTTTTGTGGTTCTTTTTGGTTTTAGACACAGAGTTAAGAATCCAGAGCAGTGCCTTTTGGGTGCTGCACGTGTAGAATGTATCTGATATTGTGGAACATATAAAGTGTTGGCCTACTTCTGTGTTAATTTTAAATTGGCTTGCTTAAAATTAATCTCATGAGAATTTAAAGCAGCCAAGGGTGCTTCAGTTATAATGGAAGATGTGGGGCTGATCCCCTAGGTTGTTTTGTAAAATCTCATTCTTATTCGTGGGAGTATCCTGTAAATTTCTACTGCAAGCGATGGCTAAAAACACTGGAAGCGAGCGTTTGCAATGGGAATGAACAAACAGTAGTGGCAGTCACTCAGTGAACTCAGGTGGCATTTTAGAAGTATGTTATTTTTAGAGCTAAATGGAAGATAATCCCTGTAAAGGATTTCAAATTTAGCTATTTCCAGAAACAAGCCCCTGTTTTGAAATTCTCTGAAGGAAGCTTTTTTATCTACTCGTTCCTCTCTTACTCAGAATAAAAAATACATTTGAACAGAATTTGCCATTTCATCACAGTGTTTGCTATTAAAAAAACCCATGATATATATTCACTATAGATGGATTTAGAAGATTCTATATATGTATTGGACTTCAATATATGAAAATACAACAGAAAAGCCAGTGAATGTGAAAGCAGAGCTTATTGCTAATGAGAAACAAAGCACTTGTTCTGAAAGTTTTGAATGGATGGTTTTACAAGGTTTAAAGAATGTTCCTAGCTTTATGCCACTCAAAAAGGTTGTTGCACCACTAGCCTGATTTTTCCCAGGGGGGAACTCCAACACAGGGGATCCAGGCTGGATCAGTGCCTTTTTGTGCTAGAGGCTGGTACAGATACTTGGTGTTTTATCCCAGGGACTTTGCTTTAAACCTGTGGCTTGCTGTGATGCTCTGGCATTGCCCACCGCGTTGTGCTTTGCTTTCCACAGGTAGGTCCGTGTTTAGATTGGCAAAGCGAGTTGGATGTCCCCTTGGTGCAGCTCTGTTGCTGAAAGAGCAGCAAAGCCTGCAGACTGCAGGTCTGAAGAGAGAAAAGGGAGGGAGAAAAGCAGGGTGGGGGAGTGACTTGCAGGCATCCAAAAGGAAAACATAAATCTCCTAACGTGCAATCCAATGCTCGTTCCCTCAGCACCCAGCGCCTCGCAAGCCGTGTCGCAGATCTTTACGTATGTGATAGTCCCACTGAGTTCAATTGTGGCTAAGGAAACACAAATATTGTTACTCACTTGTAGAGAGTTGCTCATGTACTAATCGGATGGAGAGCAGAGATATCCATCTCAGCCCTATTAACTTCGTCACACAATTCATCATTGAAGCGGGTGACTGAAGGCTCAATTAGGCACTTGTGATTTTGGCTGGTGCCTGCAGAATAGTGTCCCGTTGTATAATTTTGTTTGGTTTTGGTTTTATATAGTAAAGCACAAATAACATTTGCTCATGAGACAGACTAGGGACACGGTGCCAGAAATAGAGGCTCCCGACAATTATACAGGATGTTGCTGTGGTGTTATCATAGTGGATATGATTCATCCACTATGAGTATGAACAATTGTTAACCTCAAGACACTCTCACTTTCACGCCCTCTGACACACATACCACTGAGGACAAATATCCTCAAGATGAGTAAAACATTAGGACTGGGGTTTTAACTCAAAAAGGTCAGTTCATTTCAGGTTCATATGGTAAAGCTTTAACTTTGCTGTCCAGTACTTGAGCGTGGGGATTATGAGAAGGATTTTCTGTAAGCAATATGACGTGCTTGCTTAGTAAATCCTTTTTGAATGATGATTGATCGTAGTAATGGCTGTGGATAGAGACTCTCAAAATGGTCCATGGGAGAAACCACTAAAATCAATTACAAAGAGAACAAATTTGGCCCAGATGGTCTCATACAACTGAGTTGAATGCAGGAGGGAGTTATGCCGAGGACTGTGTCCAGTCAAGCTGGAAGAAACAACGGCCAAAGGCATTCAAAAGCACTTGCAAGAGTGTTGTTCTTGTGAAAAAAAAAATAACCTTCTGAGCAGGCTTTTCTTGAACATAAGCTTGGCAGTTATAAATTGATAAAGCAATAGCAGCTTGTATCAACTGGGAAGCTGTACTTTGAGACTTTTAGTTGCAAACTTGAATGCCTCGAATGTCCCCTACCATGGATAACAGCTGTAAAATGGATGAGCTTCTATACAACCCCTTCTATTGTGAGCCTTTTATTTTATGTACCAGAATGCTTATCTTTCTTGTAAATAGTTGAGGGCCACCACTGCGTGTGCCTTATGCAGTTCTGTGTGTTTAATGGAATTTAATGGGATCCTTTCAGTACTTGGCACCTGCTGTTGGTCAGCCATCTTTTGGCAGCTGTTTTGCCTCTCAGACTCACCTCACTAGATGGCACTGTAATGGCAAAAAACCTGCCCTGCCTGCCAAAAAGTCACATTTCACCTCCAAATTGCATGGAATTTAAAATTTCAATGTGACCAAACCTTAAAATGCCTCTTCAACCTCCTTCAGTTCCCATTACAGTCTCTGCAAAGAGCTCAGACAAGGTCTTCACTTATGTGACCCAATTATGCACCGATTTATGCCACTCAGATTTGGCCCCCGGAGCTCATGTGAATATCACAACCATGCTTGTACAGGATATTAGGTCAGGACATTTGGGTAAGGTTTAACATGCAGCAACAGTAAAACAAACAGACATGATAGTTTTCTTCAAAATTAAGCTTTCCCTGTTCTTCAACTTTTGTTCGCTCATCCCCACAAGATACTGTTTGGAGTTGCTTTGCAGCCCCAAGTTTTGTAACGCAATAAATTAAGCTACAGGCTGTCTTATTTCAGTTTTCTTGAAAGAAAAAGGCTCTGCAGCATCCAGTCTCATTTTGTGGCCCAAAGGGGCATTGAAGTAGTCCACAGAGAGCGGCTGGGTTTTCTGCAGGGAGGATTGCAGCCTGTGAGCCTGTGTAATTGAAGCATATGGAGTACATGCATTCGTGTATGTTTTCTTAGGTCTGGATTAGCACCCTCATTTATGACCAAGATTTTAACAAGGAGGAAAATGTCACAGTATAGAAAAAATAAACAGAGTGAAAATAAATAGCAGAAAGACAGTCTTTACCATACTAAACATCACCCTTTTTGGACGTCACAGAGACAGCTGTTGGCTGAGAGTGAGATCTGAAGGTCTTTGTTAGGAAACGTTATTGCTGAGATTTTCACTGTTTGGATTTCCTGTTTTCCTCACTTCTGAACCCTTTAGCTTTTGTAATCTAAGCAGGGTCAGGTCTGGTCATCCGTGGGGAAACAGACTGACTGTGCACAACAAGGGTATGTTACTGCAAGAGCGGTGCTGGGGAGTCAGTAGGTGAATGGCTGCGTAGGTTGTGGAGGCAGCCAGGATCCTCATTGGAGTCTGCTCTGACCTTCTGTGCAGTGCTGGCCACAAGACTTCTCTGTCTGAACTGCATCTGTCTAGATAAAAAATATCTGTCCTTGGTTTTAAAACAGTGAGTGATGGAAAACCACCCGCTGTCCTTCAGAAGCGCTTCCAGGGGTTAATTGCCTTTGGATGTTGAAGTGTCTTATTTTTGGTCAAAATCTAGTTTTAATTTCCTTATTGTTGCATTTAGTTATACCTCTATCTGTAGCCAAAACTCCCGTGCAAATGTTTTGGAGAAGTCTTTGATGCCCAGGTATGATATGCTCTAAAAGATGCTTCAAGAACCATCATCTTCCAGATAAGATGTGAAAGTCTGATTGGAACCGTTTGATCTCTCTCAAAACCCCCACTTTTTAAAGAATGTGCCAAAATCCATTCAGGTTTGACTATCCACAAACTCCTTCTCCAGTATCAGTGTCATAAAACACTTTTGACAGTCCTGATCTGAAATGGTGATCTCCCTGCGTGCATGTGCCTTTGTATCTCTATTGTATCTATGTGTCATGTTTTTCCCTGCAATATCTAAAGCAAAGCTAGCCCTAGAAGGGAGGAAATTAAACCAGTGTAAAGGTGCATGACTGAAAAGAGAGACAGGTTGAAAAGTCCTACCCACTGTGTCCACACTTGGTGGCAAGTCATATAACTATGCCAGCATAGCTGAAGGGATATAATCCTATTGTAATAGGTGCTATTAATGGTATTGTGCAATATTATTTGTCACTGTGTGGTACTTAAACAGTTAAGTGATTAAGCACTGTACAACATGGCTGTGTATCAGGTGAGCCTGTGGAGTAAATCAGTGCTGTCTGTCAGTCCAGTTCTTTGTGCAGAGCTTGAAGGAACAGCTCCTGTGGCGTACCAAGCTCATTTTGCCTCCTGCACGTGTGTTTGGTGTCAGCTAAACTTGGTCTTGTCTCACCACCCCTGGAGTATGACCAGGAATTCTGCTTTAGTACCATCTTTGCCAGCATCTCTCCCTTTCCCTTTCCCTTTCCCTTTCCCTTTCCCTTTCCCTTTCCCTTTCCCTTTCCCTTTCCCTTTCCCTTTCCCTTTCCCTTCTTTCAGTTTCACTGGGCACTACAGAAAAATAACTGACCTCATCCATCTTAAAGAAACACAGAGACATATATCAGTGTGATTCCTGTGTTTATAAGAGGACAGTTGGGTTCTTGGGTTACTGGATGGGCCAGCATGCAGTTTAGTCAAGGTGTTGGGTATCTGAAGGTGTCAGGGCTATTCTGCAAATGGAACTACAATGCAGAGCAAGGGGACCTGAGGTCCTGCTGTGATACCTCTCTGCCATCTTCCTGCTCTATATTCCTGAGTGGGGATGCATGCCCCATCTCTGCATCTCCAGAGCAGGTGGACTGGGCAGTAGCTCCAGTTCTCCCCCTCACTGACCCTCCCGCAGCAACAGGACGTTGTGATTTACAAGGACAGGCCAGCAGGAAATTCCTACCTCCGCCCCCTGGAGAAAGGGGGAAGCAGGAGAAGCGCCGTGACTCAGTCCTGCCTGAGTCACTGACTACGTGGTTCCTGGGGTGGTTCCTGGCTCATCCCACTCCCTACCCTGACCCTGCCACCAGTCCCTACCCTGACCCTGCCTCCAGTCCCGCTCAGCAGCCCCTGAAGTGCAGCTGGAATGAACTCGCACTCTGCACTGATGCCTGACGCTATCTGAGCAGGAAAAGGAGAAGCTGCATGCAGAGAAAGACCTGATTCCGTTAATGCAATTCTTTAATACATGAATAAACAATTTATGGCAGGTGCCTGGCAGCTTGTGATAATCAAGGGGGTATTTATTGGAGATCAGGAAATACAGTTGGTTGAACAAGCCTTTCTTCTGTCTTTGGCTTACCACAGGCTCGCTGAAATTGCACGGGGTCATTTGCTGTCTAGTCACAGATAATAAATCAAAGGGCTGAAGAAACTGCAGGAGAAAGGGCATGAACTGACCAAACATTTAGCTTATTGTAGTAAGCATCAGCCCAGCCAAAGTGAAACTTTCCCAGCAGATTTTCACTTCTCTCCAATCCAGCTATTCCCTGAAGGCAGCCGAGTTGTCTCAGTAAATAGAGGTCACTTTACCTTGACTAAACAATGACTTTGCTATAGTCAGTGCCAGGTATGTCACAGTTACAAAATGTACTTTAAAGGCTTGCTGGTAGCAGGCTGCCAGGGTAAATGAACCAGTCAGTCTGGTCTACTTTGGGCAGGATTTAGGATGCTTAGTGAGATGAAGCTGTGGTCGGATCAGCTGATCCCGTTCTTTGAGTGGGGATATAGTATGCAAATGAACAGCCGTGTATAAGGAGGAAGCTGCAGGAGCTGGGGGAGTGGAGAAGGGATGACTTTCCTCTGATGTCAAAAATCCCATCATTCAGTGCTCGCAGTGGAAAAGACAAGAGGAGAAGAATGTGGAGACAGAGAGAGAGAGGGAGAGAGGGAGAAGAAATGAAGGGAAAGGACACACTCATTTTTCTCCCTGCTTCTGTAGGCTAACATTGTCCACCCTAATAGGATGGAGAAATGAGCCTGATCCCGAGTGCCAAGTTCTGAACAGCCTTTCAAGCCCCAGGGATTGTTCACAACCCCATCCTGATCTGGACTTGGTTAGTACTGTCTTGATATGAATAATCAGGTAGATAAAAATTGTCAAGAAACTTACTGCAGTTTCCTCAGGGCTGTCTTTGTGTTATCTTTTATTTCTGGCAATTTGAATTTTCTGATCATTGTCTGTGTTTGTCAGAGGTGTTAGATATCCAGCTCTCCTAGGATTTCTGCAGCGTTGTGAGAAAGGACCAGAGCTGGTTGTAAGTGAATTAGATCGAGCACCAGACGCAGGAAAGCCGGAGTTGCCTGGAGCTCTGTCCAGGTTGCTAATTCTTCCTTCCGAAGGGCTGATTTCAAAAGGTGCCAGATTTGTCCTTCGTGCATTTTGCTGTGTGCCATTGCCTGTAATTAGTTTCTCAACTGGAAAAGCTTTCTCAATTGAAAGTAAAAGAAAGGAAAGAGAAAAAAACCAAAGCCCTGAAACAACCCCACACATTTTTGGCAATGGGTTGTTTTTCTAAGCAATTAATTAAGCACTGATTTTTAAAAGAATTTGAATGAATCCTCCATCCACTCTGTGTCAAGAATGGATTTTGTATTAATCACTTCACTACTCTCTGACTGAATAAGGACTGAAAAAGATGCATGGAGTAAAAATTTCCTCAGGAAATGAATCAGACGAGGAACCTATGCCTCATCTTACCTCCTCCAAATGAAGAAAGAGAGGATTTTGTCAATGGTGGGTCAGTTTACAAATGTGTCCTTTGCAGCATGAGTCATAAGTAGTGATACATTTCACAGCGATGCAGCCACAGATGCAGTTTAAATCCAGGACTGAATGCCAGCTAAAGATAAATAGAAATGAATCCTCCTGCCCGTAATAGTAACGATGCGAATGAAAATGCAACCTGTCAGACCTGCTTGTGTGGCAGCCAGCTCTTGCTGCTTCTGAAACCAGTGTCAGAATTCTCACTCACTTCAGCTGGGACAGCGTAATCCCTGGGGACATGCTGTGGTGATTTGCATTTGCTCATAAGCGAGGCAGAGATGTGGATTTTCACAAGGCGTAGCTGGTGGAGTACTTGTTCTGCTGTGGGCACCTTTAACTTCCAGCTCTGGAGTCTGAATGAGAGCAGGCAGCGTTTCGGTAGGGTATGGTCTCCAGGGGGATGTGAGTGCTCCCAGGTGGGTATCACCTCGTTGCAGGGAGGTGATAAAGGAGTGGGGAGCAGGTGGGACTCTGGATCCGGCTGCAGTGCTTTGGTAGTTTTGAGATTTCCAAAATGCTGGAGGAATATTTATTGCTTTCTTTTCCGAAAGCACCAGCCTTTGTTAGTGTTGTAGCTGCTAAGGGATGTGTAAAAACTGGTGTCATGAAGCTACCATCAAGATTTGTTGTTGTTGTTTTGCTTGTGGGTGAGAGAATGAAATTTAGCAGAAAACTCTGAGCTGAAATGCCAGACTTTTAGTAGTTTTCACTGGTGCCACTTTCCCCAGGGTTTCCTGAGACAAACCCTGGTAAGTGTGTTAGTACTCATGTTTTTGTTTCTCTTTACTGAGTTTCCTGTAGTCATGTCCAGCTTGCCAGGCTTTAAGAATGTTAGGCAAGAGGTCAGATGTGGGTGAGATATTTACTGGGTCCACCAAAGTCAATGTCACTGTCACTGTCACGATTTATTACTGGCCAAGATCCATCTGTTGGTGTCCTAAAGTATGATAAAGCACGGAGATGCTGCAGGTCTTGCTGTTAAAGATAACAGCCATCCTTAGGTCCTTCTATAGAACAGGTTCCTAGACACAGATTTGTGGTATGTTTATTCATTAGTGTGTGTGCAGTCTTTCAGTCTCTGGGCTCAAAGACCAGCACAGGTCACAAATATCACCAGCATGTTCTTTTGTAGAAGTGGGGCAGCACCAAAAGGTTTGAAGTGGGATGGAGAATGGCAGAGCTGGGGTCAAATTTACATTTTCTAAGTCACTGGCCAGCACTTTAACCGTTAGACCAGTCCTCTTCTCTTTAAGGTTAAAAGTTGCCTCTTACAAAAAAAGAGCCAGAGGCTCTTGATTATCCATGCAAAACAGGCCAGGGCTTTGATTTGTAAGGTTTTGTCTGACACACTTTTAAATGGATGAAGCTCAATTTAGATTCCAGAAGAAAATCTAAATGTGGTGGTTGAGACATATACCCACTTTTCTCTCTTATCCCGAGGCACCGTTCTCCACCCTTCTCTCCTTTCCTCCTCGAAAAATGATACCACCTAATGCTTTGAACCAAGGAAGCACATTTCAAGATCAGCGTGGAACAATTAAACCAATGATCTGTGCGCTTCAAGGAGAAAACTGAGCTGCAGTAGCTCTGCTTTGACAGGTCTTTGGAGGATTTCAAGGAAGTTACACCCACTTCATTCATGATAATCGGCTGTTTAACGCCGAGCAGCTCAGTGTTATGAATGAAAGGGAGCATGTTTTGGCTTGCAGAACAACTCACAAATCTAATGCTTCACTCATCAAATAACCAGCCACATTAAAAAAAAAAAAAAGAATTAGATGTGACTTCATTCTTGAAATGAAATTAATGAATGCAAGACTGAGGGGGAAGAAAAGACACTTAAAACTGCATCCTCTTTCTTTAGAGATCCAGAAACATTTTCTATCTCCTTACTGTGGATTTGTGAGTTACTGTGACTGGGCAAGTTGGGGGAAAAACCACAGCATTTGAGTGGACTTTGGTGCAGCTAAGACCAGGTCTTGGTGGGTTTTGTGCATTCAGTCAGAAGATGCTGAATTGCTGGATTTCGTGTCATTCTAGTGGCAAAAAAGGGTACAGAAGAAAAGAGAACGTTAAGGGTAGTATCTGGATCTATGGAAGTAATGAGTTTTCATTTGGATGGGGTTATAGAGGCTCTCTGACAAGCTGTGGGCTCTGTGCTGTGCCTAAAGTAGTAGCCCATTGATTTTTGCTGATTGAACCTGGCTTTGTTTAATACCATGAATTCCCCAGGTGTCACACAGTGCTGGAGCTGCCCTGGATCAGGTGCCTTCATGCCTTCTGGTAGCACTGGGTTTATAGACTCCAGAGAGCCTTGGATGATAGTAGGACTCCTGGGAGGTTATTGTAGGCAAATGTAGTTCAGGATATCTTGAATTGAAGGCAGGTGCAGAGATAGTTTAAGGTTGTCTTTCTACCTTCCATTATTCACCATCCATTTGGTAATAAAATGGCTTTCTAGAGGAGCAAAGTGCACATCCATCCTCCTGTCTCCTTTACCAGCCAGTGATTTACCTGTTCCTGGGCAGGAAGGATCACAGTTACTTTGGTCAAATAGACAGCCCCAGATGAAACTGAACCTAATGTATATTAGTTGTAGTTTTGAAAGAAATGTGCATAATCATGACCCTTGCTGATTCTCATGGGGATTTGGATGAAAGGGCCAGATGTAATACTTCTCTTTTTAACAGCATTTTGTAAAGCATTAATTGTTGTCACCATTTTTCTTCTGAGGGGAAGATAACATCAGGTTTATCTGAGACATACATGGTGATAGAGGCCTTTGGATTCGCTTGACTTGAGGCTGTTGGTTTATGGTCCAGTATAGCAATAAGAATGAGTAATACTATCACAACCAAATAGCAACAGAAAACACTAGGAAAACCCTGGAGCAGCTTAAAAATGAAGGACTATGTTTCCCACACTTTAATGTTAACTACAAGATCAGGAAATTTCAAAGGGTGTGATGTCTCTTTTGGTTTCTTCTGTGCTGTCACTGCTGTATCATAAGAACAGAGATGCTGAGAGACCTCTTTTGCATCTGTAAAAATGCCAGAAAATCAGAAGCTAACTGACTTTTTATTATGCATATAGAGCAAGAGGCAGAGAAGATGCAGTTTGACTGTAGGTAGAAGAATCATGGGAGAACTGTGCATCCCTTAATATTCAAACTGATGCATACATTAAACATTATGCATGAGTTTCTGGACCTGACCTCTCTCTGAAAGAGTGGGTTTTACTCAGAAGGAAGCTGAACAAAATCAATTGGAGAAAAGTCGATTCCACGTGAGGATCTTTCATCTTTGTTCAGCAGCTGAGGGCCTCTGATGGAAGGTGGGAAAAACAATTTTTCTCATCCTTTTAACAACAAAATTAATTCCCAGAATAATATTCAGCTGAAGCCAGGATCTCTCTAGAGCCTCTTCTACTCAGCAGTATTAAAAAATGGCAGGTTGGCTGTAATCCTCTCCCTTGTGCTCTGCAGGGGAAAAGGGATGAAGGCAGAACAAGGTGAAGGCGGGCTGGATGGTGCTGAGGAAAGGGAGGACTGTGGGGGATCACTTCTTCACCCACTGCATTCAACACACTAATGTCCTTCTTTCTTTTTCTGCTTTATAGAACTGTGTTTGGGGAAATGGAGAACCGAGCAGATCCTTCTTTACTTCCACTCATTTTCAGGGTGAGTGAACTCTCTTGTCTTCACTGCTGCTGTCATGTCCTGTGCAGCTAAGAAGTGTGACTTAAGGTTCAGAGGAAAAATCTCTCTTTTTTTAATCTTTGCACTGATAACACTGCACTTAATTTAGCAGCAGTGAGGCAGAACATTTGGGTTTTGTCATCCATTTCCAAAACTATTGTTGGCTCCTTGTTTCTTTGTTCCCCCTCCACCCCTACTGCTCGTTTTAGATTTACATTTTATTGTAGGTGCCAAAAGATAAGTTAATGCCAACTTGATGATTAATTAACTAATACTTTCCGCTGCCCTAAGATGGAAATCCTTTTTCTGAGTAACCTATTAATTATTATTTTATTTATTACCACATGGGTACATCTAAGTGGATTTGAGTTCTGCCCTCCTGAGAAATCTGGGCAAGAGTTTATAGTAACAGGATGAAAGAAAGCTAAAGGAACCTTAAACTTGTTATCAGAAAGTATGCCTTAATGTTGGGATCATGTTTATCTGTATTTTGCAAGCCTCAAGCGATATCACAATCTCATTGTCAAAAGTGAGCAGTAATATGCAGTTCTGAGGCTTTCCATCACGCTCAGAAATGCAAAAATCAATTAAAAGCTTGATTTTTTCAAGAGGCTGTGAGAATTGCTCAGGCATTCTTAAGGTATCTCAGCCTAGTTCCCCAAATTTAGAAAGAAGTTGTGGACAAAGCACACCTGGGAGACTTCCAGCCTACCTGGCCTGTGCCACCAAAGTGTCTTATTTAGCTCTGTAGAAGTTATCAAGAACGCTGGCACTGGTACACATCCCCTTTTTCACAAGCTGTTAACTGGCTGCAGGCATCTCCTCCAAAGTTAGTGTGGTTTCAGGAGGAGATATGGAATTAAAGATGGAGTTCAAAGCTGCCTCTCACTGTGGGAATCGTTAGTCCAAGTGCTATAAATGCATAGCATGAATACAGGACCACAGATGTGAACAGGTTTAATTGGATAAATGAAATGAAAGGAGGAAAATTGGGGTTGAACAATGATAATAAATTTATTGGTGTTGAGATTGGTTACCTCATTCTCTTGAAATTAAGATTAGACAGTAGGATGAGGTAACTGCATACTTTTATGACTCTTGTGAGAATTTCGCCTATGGGCAAAAATTAATGCTGTGGAGGTGAGAGTTATGATACATACCAGACAAAATTCCCACCATGAAGAAATGGTAGGACACCACGTAACAGCCAGCTCTGAAGACTTACAGGAACACTGGACATAAAGGTGAATTGACCCAATTAATCCATCTGTAAAGGGCTTCACCTTTGGAGATCTGCAGTACCTCACTTTGCACTGAGATGCATCTTCCTCTACTTCTTTACTTATGTATGTTCTAGAAGCACATACACATTAGAAATGTCTAATTGATGTCCCCAAGTGCTGTTGCTAGTTCAATAGTGAGTGCACGTATGCCTGCTGTGTAACAGGGTGAGTTACACGTATGGGTGTAGATAGCATGATAATATGGCTTGTGAGCTGATGAATAATGTGGGTGCATGCCTATATAATGAGCATACCAGCTTTGCGCTGCTGCTGCTGCTGGGTTCTGGGTCCAAATGCCTTTTGCTTTCATTAAGCCCTGTGCATGAATATGTTGACACCTGTTAATCTACTGAATTCACTGGCGCCTGAATTACTGACTTTTCAGAGCTCTTATAAACTACCCTTGACTGCAGTGAGATTAGTCTGTTCCTGGACTATTTTTAGGGGAGAGAGAGTAAGGGAGATCAGTGTCAGAATCAGGAATTGGAGGCAGAAAAGTCTACATTCCCTTCCCACCAAAGGGAATCTTTTACCACTCCCCCAACCATTTTTTCCTCATGCTTAACATAATAAGATTGGCTTGAGCTTCCAAAATGCAGAGCTTTAAAGGCTGGATTTCAGAAGGTGAAGGGAGTGTGGTAGGCAGCAACAGCAGCGTTTGCAGTAGCATCTTGTTTTCATCCAATGTCTCAGGAGTTAGTGCGGTCACCTCAGATGTGGGACACCCCGGCTCAGTTACCTTCCTTACCTGCAGGAAACTTGAACCACATCCAGCTTGCAGGAGCTTGTGCTAAACTCCAGCCTACCTTAGTGCTGTTCCACTTTGCATGAATAACTAAGTATGGACAGAGACAAGGTTTTAAGGCAGGTATTCACCTTCCTACCTCCTCCAGTGATTGTACTAACAATTTGGCTAGTGAATTGTTTTATTTCAGTGATTATTTACACTGAGATTACATCCCTGAGGGCTGTTTGTGCATTTTAATTGCTGAATTTAATGCAGAACATATCTGTAGTCCTTGAAGCAGAGACTGCTCAAACTTATGAGCCCTTTCCTACACCACTACATGGTGAATGGAGCAGTAATGCTTGGGAGAGATTTGCCATCTGTTTTCATCGGGAGGCCATGAGCCTCACTGGAGGGATGTGTGTTGAGGCAACCCTTCCATCCTGCTCCTAATGGAGACACTTGGTAGATAGATGGGGCTTAGCCAAGCTGTTCTTCCTCAGAGAGGCTTTCCTTTTTCAGAAGGGTCTTTGACCAGAGGGAGGAGGTGGATGATCTCTAGAGGTCCCTTCCAACCCCCAGCGTTCTGTGGTTCTGTGACCTCTTCTCTATTTATAGGTCTACACTCTTTCCTAGGCACCTATCCTTTTTCCCTAAGCCTGTGGTGTTTTGCTAGAGATCTGTGCTCTTTCTCTAGGCATTGTTCTTTTGTCGAGAGTCAGCAGAGCAGGCTACAGTAATAAGGAGCCTCATTATTATTAGTGTATTTACAACATCAGAGAGAGCAGAGTTCCACACTGCAGCAGCTATTGAGGCTCACAATTACCAGCACATTTGCAGTATCTGAGAGAGGAGGCCTGTGGCTGCAATAGCCGGACAAGGCGCACAATTATTAGCATCTTAATAGT
Source organism: Urocolius indicus (assembly GCA_013401255.1). Lineage (NCBI taxonomy): Eukaryota > Metazoa > Chordata > Aves > Coliiformes > Coliidae > Urocolius > Urocolius indicus. The sequence continues at coordinate 12,350 of WBNH01001511.1, read as the reverse complement.
ATCAGAGAGGAGGCTTTTGAGCCTGCAATGGCTGTCTGTGGAAGCTCACAGCTACTAGCACATTTGCAGTATGTGTGAGGCGAGGCTCATGATGTTTATTATATTGCCCATCAGTTTGTGCCCCGATACTGCTCGGTCATGCATGCTAGGAACAGCTTATCCATAGTGCTCAGAGAAGGGTGTGCCAAAATCCTCTTGTTGTCCATCAGCAAGGCTGTTGGAGGACCTCACGAGGCTATAAAAGGAAGGAAACTATATTAGTATCTGTCTCTTCTTTTTCTTCCCAACAAGTAGGGGTATTCACCGTGATCAAATCACTGGGGGGCTGTAGGAGGTAAAGAACATAACAAAGGGACTTTGTCATACAAAAGGGGCTCTCAGGAGAGAATCCCCAGAGAAGTTCTTCCTCCGAGATGTTCACATCCCTGTATTGTGGGTGTCACAAGCCAGACACAGCACAGCTCTAATAGACCAAGGAACAGCACTTCAATGTTTGCAGCAAGTAGTATGTGGTTTGGAGTGGTTTTTTTTAATCTCCTGCCATGCCTGTGGCAGAGGAAATAGGATGGGAGTGCCACACATGGGTTTCGCACTTGGGATTTCTAGTGAAATGATCTCTCCCAGCCATGGTTACGAACCATCCATGTATGGTGAGTGATGCATTAAACTCTGTGCCTTGCTTGCTTCTCAGTGAGTTTTCCAGCATCCTTTAACTGAGGTAGGTATAGAGAGGAAAAGCATCTTTAAGGCAGGTACATATGTGGGGCCATGGACACCTTCACCGATCAGGATTCGCCTATTCAGCTGCCTTTGAAATGAAACACAGATGTCCTGAGTTCCAGCCTATGCCTGAACCACAAGACTAAAGGGAGAGAGTATATGTTTATTTGATCCCCTTGTTACATTGCTGGCAACCTATCACTAGTTTCCATTCCTATTTTTTGTTCCCTTAGCAATCCATTTGCTATTGCCCTTTTCTCCCTCACTCAGCCAGTCATCAACACGCTCTAGAACACAATGGATCCCTTTTTGCTGTGAATCCCCTACTCGATGCAAACATTTGTTGGCCTCCTTTCTTTGGGATAGGTTTCAATGGGAAGAAGAGGGGAAAGTATTCCTTGTTCCTAGTGAAAAATTGCACTGGCAGCCTGGGTTATTTTGTCGGACGTGTGGCTTTAAGTGACGCCTTTGCCATCTGTTCTGTCTGCTAATTATGAATGCAAAACAAACGTAGCCCACAATTGCTTCATTTAGAATAAGGGAGATGGCAGTGACCAAAATAGTTTCATTTTGGTGTCAGATGCTCTTTTTATTTCTCCTGTCTCTTCCTAATCTAAAGCAGGTCTGAAGCACTCCTCCCTCTTCCAGTTTGCAGCAACAGACGTTGCTGGGACAAATGAGAACATCTACACGTTCATCCTTTAGGCCTTTATAAGGGACAATCCCACATGAGCAAGGAAAGGGAGGAGGCTACATTTCTTGTTCTGTGAGGGTTTGTTTCAGATTTCCTATTTTTACTTCAATTCTGCTGGCTTTAGGTCTGCAAGAATCTCAAAGAGAATCGGGCTATCTCCAGAAGGCTTGACAGCAGAGTGTGAACCACTTTCTCAGTCGTTTCCATCCCTGTTTCCTCTTACCAGAGGCGAGTTTGGTAGCCACACTGAACTAGCACGGTGGTAATGAATGATACATTCTCCTATTGCTGTGTCCAGCAGCTGAAGAAGTGAATATTCTTGGCTTTTTATTGTGAGCCTAAAGGCTTTTATCCTTAAGTGAGCCATCACTTCAGGTGATGATGAAGGAGGTGATCCATCTCCTTCAGTGACTGTTCAGAGACTAGGTTATGAGGAGCCCTCTCCATGTGGTAGTTAGATACTGCCTGCTCTTTTGCCTTTCCTAAGTTGTTGCTGACTTGTTTCAAGCCAGGGCTGTGGCAAATCATAGAGTTATCACCAGCAGTGCAGCCACAGATTGAGGTGACCTAGATTTAGAAAATGGAGACGAGATAAAATGCTCACTGCACTGTGTTCTGAGGGGGGACACAGCCAAAAAAGCTGAAGTGGTGGAACAATTTCTCCTTCAGTCATTTGAAACTGAAAGAGGCAGGTTTTTTTCTCCCTTAGGTGGCTTTATGGTATGTGCTAAGCTGTGACCATGTTTGTTTCACTTGTCCTTTCTCTAGTCTCAGGCCAAAGAGGAGATGGACAACTGAACATGAGGGTTATGTCCCTACTCCCCAATAAGACTGTCTGCTTTCAGATACACATCTGCTTCACTTCAGCTTTCCTTGCTTTGGTATTGAGCATGTAGACACATGTATCTTACTCCTCCTTCTTTCCCTCCCTAGCCATCACTCTTACTATGATAATCAACATGTTTCACTCTATTTTATGAAGGGAAATGGGGTTAGAGTATTTTTATAACCGCTGAAAGCAATGTTTTGGATGGTAGAAGATGTCTCTTCTTCCTCCCCACAAATCTTTTCCAAGAAAGCTTTTTTGTTTGTGCTTAACTAGTCTCTTTCCGTCTTATTTTGGAATTCTACTCACTGCTTTACAGTTTTCCTGCAGTTCTGATTGTTTCATTTTCTGTCCCAGTTGAGGCTGCACAGGGAAGATGTGGGAAGGGGCACTCTCTCAGTAAGATGTTTATCGGGAAAAATCTCTTTCCCCTTTTTCAGATCCCTGCAAACTGTTGTAGCACAGCTGAGGCAGAAATATGTGGAATGCTACATCAAGTCCAGGGTGTGAAAAGCCCAAAAGTGTGGGCTGTCATCCAACAGACAGGTTCCCAACTCTGTCTCTCTGGCTTTGAACATCGGGCAGTGAGATCGGGATCCTGTCCTAGGCTGGAGGTCACCTCTGCTGCAAAGCAATTACAGAAAATGCTTCAGCATCTTACAACACGAGAGTTAAAGATTTTGTTGGTGTCCTAAGCCTGAGGAATGATCTTGTGGTTTAAGCATTTGGACTGGAACCAAGAGATGTAAGATGAATTCCAGGCTCTGTTGTGCACTTCCTCTGTCAGCTTCTGAAGCTTACTCCTTCTCCTCTGTGCTTCCATTCTCTGCCTGTCAAACGCCATGCTCTGCTCTCATGATTTCAGCAGCAAGCTTGCAATCCTGAAAGCTCCTGGTTGATGATGCAGGTAATTTTCTAAAAGTGTTCACTTTAGGATTAAAACAGTGCTCTAGTCCCATGCACCTACTGTTATATGTAACTACAGAGTTACTGGAGACTTCTGTCAGGTGTGTCAACATCTATTTCATACTAAGTTCATTTTTAACTACTTAGAGGTTTGTGCATCTACAGCAATACACAGAATCAGTTGTCCTGTTTGGAGGTGTAGTGTTTCTCCTTTGAAGGTTTGGACTCATTGAAATATGGCAGCAGCATTTAATGAAACATCTTCCATGATTTATAACTGACTTCCAAATCTGATGAGATGCTGGTCAACCTTTTTGTGTTTGACTCTTAGAGGGCTGCTTTGCTTGGAGCTGGGTGAATCGGTGGCCAAAGGCATGAGCCTTCAATGGAATAATGCAGAAGGAATGTGTAGGTGTGTGCACATGTTCTCCCCGAGGGGCACGTGGCAGGCAGTGGCAGCTCCAGGGAGGGCTGGGCAGCCCAGCTGAGCTGCGTGAGCACTCGCTGCAGGCTCAGCACCCCACACACTTCCCTGCGTGAGGCAGAGTGGGCTCAGTCCTAATGAAGGTGGTTGGCCATGGGCTGACACAGCTTCCCCCCCATTTTGAAGTGTGGCACTTGGGTAATGAGAACAGAATTGCAGATCCCTTGGGGTGTGTTATTCAGCCTAGGACACTGGAGTTGCTCTTACCTCACTGAACAGCTGCTTTTGTGAATAAGCAGCTGTGACCTGGGTTTGGATAATAGAAGTTGAGGAAAATATCCCCTACTGTCCCCACACTGCTTTGCCCACCTGCAAACTGTAAGGTTGTTCCCACACCCAGCGAACCATTGCTATTCCATCTAAAATTTGCCTTTACTTACCTTGGTCTTTTTGTTACAACTTTTACTTCAGGGTGGAAGAAAGTAGATCTTTGTTTTTCTCTTTAGGATTTCTAGGATAGGGTATACAGAGGACAAAATTTCTTGCTAGAAGGCCTTGACAGGTGTGAAAAATGTAACCCAAACCATTCATAATGTGTGACTCTTCACCACTTGTTGCACTTGACCCACTCTTGGACAGCATAGCAGCTTTTACTCCAAGTATAGTATCAAGTCCAACACATTCTTAGGTCAAATTGGGGCTGTTGCTCATCAGGAGCTGAAATTCTATGCGTCTTGTTGCAGGTCTCATGACACATCTGATGGTTCTCTTTGAACTGCAGTTTTAGACATCACTGCTGCACGTGTCTGTCTCTCAGATTAGACCCAGAGGTTTAGACTTTTGGTCTCCTGATGCTTTGCCTGAGTTGTGGTAGCATCTCACTACTGGTGCCTTACAGTCTCCTGGAACCTGATGATGTACTGAGCTGTCATGTAACAAGAGGGTGTGTTTTGCCTGCTATAGGAAGAGGTTGGAGTAGGTCTCGTTTGCTTGCCTATCACTTGGAGGACAGCGGTGTTGAGGCAATAAAAATCCCCATAGCCATTAGTAGCAGCAAGGTGGATCAGTTACAAGAACAGCAAAATGAAAGTGGCTTCCTAAATTAAATGACCTGAGTTGCATTTATATCAGATTATACAAACCCTTAAGTGGTCCAAAACTACTGCTCTGTCAGGACTGTTGTAATTGCTACTCCATGTAGCTCATTAAATAAGACGTACTATCTTCTGTCTTACAGTCCAACCACAAAACAGGTTGATATATCCTCATCTTTCACTCCTTGGGAGAAACAGAACTTGCCATGAATACAGCGTTTCCAGTGAAAGCAAATGATATTTGCACAGATTTTTCTAGGTGGCTGTGCCTTGACTACAAGCTAGGAGTAAGCTGAGTATCCTCTTCTGCTGAGTGGTTTTTTTCCTGCTCTTTGGTGTTTCCAAACAGTTTCTTTCTCTAGGTCACTTTAAAGTGTGACCTGTGAAAGGATTGCTTTTCATTTCAATCGGGGGATGCATTAGCTTGTACCAAATGGTGGGTATTATCCCAAAATATTTGCTCAAGGGGAAGTAACTCTTAGACCCCCTGCAAGGATTTTATCTCCTCATCTTCAAATTACACAGTTCAAATACACAGATAATGACACGTGTAATGATGATAAAATGTGTGACTGAGAAGGGTAACGTTTAAAAGTCATGGCACACCTCTAACTAGGTCTTTCAAAAGGAAGTCTTAAACAGCTAAGAGAGAAACAGTCGCTTTGGAAGACTTATGAAGAAAAATAGTCTCTTCCAATGTGCAACCAAAACAAAAGTGTAGCCCCACTTACTCAACCTCAATGCTAGAAAAGCCTCTGCAAATCTTAGGGCCCAGAACTGGGAAAGCATGTGAAGCAGCTGGTACTGCCCCTGCAGTGGATTTAGCATATTTTTGCCTCTTCTACCTTGCCTTGCTACTTAATTTTTTATTCATACCGATGCCTTGCAGAAACCTCTCTTACTGAGTATGATGATTTATTTAATAGCTGTCTAGTGGTCTGAGACCTATGGATTCTCTTTTCCTTGGAAGAATGCTCAAGTTGTGTCCAGGCTACACATGCATAAGTGTCTGCTCTGTGGTCAGTAGGGATTTTGACAGCAGCAGTGCAGCTGCAGTTAGTGTACTCAAATCCCTTGCCCAATATTGAGCGCGTTCCTTTAGGTAGGGCTGCTTGGGGCTCCATTGTCTACCTCTCTAGTATGTGAGAGAGAATATTTTTGCCATGATTCTTACTTTTTCTGTACCTGCTAGGGCAAAAGCAAAGCCTTTGTCTGAAATTAATAGTTTTAACTTGTTGATTTGGTATCTTTGTTTCAGGTGGCTCTTTCCAAAGAAAGATAAGCATTCAGGTGAGTCAAATGTTCCACTTTCCAGTAGAACTGTGGAAGAGAAATGAGAAAGCACAAATAGAGGCAATGAGAGACACTTCTGAATTTCAGGGAGTGAGGTTCAGGATGGCTCTACAGCCACCTGAGCACCAGCCCACCGAGAGGCATTTTTAAAATACACATTTCATTCTGTAACTTGTGTGCAGTGCCACAGATTCTCTCACTTTGGAGCCCAAATTTAGTGATTAGAACTTTACCATTTTCTCCTCTGTTAGTAGTAATACCCTCACACTGTCAGAATTGGCACCATCAAGTGCTGTGATAGTAGTCTTATGAGTGAGACTGTCATTAGATTAAGTGGAAGATACCAGTAGACTTATTCTTGATGGCCAGCTTCTGCTTTTTCCACATGATGCTTTGAGTCCAACTATGCTTTTTTCTTTCAGATTTCCATATTGTCCCTCCTTTATGCCTCGTCAACAGCATTAGTCACAGTTATCCATTTGCATCTTACGTTGCAGCTGAGACAAAGCCCATGGGATGTGTGGCTGTTCAGCACCCTCACCCCTGTCATAGCACAGGGTTCGAGTCTCTCATGTGAATAACAAGTACTGGGGCAGGGAATGAGCATTTGACCCTATATGCCCAACGCATGATGATGCTTCTCCTGGATGGGGTGGCACCGTGGTGTGACATCAGCTGTGCTGAAAGGAAGGCAGGGGCCACTCTCAGCTCTGCTGTGGAAACCCTCTGAGTCTGAGCAAATGGACTTTCTTCTCCTGTGCTTTTGCTGGCCCGGTGTAAAGTGAAGATGATGCTCGTTAGGGCAGTTTAGGTTCTCCTGGAATATGCTGCCTTCAGTAAAGGCCCTCATTCAGACCTGAAAGTGGGGTAGTGCTGTAGGACTAACTCCAAGCCACAGCCCATGAAATTGGCTTTTCCTGTACGTGCCGCTGTTGAATTTGTAGATGCCTGGATTCCTCATGTGAGGACTGAAATCCTCCTCTTGTGAAATGCAGCACATAAACCCAGCAAAAGGCAGGCGGCGAGTGATTCTACCGAGCTGTCTGTCAGTGGGAGAGGGTTTGAGATTGTCAGAGATGGAAGGAGGGCTTAAAGAAAGAGCTGTATTTCCTGCACCCAAATATCAAGGAACAGGAAAAAGAAAAACAACCCAGCTTTAATTTTGTCCCAGCCCAGGGCTGGTGCATTGTCAGTTCCTGAGGAATGGATTGTGCTGTGTCGATAGTCACCTTCCACAAATGGTTCAGGCTTTGATTTTATCTGCCCCTTCCTAAAAGTAGAAGGTGAAACCAAAAGATCTCTAAATGTACAGTTTTGGAACACTCACATCAGGGACTGCAAAAAAAAGCACAACCCATAAATGGTTGTTTAATATGTATATATGACCCCACTGTGCTGAGAGAATGAGCTAGTCTGTGGCCCCGAGTGTCTGGTGGCAGAGAGTGGGTCCGACATTGTTAGATCTGGCAGGGTTTCAGACATCTGCCAGGGGACGGGGGATTTTGTCAGGAGAAGTGGGAGAGAGAGAGGAGCGAGAGAGAGAGAGAGAGACACAGTGAGAGAGATGCAAGAAAGCTCAGGGAGGCTTGCAGCTTTATATATACGCCTGGATAACACTTCCTCTTTAAAATTCCCTTACTAAGCTCAGCTCCTATATTTTATATTNCAGCCCTCCCCACCCACCACCACCCTCTCTCCCTTTAACTTGTTAAGTTTGAAAGATGATATATACACACAGTTTGCTTTGCCAGTCAGCCCGTTTAAGGCCAAGATTAATGCAGTGCATTGGTGCAATCGTGCCGCAGTGGTGCGTGATCGGAATACGAGATGGAATATAGGGGGAAAGGCCAGAACTGTGCCTGTTTTCTGAGTTTACACAAGTCTCCTTAGCAACTTGTCTGATTTTTTAATGTTATTTTCCATGTGTGTGTGTGCACACACATGGGAGCGTTGTCCCAAATCACCAGTGAACAAAACATTCCCTGATTTTTAAATAGCTTCAGTCCATGATCTTGTTGGGGTTTTTCTCCTTCACTTTTCCCTCTTGTTAAATTAGGGGCTTCATTTTTTTTTTCCAATTATTGTTTCTTTTTCCCCACCCTGGAGAGAGGAAGGTACAGGGGGAGACTCCGAAAGGGGATGGCAGTGGGGCTGAGGGGCACCGTAATACTTTTCATTGTGACTTGTAGAGAGTTGGTTTCTTTCCAGTTGTTCACATCTCAGCATGTGGAATTATTGTGCTTTATCCCAATTTGCCACAGAATTGGCAGTGGGCTGACATTGTTAGTCATTGGAATTGTATTTGGAGCTGTGCTGATAGGGTTTTGGGGTTGGGGGGGTGGTTTTTTTTTTTTTTTACATGCCCGTGTGTTTTTACTTATTTCAAACCCAATTTCTTTTCTCATTTGAAAATGTGCACAATGTATTTTATAGCCTGTAAAAGGGAAGGGGAGAGAGAAAGAAAGAAAGAAAGAAAGGAAAAAAAAAAGGGGGAAAAAAACCCCACAACAAAAAAAAGAGTGAGAGGATTGTGGCAAGACTGTCCCCCCTGAACCATCCCATTATTCCCTTCCCCGTGCAATTATTTTTAGTTGCCTCCTGAAGAACCCCCTTTCCCTCCCTCCCTCCCCATAGGAGGGAGTGGCCTTGTACTGATCAAGGTACGTTGGATTCATCTCTATTTTTTTTTCCCCCCTCCAGTTTGTGTGATACTTTATTAATAGCACAGGGCAAGAGAGAGGCTGTAGGGTGGGGAGAGCAGGGGAGGAGGTGACGGCGGGTGGAGGGAGGAAAGAGTTATCCTCCAAGTACTGCACCTTGAAGTAACTCAAGGGAAAATAGTTACTGCCTCACTTGAGTCGCTCTCAAACATCTCGCTGAGCGCTTTTACTTTTTCTTTGCCTTTCTATTTGTCTTTTTTTTTTTTTAAAGCTTTCCACGGTTGGGGGCGGGGGGGTGGAATAGAGAGAAAAAAAGAAACCAAGCCAAAAAAATTTTGAAGGCTTGATCTTGGCTTCTATACAAACAGATGTTGCCTGTCATTCCGCTGTTAAGCAGGCAGCAGATTGGAGCAAGCAGCAGCAGTTTAGAGGGAACTGCAGCAGAGCTGGGAAGTGGGAGATATATAGATATGTAACAGTCTTTTTTTTTTCTTTTTTCCTTTTTTTAATTTTCCTTCTCTACACATAAATATTTTTTTTTCCCCTGGAATTATCTCTAATTATGATATCTCTATTTTCCTTTTTTTGTTATTATTCTTTGTTTTTAATTATTCTCTTTTTTAAGTGGGCAAAACAAATCCCAAACAAAATGGAAAAGCACTAGGAACTCTCACCCAAATTTTACCAAATCTTTTGAGTTGTTTTTGAGGGTTTTTCAGTTTGCTCTTTTTTTTTTTTTCTGTGGTTGTTCTGTTTTTTTTTCACATAGGAGAACATGTGTAGGAAGGGGGGTTCTATTGGAAATGCTTAAGGCATTCTCGGTAAGTGAATGTTTGCAATGAATTAGGTCAGGGATTCTGTTGTTTTTCTTGCTGCTTAGCCCTGTTTCTGTTGGGTTTGCCCCGGAGTTCTTGCTGGACGTGGAATTGTGAAGGTTGAAGGCCTTTCTGTCTCCTTTCCAAGTTTTAGCAATGCTGTAAGAACCAGAATCACGTTGTTTATACAGTAGAAGTTCTAACGAAGCACCGATACGCTCCATATCTGGGCTCTTTTGTGTCCTGCATGTGCTTGTGAGTTTAATTCCCCCATTCTTTTTTATGCTCTTGGGGTTCTTTCTTTTTATATTTCCCACTTCTTTTTTTTTTTCTTTTTTTAATTTCTTTCTGCTTTAACCGTAGTGTGCTGGGGGAGGAGAGTGAGAACAGCAAAACACGGGCAGATTTGAGACGAAAGAGTTAAAAGTTTCTTGGCACCGGAGCAGCAGTTTAGCAACAGATCAATTCATTTAAATGAAAGAAATCACAGACCAAGCCATCTGATTTTGAAATTTCACATCTTATGCTTCCACTTTAGAACAAAGCTGCTGTTTTTCTTTCCCCCTTATTAATTCACGCTGCTTTTGTTTCAGGCTGTTGTTTCTCATAGAAACTTTAAGTTGTCTGTAGGCTGTCTCTTTTTCTCCCAGAGTATGAAATACGGGGGTGTATTCATCTTCTGCTAGTTGCAGTTAGTTCTGCTGTAAAGGCAGCCGTAAACCTCTGCACGTATAACAGCTGGTGTCAGAGCTGTTTTCGCCCTTGATTGTTGTATGTTTGAAACAGCTTCCATTTTCTGGCTTGCAGGCTGTATAAACAGTCACCTATGTACTGTGAAAAACAGTCCTCTTCAGCCATTCTGACCGTCCTGCGTGCGTTTCCTAGGCACATAGGTCTATCTGCACGGGTAGCTCCAGGAGCCATGTCTGAATGGGAATACGAAGTGTATGTTCCCCCTCTAACATCTGTATCAAGAAGTAGTGTTCAGACCCACCCTGTGTGCCTGATGGAACAGTTATATCAGTCCCTACTTCCTAATAACGCCTATTGGGCATAAGCCACAGTAAGGCTGTTAGTAGCTAGTTAAAGCTCGAGGAGGATCACAAACAACTTTTAGTTGCTGTTTGTTTGTTTAAATGCGTTTGAGCCTCGGCCCCGGCAGTCCCAACAGTTTTGTTGCTACGTCAAGTAAAATAAAACACATCAACCCGTATACAGAGGAGCTGGGGATTTCTTTTGCTTAACGAAAAAGAAAGCTATTCCCAACTTCCTTTTACAGAATCTCTTAAAAAAAAAAAAACAACAAACCACCAAAAACAGACCCAACCAAAAAGCAGTGGCTTACGAGAAATGACTGTGTTTGATGCAAGAATTCGCAGCCCCGTGCTGAGTTTTGCTGGAAGCTTTTGCGCCGTGGTGCCGAGCCTCTTCACGGTGGCATCGCGTCAAAAAGAAAGGCCGTGGCGTTTGGGCACGGGTGAACTCCTATCAGAGGGAAGCAGCAGAAAGGGTGGGGTAGGAGTCGGGTGTGCGAGGGGAATCCTTTTGTTAGGCTGCTCCCCAACCTTTCACTTTCCCTGCTCCCCCCCTGGAAGAAATCCTCAGTGAGAAAGAACAGCCTTAAGCCGTGGAAAGTGGATTGAGAAAAGACGAAAAAAAAAAATAATAGGTGCTGGCTAGTGGTGGGGAGAGAAGTCTCATCCTCCACCTCTAACGGGACTATGGTTGGTCGTGGCTCTGGCCGTTTTTATTCTTTCCTTCTCTTACACCAGATCCCCGGGCGCGTTGTAGGCAAACGCTGGGATCGGGAGCGTGGAGCCCGTCCTCCCCCCCAGTATTGGAAGTATTTCTGTGGGTGTCGTTGTGGTTACATCACAGCGCTCTCCTTCCTCATCTCCATTCTTGTGCAAAATTCAAATAATTCCCCCCCCCCTCCCCGATAGCAGCTGTGCATGGTTTTTTAAGTCGGTCTTTAACGTTGCGAAAGGAACAATAAAATGAAAGGCAAAACCGGCATCTTAAAACTTGGCAAGTGAAAGCAGCTTGGACTGGCAGCCAAGAATCCTGCTGTGGTGCAAAAAGAATAGCATCCACGAAGCCACCACAATCCGGGGTTTCTCTTCTTTTAACAATCGCGTCGGCAGAGAGAAATAATTATTCCTTGTATCAGTGTTAAAAGAGTCAAAAAGCTTAAAATGCTTGCTTGGTGAACCTTCTCAAAAGCAGGTAACAATCCTCCTATTTGATTCTGTTTTATCAAACTTTAATTGGATGAGGGTCTATGTGTGATAACTAACCAGTTTAAGAAGTTGATGCTTGTTACTAACTGGCAGGGAACGCGTTTGCAGTTGCAACTTCCACGTTGCTTTATGCTTTTCTCCTAATGGCTTTTGGTGGTGTTAATAGAACTGGCAAACTTCTGAAAGCTTTAAAAAAAAAAGAATGTTTTATTTCCACGGATTTAACTCATCGTGTGGGGGAGGGCAGGAGTGGATTCATCCAAGGGCTGACATGGAAAATAATCTTCCAAAAAAAAAGTATTTGTAAATGGCGATATCGGGGGGTGGAGGTGGGGAGGGAGAAGTAATTTCTCTCTTAGGACCTTGACTGTTCCTTTTGATTCCAAAGCTGCAGCTTCTGGATATATAAAGTTAGAATCCATGTCATGAAAATATCCATAAATGTTTTGTCTTCCAGAGTACGTTCCTTGAAGAGTTGGGCCTAGCAATATGGCAGCGCACGTTCGGTAAGAAATCTTGTGAACTGCTGCTACTGAGGTAATTTGGTTTCTCATGCATTCTCTATAGTCAGTGTCTTCCTTTTCCTTGTGATTTCTTCAAATTATTTGAAGTACAGAAATCTATTGATACAGGTCTTTAAACCTGAGAGACAGTGTATGTGTGTGTATGTGTATATAT